>CM053577.1:57395603-57436856 GCA_028646485.1 Cryptoprocta ferox | reverse complement strand
TTTTTTTTTCTATTTAAGTTTTTATTTAAATTCCAATTAATATTCCAACATACAGTGCAATATTAGTTTCAGGTGTACACCATAGTGATTCAACACTTCCACCCAATGCTTGTGTTCACCACAATATGTGTACTCCTTAACCCTCATCATCTATTTCACCTATCCCCTCACCCACGTTCTCTCTAGTAACCATAAATTTGTTCTCTGTAGTTAAGAGTCTATTTCTTTGTTTCTCTCTCTCTTTTTGTTCATTTATTTTGTTTCTTAAGTTTTACATATGAATGAAGCCATATGGTATTTGTCTTTTTCTGGCTGACTTATTTGACTTAGCCTAATACCCTCTAGCTCCATCCATGTCATTGCAAATGGCAAGATTTCATTCTTTTCTATGGTTGACTAATATTCCATTGTATACATATACCACATCTTTATCCATTCATCAGTCAGTGGACATTTGGGCTGTTTCCATAATTTGGCTATTGTAGATAATGTTGCCATAAACATTAGGGTGCATGTATCCCTTTGAGTTAATACTTTTGTATTCTTTGGGTAAATATTTAGTAGTACAGTTGCTGGATCATAGGGTAGTTCTATTTTTAACTTTTAGAGGAACCTCCATACCCACTTGGTTTGGAGATATGATTATCTTATATATTGCTAGATTCAATTTATTTTATTTATTTTAATAAATTTGATAAAATAATTTATTTTATATTTATTTATATAAATAAATGTTTATATTAAATTTAATAAATTTAATTAAATTTAATAAAATATTGTATTTTATTTAGGATTTATATGCTCCTGAAGAGTTGGTGTGTAATTGTTTTTGTAATTTCTATATTCTTATTCTTGATTAGACTTGTTAAGATTTTATACATTTTAATAATATTTCAAATAACCAAATTTTGGCTTTGTGTGTGTGGTTTATTGTATATTTGTTTTTTTAAATTTATTTCTGCTCTAATCTTCCTATTTTCTCTTCTGTTTCCTTGGAATTTGATTTTTTTTCTAGATATTTGAGATGGAATATGAGATCATTGATTTTTAGTCTTTTAAATTTTCTTTTAAGAATGTACTTATTTGTATCTGCAAGTTTTGAATGCCAAATTTTCAGTTTTAGTTTGTTTCCAGGATTTTTTAATTTCCGTCTTTATTTCATTCTCAACCAGTGGATTACTTAGGCATATATTCCTTATTTTTTAAATTTGGGATTTTAAGTTATCTCGTTGTGATTTATTTCTAATTTAATATCTCTGTGGTGAGATATTAATAATTTCAGTACTTTTAAATGTGTTGAGATCTAGTATATGACCCAGCTTATGATCAATTTTGGTAAATATACACTTGAAAAGAAAAAAAAATATTTTGTCATGTTGAGATGCTGTGTTTCATCTTTGTTAATCAAGTCAAATATATTTACACCATCTAAATTTAAACTGATTTTTTTTGTCTGCTTGCTCTATCAGCTACTAACTACGAAATACTACTGAGAGTGGTTTTTAATGTTTCCCACTATGATCTATATCTCCTTCGGCTTTTGTCAATATTTTGGGTGTTTTTTTATTAGATATATATATAAAGTCTGATTTATATCATGCTGGTGTGTTGACCTCTTTATCATTATGTTATGCACTCATTATCTCTATTTTCTTATTGTCTCCAAGTCTACTTTATCTAACATTAGAATAACTTCACCAGCTTTTATTTGGTTAATGTGGCTTTAGAACAAATCTTTGCCCATCTTTTTTCTTATTTTTCTCTATTTTTCTTGCAGTTAGCTTACACTTTTGTGCCTTTTTATCCTGTTAGATAATCTTAAACTTTAAATTGTGAATCTACTCCATTTACCGTTAATGCAATCACTGATGCATTTGTTTTAGATCTACCACTTATACCATCTTATTAATTTTTTGGTGTTTTTCTCTATTTTACTTATGTTTTCTTATTATTTTTGGACAAATAAAATATTTTTATGTCACTTTTAATCTATCAAAGTTTTGATCATATGCTATTTCATTATTTTAGTCTTTATCTTAGAAATATGCATTATTAAATATGCATTATTGATTTATTACAGTCCAAAATAATTATCGTTGCCTTTCTTTCAATATTGCTAGAAGATTAACATTCTTCAATTTTATTTATTTATTTTCTCAACTTCATGTTATTATTATCATACACTTTAAATAAATTATGAACTTCATAAGATGTTACTATTCTTGTTTGTTTAGTTAAAATTCATTAATAACCACCCACATATTTACCCCTTCTTCTATACTTCATATTTTTAACCAATTCAGTGGTTCCCTGTGGGATCATTTTTCTTTTGCCTACAGAACTCACTTATTTAATACCTGTTTTAATGGAGGTTCGTTGGTGATAAATTCTCTCAATTTTATTTTCATTGTTATTAAAAACCATTGGAAAAAGATGTTTATGTCTCTTCTATAAATATAATGAAATAAAAATGAATCTATATGTTTTAATAAGTAATTTTCTATTTCTAACTGCATTTATTAAAATTCCCAGAATAGTAGCAAAAGTGGATAATGTAAACATTCTTATCTTTTCGCTGACGTTACTGGGACTTCCTTTCTATTTTACACTTATATATAACATTTACTATTAATATGTGATGTTTTTAGTAATAAAGCTTCATTGTGACTCCATTATTTGTTTTCTAAAATTATTTTGCCGGGGCACCTGGGATGCTCAGTTGGTTAAGTGACTAAATTCAGCTCGGGTCATGATCTCACCATTCGTGGATTTGAGCCCCACATCAGTCTGAGTGCTGACAGTTCAGAGCCTGGAGCCTACTTCGGATTCTGTGTCTCCCTCTTTCTGCCCCTCCCCTGCTCATGCTCTCTGAGTGTGTGTGTGTGTGTCTCTCTCTCTATCAAATGTAAGTATTAAAAAAATAAAAAATATTGTCCCTTAATCAAGAATAATTAGTGATATCTATCAGTAATGCCCTTATACCTAATCACCTAATATGGTGATTATACTTTGATCAATTACTGTGTTAGGTGTTACTAAACTTTCCAAAATTTTAAATAGAATTACAAAAGCTCTCTTTTTTTCTTCCATAAGTGTGAGGTACCCACCCAATATTTTTTGGAAAGTAACTCTTTACTAGATTCCTTTACCCTACCAGTGCATCCTTGCCTGCCACATATTAGAAACACATCAGAAGTAGTGACCTCTCTCTCCCTCTCTCTCTCTCTCTTTTTTTTTTTTTTTTTTTGAGTACATGGATGGAAGGTGTTCTAGAAGATATTGTGCCTGGAAAGCTTGCATGATCTGAGTGTTTTTTATTTTTATATGCAAAATTTTAAATTCTGGCTTTAGATCAATAAAAATTAATTCTTTATCTCATTTAATTAAGATAAAAATGGGTTATATTAAAGAATTACAAATATTTCTTTAAATATTCAAACCACTAACAAATATATAAACATGAATGTGAATTATTATTTTGAAGAGAGATAAAGAATAGGAACCCTTTAACCCACTGTCATCAAATATTGACCATTTTTGTATTTTTCTTTTGTATTTATATCACATAGAAACTATAATTTGAACTGAGGAAAGTAGAAGATTTAGTTTTTCATTTTATTGTGCCATTAAGAAACAACTTCAGGTTTGCATTTCTGTAATTGACTATTTATTCCTAGTTAACTTTAAGAAGTACCTTACAATTGCTCGATTATTTTTCTGTTCCATATGTAGGATCTTACAGTTCTAGTTACATATTATTATTAAAGTCATTATGTCTCACCTTTTAGGAAGTTTTGTGTATTTTACCTGAATGAAATTTTGAAGAAACATACTAGATTGTAGTGGAATAAGCAAGGGCTTTGAAGTTTTTCATTAACAGATGGTAATGTTGATTCTATCACTTCATAGCTATATGATCTTTGGCCAAAAGAGTTCTTTCCTATAAAATAATACTACTTGGGATTACTTTGAAAGATTCAATGAAACTTTAAACACTTATGGAGTGCTTACATTATGGCAACCACCAATCTAAGTGTTTTGTTATGTGATAACATTTAATTTTTATGACAACTCTATGCAGTAGCCTTAATTATAATCCTTTTTTTTAGAGATGAAGAAATTTAGACTGAGGATTTAAGCAACTTCCCAAATTTAAATGGACAGCAAATGGCAGAGCCAGAATGTGAACCCAGTTTGGCTTCAGAGTTTAGGCGCATACCACTATTCTCTTCCATATATACGAGACATCTGATTTGGTACTTGACACCCATTAGGCATGTAAATACTTGCTGTCCTTCTGCTTAGCATAAGCCTCTAAAGATTTTAAATATACTAAAAATATACTAGAATATACTATTTTACAAGAATTTGACTGCTCTGATAATTATACCATCAATTTAGCTGAAAGAATAAGGGACATATTTCAAACCATTATGGTGTCAAATAACAAATTTTCCAATTCTTCCTAAATATAAATTCATCTGAGCACTGTGGTATTTTCTTGAGTCCTAATTTCTCATATTTAGAGGAATTGTTACCATACCATGACTTCTTATGAATTTAAAATAGGAAGTTTGCTGATAGTATAGTCACCTAACATTGATGTGTCAGAAGACGTTTGATGAGGTATGAATTGCAAGCCTTGGAAATGCTTTATCCAACAGAGTTTACTTGTGAATGACTGTCCTGAGAGCACATGGCATGAAATTTGAAAGGAAGAAAGATAAATGTTTTCTATTGTTTAAGCAGAACTGGACAGTGTCAAATATCAGATGCTCCCACTTTCATTCCATTTACCAAAGTAACAATAAGGAAGAGATTCTGTTGGAGGTAAAGGTCCCATAAGTCACTTATAACTGAATAGAGATGATATCAATAAGAAGAAAGGCTGGAGCAAAAATGAGGGAACTGGACTAAGATATAATTGGTAAAAGATGACAAATGGAAAGGACATGTTTTTGAATTGTACTCTACATTTTATGGGCTAAATTATCTACTTCCATGATATTAACCAATTAAGGGACTTTGCTCTGTTTTGGAGAGTTATCTTTCACAAATGTCTAAGTATCTTCTAAAAAAGACTTAGAGTAAAACAAATACAGAAATGACAGTTTTTTCTCTTTTCTTGCAAGTAAGATGATAGAATTTGCAAGTTAATTTGTATTTGGAAATTTTAACACAATAAGTGCCATAGAAATTATGCTAAAGTTTTCTGATTTCTCAGATAATGGAGACAAATTTAATATAACTTTCCTGATGCTTAACTTCATAGCTTTACATTAATATAGAAGATTCATTATTCTGGAACTGTGTGCAAAATATTAAGGGAGAATACTCAGTATTTAAGGCAAGATCTATATATATTTATGTCCTAAAAGAAGAAATTACTAAAAGAAAAAAGGCAGTCATTTTTAAGTCATGTTAAATTATGGTAGCAATAGCAAAGAAATTTTTACAATGTGGATTTATCTAAAAGGGCATATCCCAAATATTCAGGTTCATAAAAAAGTAAGCACAAACTCCATGTACTTAAGAAAATAATACGTACATGTGTGTTTTATCACACATAAATGCACATATAAAATTACAGGAAACTTTACACATTTTCTCTCTCTTGTAAAACTACATGATTATTCTTTCTTTTTACCAGGTGGCATTTTTGAATATGTGGAATCTGGCCCAATGGGAGCTGAGGAACTTGCATTCAGATTTGCTGTGAACACAATCAACAGAAACAGAACGTTGTTGCCCAATACTACCCTAACTTATGACACCCAGAAGATAAATCTCTATGACAGTTTTGAAGCATCCAAGAAAGGTAATTGACAAATATTTAACATTGTATTTTCAATTTTTAATTTCAAATATAATTAATAAATCATTAGGAATATTTTCATGCAAATGTTTTCTTTTCAAACTGCACATAAATTTTATCAGGGAAGGGAAGGTGATATGATTGCCTATTGTAAAAAAACCATTTAGGGGCACCTGGGTGGCTCATTCAGTTGAGCGTCCAGCTTTGGCTCAGGTCATGATCTCACAGTTCCTGGGTTCAAGCCCCGCATCAGGCTCTGTACTGACAGCTAGCTCAGAACCTGGAGCCTGTCTTCACATTCTGTGTCTCCCTCTCTCTAAGACCCTCCCCTGCTCACGCTGTCTCTCTCTCTCTCAAAAATAAATTAAAAAATATTTAAAAAATTTACAAATCATTTATAACATAAATTCAGTTAGACCTATGATTGTTGTAAAATTGCCCCCCCATAATCCTTTTCTTACTAAACGATTCTTATTTTTAAGAACCCACTAAATAAAACTATACAACAGTGGATTTTACCTAGTTTTGGAATCCATTCTTACTTTTTTATTGTGTTATCTGTCATTTCCAAGAACTACATTATTACTGTTGTCTCAATTTACTGACTACCTTGAAAGTTCTGTAGTTCTAAGCGACTTCATAATGTCATCCCAATCTGAAAACTTTATTGGAAAATTTTCAACAGCCTTTCATTTATGTGTACTCCATGCCCAATTTTAAAACTATTGGATGTTTCTTCTTGTAACTGAAAATAAATGGATAATGATATGAAAATTGAATTATAGGAATATATAATTAGAATACTTTATAAATTTTGTTATTTCTTTTATTATGTTGTCAAACTGTGTTTTTAGTGATAAGAGAAAAATAAATTTGTGGAATATGAGTTTAACATTTAGAAAGGAAGGAAGGTAATAGTGAAAGTCTTATCAAGGCTTTATTTTAACCAAACAATAACCTTGGTAGTAAATGTGTTTTGAAAGATGTTTCTATTGTCTTACTTGTCTAAATGGGTGGTATTTTCTTTTGCATAGTTAGCATTCATCTAACAGGAGTTAAATTTCATAATATAGATTTTTCACAAAGGAATGGGTTTACAAAGCATTTTTCTAAATTCATATTTTTATAAACAACATTACCTTTCTGTAATGCTAGTATTGTTTTATTAGCTACCTTACATTGATAGAAATGTACATAATTATTTATAATTCTAACTTGGTCCAGATTTCTTCTAATTTCATTAACATTAATGGCAACTGATAAAGTACAATATTCCTTGAGATGAAAGTATCCATTTTATCCCCCAGCTAACTAGTGTTTATCAAAGCCTAAATTCTGCCTGCCCTTTGAATTCATATCTTTGTGAATACAAATAATTTTCGACATTTCAGAACCATGTCAGGGTGATGAAAGGTTTTAAAGGCTGGAAGAAAGGGTAAAAGTTACTGTGAAATATTACATTTGTCATCATAATTGCAAAATAAGTCATTAACTGCAAGACAAGTGCATTTGATTAGTGACATAGTTCATGATTATTTCCATTAGGTAGAAGAAGCTCTGTGTCAAATGAAATCATTTAGACCAAAGAAAATGGAATATGAGTAAAGTATATAAAAATATTAATAGATTTCTTAATGGTGAATTCAAAGGAGCAATGTAAAAAAAAAAAAAAAACAGACTAGTGTGTTCTGACAGCAAACAGGCTACTATCTTGGGAATTATGAGGTGTTAAACTCATTTGGTTTCCAAAATATTAAAAGGTGTTTACAAACTCTGTCACCCATTAAAATCCATCGGGAATCAAATTCATTAATTGACTTTGTCTGAAACTGGGGGGAAAACTCAAATAAGCATAATTAAGTAACTTTCTCTGAGAGATGTTGAGAGAGTAAATGTCATGGTTTGGGTCTTACCTTGTGAAGCTCTTGCTTACTGAGCTATTACCGACTGGAAGGCATAGCAATATGTGAAAGGATAATACATGAGAGAGATCTGATATAATTTTTGAACCTATGGTGGCTCAGAAAAAATATATAAATATAAAATAATAAAAATATGTAAATATAAAATAAAGTAAATATATATAACAACAAAATTATATTTTATATATAATAAAATAATTTAAATAATTAATTTGGACATTTAAAATTTTTAAATTATTTTTCCAAAGCAAGTAAATAATAAGAAATTAGATGTTTAAATTTTAACATTTTCTCTGTTATATGGTCTTATACTTTTCATAAGTAATACTGTTTTGCTTAGCAAATAAATACATTGATGTATTGGAGCTTGAATTATTATTTGAATCATAAATCACTTTTAAATGATTCCTCTGATAGCTGAAACTATTTCTTATTTGAAACACATTTCAGAATATTCTATGTAAACCACTATAATGTTTTTAACTTTTCTTTCCACCTGTGATCTGTCAAAAACCTGGTAAAGGAAGATATCTTATTTATTCTCAATATATATGAATTAAAATCTAAGTTAGTGAAAAATTTCAAGCTCCAACCTCGCTACTGATTCAGAATTCCAATCACTATTTAAAAAGTAAGACTCTACATATTCAAAAAATGTATTTAGATCATATTGAATTTTTGAAGAAAAATTTTAAAAGTGAGTTTTTTCAACTATAATTTATTTACTTTTTAATATCCTTATGCTTAAGAATCATTCCATCACATTGTGTTTTATGTAATGAAATCTCGGAAGGAAATTTTGCTTCTGTAGAATTAAAATTCAGTAGAATTTTAAACTATTTTGGAGAGAATCAGTCTGAACACCTAATTAATGCCTAAATCCCAATAATAATTCCCATTAGTCATCTTTAAATATTTGCAGGGATCGGTAAACCAGTGCCTCTTGGAACAGATTTCCATTTTTTGACATTTTCTATGTTGCTTTTATTTTTTTAATTTAAATTATGTCAAAATTTGTGATGGACTTCTAAAAATTTGCCCTAAATCTTCCTTTTCTAGTCAAAGGCAACAAACTTAAGCCTCTTTCCCAGGTCAGATCTGTAAATATTTTAAGGTGAGTTTTATGATCCCAATAGTTATTTACTTTCTAGGCCCAAACTCCCTAGTTGCTCTGAGGGACGCTACAGAATTTGAAGTCCTATCATAGTCTATCTATTCTCATCTGAATATTTCTAGTTCATTTATGCCTTTCCTAATTACTGTATTTATTACTGATGTGAATAAAATTTTTGGTGAGTGAATACAAACCTCAAAAATTAATTTAGAACAATATAAAAGACTTACAGTATACAAAAGTCTGGTAAATAAAGATGATTAAATATTTATCTGACAATTTTGTTCTTTCTACTCTATGAGATTAATTTATATGAAATCACCCCTGATAAGCCATATCAGGTTTTAAATGGGTATTTGTAATGCTTAGGTTGATCTATACCATCAGATATGTGCAAATACTTAGCTCTGTGTTGCCCTAGCTTTTCAGATGGGGAGGAGCAACCAAATGGCTTCTGATTAAGAATTTAAAATTGTGGAGAATGGTCAGTGAATTTGGGAAGGAACACTATTCCCCCAACTTCCTGTTATAAACTATTTTTGCAAAATGAACCCTTCTCTTCCTTCTTAAATTCTATAATATTCATCCTCTTTCTCCCTTTTGGCATTATTTGTAGAATTGTTTGAACACTGAGCTGCAGATGCCTGGAAGAATTTCCCTTCTGACAACTGAACATGTTTGGAGTCAGACAAAATATAAAAATTAGCTAAATGTAGATGTTATTTATAAGCAAAACAAAATCTTTCTTCAGGATAAACCTTCGGGCTCACAATACTAATATGGTAATGTTGGCACATGGCATCGCTCCTCATTATTGACAGACTTCTATTTCCTTCTCAGCCTGTGATCAGCTCTCTCTTGGGGTGGCTGCCATCTTCGGGCCTTCACACAGCTCATCAGCAAATGCGGTGCAGTCCATCTGCAATGCTCTGGGGGTTCCCCACATACAGACCCGCTGGAAGCACCAGGTGTCAGACAACAAAGATTCCTTCTATGTCAGTCTTTACCCAGACTTCTCTTCACTCAGCCGTGCCATTTTGGACTTGGTGCAGTTCTTCAAGTGGAAAACTGTCACAGTTGTGTATGATGACAGCACTGGTAAGAAAATCAGTAGCCTTCAGGGCTATGCTTTACATATACATAATGTTTTTTAATTTATTCAAGTTCTTACTATATTCTTGATTTGATTTTTAAATTAAGGTAAGAGATGGAAAGACATTTGGAATCAAACATCCACACCGATTTAACACATCCAAAGAACAGTTAAATCACATACTTTCTCTGTTTTGGAAAATAAGCACTTTTTTTTTTTTTTTTCCTGTGGAGGACCAGGTAGCGTGAACTATAATATTGAAATACTTATTCAAAGAATTCTTCTGCTAGGTTCGGGATAGTTTCCCAAAGTAAAGTCTTATGATTGGCTATTAGAGAAACTTATCAAGCAATTCAGAATTTTGCCTTAACATTTTCTCAAGCTGTTTATGTGCAAAAAGTGTGTATGAGAGGTAGTAACTTTTATATCTGTATAGCATGTTAAAGTTTAAAATGTTTTTTCTCAAATTTGAAAGAATATCATAACCACTGAAATGCTCAGAGTTTTTGGACCTATTTATGTGTAGACATAGTTTAGGAACTTGGAAAATATAATTTACTAAGTGGTATTTATTTCTATGTCTTCGATGAATATTTTATTGAATGTTTGATGGCTAGAAGTTGTCTGTGCTTTCCTGTTTTGATGTATGTTTTTATTTTTATATATGAGTAGTTGTTTTGAAGTAGCAATTAAAAACACATCTCATAGATAAATATATGAAAGTAAACATTAAAAATAAAGTCTTTATTTTCCTTGGCAGTTATAGTGGTAGAAGCTCATACTATTTTGGTTATTATATTGTGATAGGAATTTTACATTAAGATGTTTATCAGTGGTCTAAATAATACTCTTTAAAATAGACTGCAAAAATAATGTTTTATTCTAAGACATTTCACTATACCTTCATGTTTACACACAAAAATTGGAATTCATTTGAATTTTAATTCTCCCAAAGTACTCCAGCAGCATACTCTGTTTATGCATGCAATAATTAGAGCTATGTGCAGGAATCCGTCCCTTTGCCCATAGAATTGACCATCTGCAAATAGATCTCAGAACTCTCCCAGGAGAACAGGGAACAGGAAGCCATAGGGTTGAGAACACAACAAAAGTACTTTGAAAACCATTTTCATTAGGCTAAAAAGAGAGTCTCAATACACGTCAATAGAGTAATTTCACTTTTCTGCTTTTAAAAAGTTTAATGTTTATAAATAGTTTTAACTTAGAAATACATCAATAAAAGCCCTTCAAAAAATAACTTAATAAGTTACCTTCAATGTGTCTTTTAACTCAAATTAGACTTATTAAGTTTGTTGTATGATGTTTTATCCCCAAATCATTACTTTTCTATCATTGGTAAAGTTCTATATATCACATTATAAATGGTAGATTCTATGTGAATGGTTTTTCTGGGTTGCATAATGTGATGGTCCAGGGCATCCTCAGTTACAAATTTGTCCACATAGGTTTTTGAATGGTTATAAACAGAAATATATAAACATGAGTACACATGCATTATGAATCCATGGATTATTTACTTCCCCATTCCCTCTGATATAATTCAGGTGAATGCTGTCCAAATATTACATGCCTTCATATATATATATATATGCACACACACGGTATATACACACATAAACCAATGCATATACCAATGCCTATACATGTGATATTTGTATTTATGTCTTATTATCTTAAAACTTCTCATGGTTGGGGCACCTGGGTGGCTCACTTGGTTAAGTGTCCAACTTAAGCACGGATCACGATCTCACAGTTTGTGGGTTCCAGCCCTATGTCGAGTTCTGCGCTGATGGCTTGGAGCCTGGAGCCTGCTTTGTATTCTGTCTGTCTGTCTGTCTGTCTGTCTCTCTCTCTCTGCCCCTCCCCCACTTGTTCATGGGTGCTCTCTCTTGCTCTCTCTCTCAAAAATAAACAAACATTAAAAAAAAAAAACTCCTCATGGTAGAAACGGTATTGGAAAGTTCAAAATATTTATGGAGTGCTTGGGTAGCTCAGTTGGTTAAGTGGCTGACTTTGGCTCAGGTCATGATCTCATGGTTTGTGAGTTCTGTGCTGATAGCTCAGAGCCTGGAGTCTGCTTTGCACTCTGTGTCTCTGCCACTCTCTGTCCCTCCCCAGCTCATGCTCTGTATCTCAAGAATAAATAAATGTCAAAAAAATTTTTTTAAATGTTTATGGACATAACACCCTCACTATTCTGTTTGTATGTATATGTGTGTATTGTAACATTTTTATTCCACATATGTAGTTTTTGAGTGACTAAAAAGATAATGGGATTTGTGGTCAAGATCAAACAACAATTTGATATAGTAAAGCTTCATATGTAATTGATCTTTTACTTTAAATAATATTCTAAACATTTATATCATTGATGCAAATTTAAATAGGAAAGTAAATGTAGTTAATTCAGTGTATATACTTTTAATGGAGACTTGATCTCAGATTATATTTATTAAAATAATTGCTACTATTTAAAAGAAGCTTTTACACACTCCTCACTTTAAAAGTGACATAGATACTTGGAGATTCTAAAATCTGATTATTTAAATATTAATACTCAGTCACTACAGAATTATTTGTAGAGTAGGTATATCTTATAAATATTCTGAGGAGAATAAAAGCTTATAATTGCTCTACTTTTGCAATATTTAATTTGAAAAATATTGATCAGTCACTTACTACATGCCAAGAATCATTGCAAGTGTGTTTATGCAAATAAAAGAAACAAAGTCCTGGCCCTGATTGACTTTCTAGTTCCTACTTAGGCATATGTAATTGCCCATGGTTTTACTATATTTGTAATGAGCTAATAATGTTTGCAACTGGCCACTTGTAGTCCCATTTAACACTTTTGAGAATGTGGCTGTTCTTAATATTTTTATAGGATAAAACTGACTCTAAGATTCCCTTTGAAATGTATTAAATATATGGAAGTAGACTTTTTTGTCTTTGCAGGTATGTTTAAAAGTCTCAAGGTAGTGTTTTAATGATAGAATTCAATAGAGAGGTTTTGTAAACTTCCCAAGTGAACAAGATGTCTATTTGATCATATGCGACACAATCTGATTATAGCAAGGACTGTGAACTGAAATGGGAAAAATCCACCTCATACTCATCAAGATAAACATATTGACTCCATTATGGATTTATGTATCTGCTGTTTACTGCAGGACACACTGTGCCATTTTATTTACATTTCCTTTTTCCCTTTCCAGATTTATTTATTATGTATGCTTGTCCTCCCATTTATATTCATTTCTATTTTGTTGTGTTGTCCAGTTTGATACATGATAATTATACTTTCATCCAGTCTTTGTTCCCACCCCCAAAACAGATGGGATGATAGATGAAATATAGTGCTGGAGTAGGAGAAATTCTTAGAATGATGTTAACAGGAACTGTTTTATTTTTTATGATAATTAGCATTTGTTGTTGTCGTGGATGAATGCTTTTAAACACCCTGAAAGTCTGTTATAGCTCTGAATGATGTCCAAAAATGACGGAGAAGAATTGGCTTCAGAAACAAAGCTGTGTTTCTGTCAGTCATTTTGGAACATATGATTCACTTTAAAATATAAACTAAAAATAAGCTGGATAGCTGTCAGCTCGTAAGCAATTCCAGGATAAGTTCTGAATATTTGCTTTAAAATCCCTGTGTTTCATCTTTGTTTATAGACCAGCAGTCCATTAACAAAGAACTCTGGACTGGTAAACAGAAGCCTGGGATTCTATTCCCAGTTTTGCTACTAAATGACTAGTACAACTTTGGAAATTAGGAGAATAGAATGAAAATAACTACAGAAAGGAGCTATAATGCACTAGGCATTGTGGTAGTTGCTATTATATAAACTATTCCACTTAATTGTCAAAACAATTCTACAAGTCCCAAAGGAAATAGGTTATCATCCCACCATCCCTGCTTCCTTCAGTGAATGACTGGCTCTTCTGCCCACCAGCAGCCATTAAACTTCTTTAAGGTTTCCCAAAGTACTATGCTGTTCACCTGGAAAACTCTCATTCTGGTCCCCACTCCTCTGCTCCACTAAATGCACACACATGTGCACGTGTGCTTTTGCACATACATGTTCATGCATACCATCTGGCTGAGATGTTACAAAGAAAATCTACCCCAACCCTGGGCCCCAAGGCTAGAATAGGTTTCCTCCAACACCTCCAGCACTTGGTAATCCCATGACCCTCACCCGTGAGAGCCGTAATCACATTATGAATGACTTTTCTTGGCTGTATTTTCCACTGGATCAAATACATGTCTGACCAGAATGAGTCCTAAGTCTATTAACTATTTTGTCATTAGCACCTAGATATTACTTGGCTCATTGACATACCTTAATAAGTATTTAAGGAATGAATGCTTAAAGAGGTATTAATATCTATTGTTTAGACAACGAATCTCAAATGGATTAAGTAATCTGCCCAAGGTCAGTTTAGGTTAGGTCACTTTTTAGTACTTCTATTGAATAAATAGATTCAACATTTTTCAGAAATTATACATAGACATAATTTTTTCTATCATTTAAAAACCTGTCTGAGAAAGCTAGCATGAATTGTGCTTATATTCCATTTTAACTGCAATTAAATATGCAGTTATTCATTTACTTTTTTGAATAGCCATTATTTAGTGAGTGGGCAATCATGGAGATTGGTATAGAAAAGGAGAGGATTTAAAGGAGAGAATATAAATTATTTTAATTAATGAAGAGAATTAGTCATTTTTTAAGGTATTATAATATTTAACAGATTGATCATTGATTTCTATGATATCAGTATAGAAAAAAAAAGGCCACAGCCTTTATTGTAAGGAGCAGAAATGCTTTCTTTACTAACTTTATTAACTTGGAAGAAGTATATGTTTAGACTATGTTCTAGATACATCTTTGTGTGCTTTTGGAGTTAGTTTAATAAAATATAAAATCAGTTAATAATAAAAATTTATTTTATCTTGGACCTATATTTAAATAGTATAAAATAAAATAATTCAAGAGAATAAGTTGATATGAAAATATATATTCCTGGAAGACACTAATTTTCAGTATTATAACAATTTTTGTATTGTAAAATTTATAACCAAATAATTTCAATTTTATTTCAGGAAGTGGGGTAATTAGGATCTAAGATGATTATACGTTGTACATTCTAAGTGCAAAGCTTGAAGTTCTTTAATTCCAAGTGTGCATACAATTAGCAATTATGAGTTAAGCCTAATTATTTGGGTATTGTTGATTATATAGCTTGATATAGTAGTGTTTCCACAAAGTTGGTTTTTCTTGAACATAGTTTCTTTATTCCTATTTAAGCAAGCATAAAAATTTTTTTGGAATATTATTACTTGGGCTCCGATTACATAACGGCGAATACTTTTAAACATATTCAAAGAACTAATTTTTTTTTTAAGTTTTAAAATCTTGAAAATATGTTCCAGTCCTAAAACACAAAAATAACATTTCTAATCCACAACAATCGTACAATTCGTATTCCTACATATATTTAGGTCCTATGAAATAGAAAGGGCAGGTCTTCTACCAGATCTTAGTGATCAGCAGTGTTTGTTTTATTGGAAGAGAAAATAATAATAAAATGATATAATTCCCTGGTGAGAGACAGACACTGCCAGTTTTCTTAAATTTAAATCTGGAACTTGATAAATCTAGCATGAGCTTCTCGGTAGCTACTTTCCCCTAGCCTTTTCCTGTTGTTTGTCTCCCTCTCTGTGCAGCATAGAGAAAAGGATAATATTTGTATTATTTCTTTGATACACTTGACAATTCTGACTACTTCCTTTTCAGGGGAAAAAAAAAAACCTCTCCTATTTTGGATTCTCTGCTATCATTCTCTCCTTGTTACCTCCTTTTCAGCCATTTTTTTCTAGTTTTATTCTTTTTTTTGAATTTTTTAATGTTTTATTTGTGTGTGTGTGTGTGTGTGTGTGTGTGTGTGTGTGTGTGAGAGAGAGAGAGAGAGAGAGAGAGAGAGTGAGCGAGCATGAACAAGGGAGGAGCAGAGCGAAAGAGGAACATAGAATCTAAAGCAGGCTCCAGGCTCTGAACTGTCAGCACAGAGCCCAAGCAAGGCTTGAGCTCACAAGCCTTGAGATCATGACCTGAGCTGAAGTTGGACGCTCAGCCAACTGAGCCACCCAGGTGCCCCTCCTATTTTTATATTCTTAAACTCCTTTTTCTTTCCCTGCTACTTAAAAACTGATATTCCAGGTTTTTTCAGTTCTATTCTCTGCTTCTTGACTTCATTCTCTCTAACGTTTTTCCTGTGACCCATGCCTTCCTCTGCCTCTATGCTATAGATAATTGATCTACGCCTTCGGTTGTTTCCACCATGTTCCGTACTCATAGATCCAGACACCATTGATTATCTTTATTTGAATATCTCACAGGCACAACTAATCCAACATGATGAAAACTAAATCCATTGTTTTTACTCCAAAACATGCTTTTTTCTCATGGTTTTCCCTATTTATGGGGTTTCCGAGCCCCATTCTTAGTGATCATACTAGATTCTCATCTTGCTCTCCATCCCTCATCACTTAATACTTTTCCTTTGGTGTCTCACAATTCTCAAATTTTAGCTCTATTCTCCATCCCCACCACCTGCCTTAGTTAACATACTTGTATACAACCTTGACCGTGTTCTGCCTGGTACCCTATTTAAGTTCATCTGATGCAGACAAAATAGTCTTTTTTGAAATGACAGTCTGGTGATGTCATTCCCAGGCTTAACACTATTTGGCAAATCCTCAGTTCTTAGAAGAATGAGTTCTGATTTCTCAGCATGACACATGCAGTTTCTGTCATTGTCATTCTCATGCCTGTTTGATTTTGCTTTCCTGGTATTTCTTCTCTCAATACTTATGCCACAGCCTTTCTTGAATAATTGTCATTCCCCTTACCAATCATGCTGTGCTGTTTCAAGCTTCTTTGCTGTGCACAAACTGTCCTCCCTGCCTGATATGCCCTTCCCATTTGGTTATCTATTCACCACCTTCAGGATGCATATTAAAATATTCTTACAAATTATAAATGTGAAGTAATCTTCCCTGACTCCTACCTGTATAAGTTGATAATTCCCTTTTTTTGTAGGATGCAAGATTTTGGTTGATAAAAATAATTCATCATCAATTCTGTAGTAAATCTTATTTTCAGCATACTCATGTTACCCATTTAGCAGGGTATTCTTTGCTGGGCATGAGAGCACTAAATATTTTATAATTAATTCATCTATTTATTTTCTTCTCATTTGTTTTATTTTAAGTTTATTACTTTACTTATTTTACAAATAATAATCAAACATTTACCATGTATCACCATTGTTCTACGTACTGGAGCTACAAGAGTGAACAAAACAGGCAAAAATCATTTGACTTGTGGAGTTTATATTCTAGTAAATGGAGATAAACAAAAATATAAACATGTCTATTGTATTATATCAGATGTTAGAAGTGCAATGGAAAGGCATAAAGCAAGGAGATATAAGGGAGACAAGGGATGATTACAATATTAGATTGGGTTTGTCAGAAGAGACCTTACTTAGAAGGTGACACTTGAGCTAAAATTTTAATGAGCTGAGGAAATATGCCATGGGAATATCTGAAGGTAAGACTGCTTCAGACAAAAAGCATGGAGAAAAAAATAATCAAGGGAGAAAGAGATAAAAAATTCAGGGCAAGAGAGGTTTTTGTTGTTGTTGTTTGTTTTTGGTTTTGTTTTCTTAGTGTAAAGAAGGATTTTTGGGAAACTGAAGATTTTTGTGACATTTATTACTTGTTTTATAGGTGTATATATGTTTGTATGTATATATATATATATATATATATATATGTTTTATATATGTATATGGTCCATTATTGACTATTTTACAATGCTCTGGAAACTAATGACAAAATGACAATAATGTCATTTCTTTAAAAATAATTCACTGTAAAGACTTTTCCACATAGGCGCCCATTTTTGACTCACTTAGTAATGATGGTCTAAAGCACTGACCCCTAAAAAAATGACAGCATTCATTTTAAATTGCAATGAGACTTGAAGAAGAAGAGAAATAAGTCTAACATATATCCATTTATGTAAGTTATTATGGATCATTTATTGGATGCTTGATTAAAAATTAATTGATTCTGTATCTGAAACACTTTTAAAAATTCAGCTCCTGAATGGATTACCACCAACTGCCCTCTAAAAGTTTTCTGTTTCCTTCTCAACATTGTTTAAATGTGTATCTTGTTTTGAATGCATGGTATATAAAGTATATTTGGGGAAAATTACATTGCAAATGAATAATCAAAACATTCTCACCAGCACTTGCTATCTCTTGTCTTTTTGGTGATGGCCCTTCTAATAGGTGTGATGTGATAAAATTGTGGTTTTGACTTGTATTTTCCTGATGATTAGTGACATGGAGCATTTTGTCATTTGCCTATTGGTCTCCTGTATGTCTTCTTTGGAAAACTGTGTATTCAAGTCCTCTGCCCATTTTTTTTTAATTGGATTATTTGTGTTCTTGCTATTGAGTGTCAAATTACTTCTAAATATATAATAAGTATTGTTTCCTTAACAATAGATAAAAATTATGTTTAAAGATGATTTTTAAAACATTCCTTGGGTGAGCTTCCAGTGACATCTGATGGCATTTAAAAGAAAAACTTTGCATCATTTGCTTTGGTCTCTCAATATGCCATTAAGATACCTCTCTGACCTTCAGCCATACTTTAGGAAAGGGAATTATTGCTTGTCATTCCTCATTGTGTAATTAATGGGGGTAATTAACAAGTCAGCGCTAAGATTTCAAGGGCTGACTTAATTTTCTTTCTTTAATGCCAACCCAATTATTCCAATTGGATAAAAGGATAAAAAGTTCATTGTGAAAATGGAACAGGAAATTTTTTAAAATGCTTAATTGACAAATCAGATTCATTAGTCATGCAATTAATACTTTTTGCAAAATTCTTTAAAGTTAAATTAAAAAGTAAAACTATAAATTTGCTGAAATAGATATTATAAAACATATACTGGATTATTCTAAATCTTTTTAATTTATACTTGACAATTTTTACTATATTTATGGTGTAATGTTCTTCCTCCATATTAAAACTAATTTGAGACTGTTTGAAATACCCTAAGGACAAAAATACTCAGCAGAATTAAGACTACTCAGTGTGGAAATGTTCATATAACTGAATAAATATTTTTCATAAGTGATTGACAATTTTTTCAATGTTAAGTCACTATAAAACCATTCTAGGTAAGCTTAAAATTTTTATATTTGTTTTTATCTATTAAGGTATGCTTTTGTTTGTTATATTAACAAGTTTGACTTACTGTCAAGTATTTTTCAATATGTGATAACTTACATATTATTTAAGTTTAGTGATACTCAAAGTGTGGTCGCTAGACTAATAGCATCATGATCACTTGGGAAATTATTAGAGAGAAAAATTCTTGAGCCACATCCCACACCTACTAAATCAGAAACTGGGAGTAAGGCCAACAAACAGTGTTTTAACACATTTTCCTAATGTTTTCAATGCACAGTGAAGTTTGAGAACTTCTAGACGAGGTTATGCTATAGGAAAAATCATTCCCCAAATCACAGCAATTTAATAGAACAAGATTTTATGTCTCATAAAAATAAGGTTTACTGTAAATCTAAATATTCTCCAGGGCAGCTATTTTTTATATCTCGGCTCAGCATTTTAGGATGCTTTGAACTTCTTGCACAATTGCTGTGTCAGAGAATGGGTAAGTTGGAGAAAATCTTTCCACCTTAAAAGAAGCAATACTGTTGCTCACATTTCATCAACAAAAGCAATCCACATATCACACCTAAATTTATGATCTCTTGGAATTCTGAATTCATATTAAGATGAATTTTTCTATTTTTGCAAAAAAATACCATTCAGATTTTAAGAGCGATTGCCTCAAATCTGTAGATTGCTTTGCGTGATGTGCTCAGATTTTCTAAATCTAGGCAAATTTCAATTATATTAAAGTATACTTTGTAAATGATACAACATTGGTTTTTAAATTTCTTAGCCTATTTGATAGTTGGTCAACTAACATGGACTTTAGAGCCCCAAACAGTACATATGGTACTTCAGCTAGATTTTACCATTCTTCTTTAATTTGGGCTCACTTCATCAGTTCTCAGTGGTAGATGGAGGGAGGCCATCTCTTATTAACTTGTGTAATATTATATTTAATTTGAAAACATATTTGAAGACAGTTATCATTTTGAAAATTATTTCTCTCTTCATAAACATTATATACTGATGATGTATACTGAGTACACAAACTAACTCATTATCAAGCACTTTGTTATTCTAAGAAGAACCAACTGTTTCCTATTCTTTGAGTACATAAAATGTGGTGTTGCAAACAAATTATAATTCAGTATGCTAAATACTAAGAGTCACATGAACTTGTTATGGCAAAACAAGAGGTGAGACTGACTAGGAAAAGTAAATGTGAATGACATTTAAACTGTGTCTCAAGCATGTTAAGCATAGGTAGAATAGAAAACGGAAAGATACAGAGCTGTGAAATAGTGTGATGAATTTGTCACATGATGACATGTCTACTGTGGTTGAAATACAGGGTATGTCAGCTAGGGGTGCCTAATAATAAGAATAAGTAGGTCCAAAGATATCACGTAGGGTTTGGCATGTCCTAAAATCATACCAAAAAAAAAACAAAAAACGTTTAATAAGTAAGAAAGGTTAGTCCAAGCAACTCTGTGGAAAGAGCTAATCCTGGAACTTGAAATGACTGACTATTCCTGGACAGGCTGGAGGCATGAGCAAGTTCCCCCAGGAGAACACTATAGTAAGGATAATCTTGGTTTGAAACTTCATAATGTGAGCTACCAAGAATCAATAAACTTTCTAGTAAATTTTAAAAAATATAATGTTTATTTATTTTTGAGAGACAGAGACAGAGCATGAGTTGGGAGGGGCAGAGAGAGGTGGAGCCACAGAATCCGAAGCAGGCTCCAGGTTCTGAGCTGACAGCACAGAGCCCAATGCGGGGCTCAAACCCACGAACCATGAGATCATGACCTGAGCCGAAGTCGGATGCTTAACCGACTGAGCCACCCAGGCTCCCCATCTTTCTAGTAAATTTGGTATAATTAATTTTAAGTGAGTTTTTAATTTTTAACACATTTTAGGGAATTATAAAGTTATTCAATTTTATAGTTATTAGTTCTAGTCACCAAATATTTCTGGCTCTGCTTTTAGGCACAAAACAGACTTACATTCTTTCATCTTCTTGGAAGCTAGGCAAAGTTATGTGATTTTCTTTCACCAAGGAAATGTGAGCAAAAAGTACTGAATCACTTCTTTGTGGATGTTCTAAGAGGCCACTAATCGATGTCACATTCTCTTCTCTATGCCATGATGATGATAAGAGCATCTGTCTAAAAGTCCTGGAGTAACTAAAATGTGCAGAGTTATCCTACTAATCCGTGTTAAGCAAGTTACCAAAGACAGAAATGAACTTACCTGTTCTTAAGCCTCTGAGCTTTGGGGCTGAGATTTTATCACAACATAACATAACCTATCCTGACTGGGTAGAAAAAAATGAGGCATTGACTATAAGAAGACTTGATAACAAAAAGAAGAAGGAAAACATTAAAATCAACCATAATCTTACCAAAAAAAAGAAGTAAGGGCCATTAACTATTTTGATATTTGCCTCTCAAACTATATTTGTTTTATACAGAAGTTTAATTCATCATTTCAATTATTAACTTAATTATGACAGATGTTCACTATACTGAAGTTATACACTCTTGCTATCTCTCAGGAGATTTGCTTTTCTGTCAGTAACTGTTGTGTTATGATCAATTGTAATCAAAAGACTAGATTTCTGTTCCCAAATGTGTCACTTGGCTGTCATCAGTTTCTCCCTTAAATGGGAAAACATGATACATAACAGGGTTGTTTTAGATTAACATAAGACATAATATACATAAATAAGTGTCACATGGTAAGCTAAACAATGAATGCTAGAGGGTCCATTTTGTGTTTCTTAAGGTTTGCTTATTATAATTTTAAAATATCTGATACCTTTAAGGTACAAACCACTTTTGTTCCACAAAACTGGAGCATAATATAAAAATTCCCCACTTCCCCTGAACAGATAAACATTATGTTATTCCTTTAAAAAATATATGAACTTGTTTAATTTGTTGAAAATTTTCTTTATAGAACTGACTTGATAAGTTCATGATATTTTTCTTGTACTATTATCTAAAAATAATCCTGAACTTCATTACTGTTTAGTCCTATTGTCCCTGTAAGAATTTTGATGTTAATGTAACATTTTAAAATTCTGTTAATATACACTTATTTTGAATACGAGTAGCAAGCACTTATGCTCTTTACTGTTTCTCTAACACTAGAGTCAAATATAAAAATCCAGCTTTGTTATTGAAACCTGATTATATACAAATGATATTTATAAACTCTTTTGTGATAAAATCTATCACATTTTAGTGTTTTGGAGAGTATTTTCTATTTCTGCCATTTCTTTTTTTATTACATTAGAGAAAGAAATAATCTGGAACTTTCTGCCCTTCTCATATGACTTTTAATTTATTGCTTTTCTCCCCAGTAAGCCATTCCAGGGAATTCTTTAGCACTGTGTTCTTACCTTCTGGAATAATACCTGGTTCAGAGTAGATGCTTCATGCGTATTTGTTGAGCAAACAAATGTGAAAACATTATACAGTTGTGGGTTCAAGAACTTATGTTCTTATACATTTACATGTCCCACTTGGATTTCAAAGGAGCAGTTTTTGTTATTTTCATTGTGATTTAATTATACTTCTGCATATCTGGTAGAGAAAGTGCAAGATTTACTTGTGTTGATCTAAATCTAATTAATTCTTACCTCCTGGCCTTATGATAAAGTGAAAAGTAAACATAATTACAAAGAGGCATAAGGAAGCCTTAGTGGGTGATGGAAATATTTATTATCTCAAATGTAGTGATAATTTCATGATGTCAAAACCAATCAAATTTTACACTTTAAATATGTACACTTTAGTTTAATTATACCAGAAAAAATTATAAACAAAAAACAAAATAAATGAGAATAACATATTAAATTGTTTTCTGTTACAACTACAACATTACTATAAATATTCTACTTCTACATCACTCCATATCACTATGGAATATTACTAGATATCACTACAGAAATTTAAGGATGACTTTTGAGATTCTTTGTTAACAGGATATGCCAAATTTCCTGCTAGATAGAGAAATTAAAACTGCTACATTTCTATCTCTGCCATTATCTTAAAGTTCAATATTCAACCACAAATATATGAGAAGGAGAGAACAGAGACTTTTGGAACAGAAATTATCCCATTATTAATAACACAAAGAAGAGAGATAGGAAACATATAAATAATGCATGAGGGATAAATATAAATATTGATCATCATGACAACAACTGCTACTGAGAACTTGCTGCATGACAGTTACAGTCTAAGTACTTAGCACGCATTCCTCATTTTTCTATTTTCACCACAACTCTGTTATTGTTCCCAAATAAACAATGTGGAATCTAAATTGTAAAGACATTAAGAAACTTTCCAAGGTAAAATACTACTAAGTGTCAGAATCAGAATCTGAACCCCAAATGTTGAATCTGGCACTCATGTTCTTCATCATAACTCTCTACCTTCTCACAACAGATGCAAATATGGAAAAACCAACAAACCACAAGTAAATGGTGATGAAAAAGTTACATAGACTTCTACATGTATTGACAGGTAAGGAGGGACTTAGTATCTGAAGATAAACTGGAGTCCAGGGTCTAAGTTTATCTATGCATATCTCTGCATGACTATGCTGTGATGTAAACAATTGACTCTGGTTGGAGAAGCACTAAAGTCTGCAGAAAGCATTAAGCAGAAGTATTAATATTATATGATCTTTGCAACTTTTGCACTATGCATTTTTGAAGACCCATAGTTTTCTTGTAGACTAGATAAGTACACATTAAACCATGGTTTTGCTTAATGAGATTACAGAACTGCAGCCAGACAAACAAAAATAGGAGATAAGCAGCCATTAGTTAATGGCATATAGCATCTCCAGTTTTATAGAGGATAAAGATTATATCTGAACCAGCAAGCTGTCACTGTATAAAGGATGCATAATGTCCCTCATACAACTCACTCAGTTGTTTGCTTTTTTTTTTACTTAAGATGAATAGCTTCTGCCATATTGTAAAAGGGCAGGTAAAGTAAAGTTAGATAATAGAAAATCTACCTAAATGGCTGGAACAGACATTGTATGGATGAGTACATAAAGCATTCAGCATGGGAAGCAGAAGGCAGAACTATATATCATAGTCATGTGCTAAGTGCCAGTTACAAATATCCATTGCTTAGGCCACAGTTTCTCATCCTTGATACTTTTGATATTGGGACCAGATAATCCTTTGCTATGGGAAACTGTCCCGTACATTATAAGATGTTTAGGAGCATCCCTGGCCTCTACTCACTAAATGCCAGTAGCATTCCTCACCCCTAGTTCTGACTATCAAAAATATCTCCAGATATTGCCAGATGTCCCCTGAAGGCAACATCACTCCTGATGAAGACCCTCTGGCTTCTCCTAGTATATTCATAGGCATTGTTTATTGTTAAATACAGCACAGATTTACAATAAAGATAGACTACAACTTTAAAAATGTAGAGCTTAGAGGTCTATTTATAACTTAGAAATTAATAGACATAGGTTCAGTACAATTAGGATATGGGTAGCAGTATCTCTATTCATTGGTCACATGAACATTTTTTAGTCACTTACTAAATGCCTGACACTGTTGCAGATTCTGGAGGTACAAAATTAAGAACATATTTGATATTTGAATTAGGCCAAAGATCACATAAACTATTCATCCAGATTCTTCCAGACCTACTCTGGTATTCTCTTAAATCACCAGAAACCACAAATTGCAGACCTGATTCCCTCACATATATAGAGAGAAATTTTCACTGAATTATCATGATTTCGCTGGGAAATAGATATGAAAGTTGCCTTTAAAACTATTTTTTAGTTTGTAAGTTATGAGTCACGATACTCTGTACCATTGCTATTCAATATCCTCAATACAGAGATTTACATGATAAACTAAGGCTTGAGTTCAAAGCTATATGGGTTGTTTATCAACCTATGATTCTCTGCACTTACTATTTGAGATAATAGTAATTATACTTTTAAAATTTTAGGGATTAAAAGAACTACACATTCTAAATAATTGCCAGAACAGTTCTCTTTCCAGAAGCTCCTTTCTAACAACTTCCCTCCTCTTACTTCCCTCTAAGGAGATAGTGCAGGTTCTGGAATTAAAATAAATAAACAAACAAACTAATAAAATAAGAATAGCTTCAGAAACTGTGATACATATTTTATTCCTGCCATGTTATTTAATCCTTGCAGGAAGCACAGAGAAATCATTGAGAGCATGGAACAAGTAAAGAAGTTATGTAACTTGGCCAAGATCACAGATTTCATTAGTCAACCATGTCTGGCTGAATCTAAAGTCCATGCTTTCCCATTCTACCACTTTGCCTGTGGGCCACAATAGGTTGGCATAATATTAACAGTGTTTAACAACTAATTTCCTCATGGGTAGCCACCAAAAGCTGGTACAGCTTAGAAATGTTTACTAGCTGATAATCAGCCCTGACTTTCAGAGATCACTCCAGTCCAAATATAAGTGGACTGGATTTGAGCTTCCATCTGTATTCTCATAAATTATTAGAATTATATCTCCTTCCTAAACCACTCTGGACATCCTTCCTATAATGAACTTGGCCATTTAAGATTTACAGCAAACATGCAAATGAGTTTACAAAATTATCAAGGTACCAGTGGGGTCACCATGCTTTAGGGCAGGACAAAGAAATCAAACCAGGTATCAGCCAAGGGTCTAGGGAGAAAGCCCAGAGTATGACCCCAGGATCATTCATGGCTGATACCGGGTGGCTGAGGAAGGGAGGAAAGGGAGAGTATATAATATGAGGAGAAAGAGGGTTCAAGAGGGTCCTCAATACCAAGTCTGAGCAGAGACCACAGCTTAGGGCTGCAGATGAGAGCAGTAAAGCCCAGAAGAGCCTTCTTGCCATCCCTAAATCTTCCAGGAATGCCTCCTGAAGTGAAAACTGATTCAGTGCTTCTTGATAAATTTCCTTACAACAGGACTTCTTGGGAGACCCAGACAGACAAATTACCATTTCCTTTGACCAAAGCAACCTGAAAGCAAGTTGGACTTCATTCTTAGAATTAATTGAGATGCTTAAATTTTCCTTAACCTTCCAGACTAGACACGATTTTTTTAGATCACAACTGAAGAGCAAAGGTTTAAAACTAATAATCCCAAGAGAGGAAACATTAGAAACCAATTAGTAAAGATGTCAGTCTAAATGATCAGAAACCTATCTTCCTTTCTTTGGCCAGGAGAGGGAAAAGTGTGAGGTCTACTTGGTTCCTGAAGCATTAAAGGTCACCGATAAGAAGGGAAGGATAAAGGGGAGTCTTAGGGCAAAGATAAATTCTATCCACTTCCATTTCAGTTTAGCCCTCAACTGCCCCTGAAAAAATACTCTGTAGACAAAGAAAAGCTGTACCTAAAATGGTTTCATTTCATAATTGGCTGTACTTAGGAACAGCCGATGCAGGGGTCAGGGTGCAGTGACAGAAAGTCAACCCTGACCCCAAGAGAAAGTGACATTCCAGGAAGCCCAGGGTCTCTTTGAGGAGACTCTAGCCTGCACCTCACAACACCTATTGCCCCTCTTTGCTCCATTAGAAATAATCACTCGTAAGTGGCCCATCATCAGTGCCAGCGTGATTTTTTTCACATTTGCTAAAAGCTTTTCCCTTGGCCCACTTATATTTTTTCTTTTGTTTCTAAGTAACTATTTAATTCCCTTTCCTCTTTATTTTGCAGTTAACTGACTTGAAAAAAATCTGATTTGAAATGGGGATTACAGACCAATTTTTTCTTTCCTTCTGTACACCCACCCGCAGCACCTAGTAACAACCACTGCATATGCATTAACCAAAAGACCCATTAGTGGTGTATTGTTTTGCACTTTTGTAGACAAAGAAGAAAGAGACCTCCAGTTGGAACAAACTCTTTTTGTATTTTTTTGGCAACAAATAGCTCCCTTTTAAATTTACAAATGCAATGGCATTGAGGCCCCAAATTGCTCTCATCTAAATTGTTTTACTCCCATCCTCACTTTCCTAGATTATGATCAATTTTACCCCAGAATGAATTATTCAAATTGAGCCCAATCTTCTGAATCCTTAGAAAAAACAATGTCATAGCACTTTGGGCCTATTCTACTCACTTATCACTTGGCACATTCTGGCTGGCAAACATTCTTTTCTTCAACATGTAATTTATTTCCCCATGGCCTGCAAGCAATTTAGGATTAAAGATCATGTAATTCATTCATCCATTCAACAAATATTTTTGAAAATCTATTATGTACTAGATATGCTCTAATCATTTGAGATACATCCAAGAAATAATGACAAAATCCTTGCTTCCATGGAGTTTATGTTCTAGTGGAAGAAGACAGGGAATAAATAAGCAGTGCCATAAACATGTAAATTATAAAGTTTATTGGAGATTAGAGGATGAAAGTGCAACAGAAAAAAATAGTAAAACAATATAAGAGAAATATGAAGTAGAAAGGGGGAAGACTATGATTTTAAATAGGGTGGTCAAAATAGATGAGAGAGCAAGCCATGTGGAGAAGAACATTACAGGTAAAGAAAAACAATTTTTTTTTGCAAAGAAAATATTCTAAGGTGGAACTTGAATAACGGAGTTGCCACCAACTGATTCTGGGAAGACTGGAATGGAACTGAAGGTACAGGTTTGGACATGTTAAGTTTTGGGTGTCTACTAACATTTGAATAGAGATGTAATTGAATAAGCAGTTGGATGTAGGAGTCTGGAAATCCAGTAGAGTCTGGGATGAAATATTGAGAGTACTATTAACACCATGAAACTGGGTGAGATCACCATAGGAATGAGTGTAAATAATTAAAAGAAGACTGGGAGATGGGATGACTGTAAGAGAAAGAGAAAACCAAAAGTATGGGGTATCCTGGAAATTAGTGAAGAAATCTTATCAAGGAAGCAGAGAGCTGTATTGTTGATATGTCAAGTGAAATAAAGGCTGAGACTTGACAGTGGAATTTAGCAACCTGGAGATCATTGGTAATGTGCAGTTTCCGTGGCATGAACAAAATCCTGATTAGACTGAGCATAAATGAGAATGCAAGGTGAGGAATCAGAAACTGTGAATATAGGTAACTCTTCCTAGGAACTTTCTTACAAAAGAAAGCAGAGGGTTGAGATGATAGTTGATGGGGAAATTAGTGTCAAGAGAAAATTTATTTGAAATTAAGTAACAATATTCTGGTATTTTGAAGAGAATAAGCCAGTAGAAAAGAAAAACTTGGTAGCACGGGACTGATAGGAGGATTGTGGCCACTTCTAACAATATGAAGGAAATGTGATTTTTCATAGCAGGTAGCAGAGCTGTCTCCTTGAAAGTGACACCCAATTTTTGATTGCCTTAATAAGCCCACTTGGTTGATAGACCTACAGCGCTCTCTGTCAGCTGGTTCTTAAGACTGAGAGAGGTAATGTAGATTCATGTTTGCCATAGGAAACAGGGAGAGACTGTGGTGCCCATGGAAGGACACCACATTGAAGTTATGTAACTGACTCCCTCTACCAGACCTCTGTCATCATTGCTTGCCCCAGGCAGCTCTCATTTATTTTATACCAAATAACCCACTCAGAACTTTACACCAGCTTTATTCTTCAAAATTTCACCTGGCAACATATACCCCAGACTCCTTACTTACTTACTATCTGGTTCTGATTTTCTGAGCAGTCATCCTAGCCTACCTAGGAGCATAGCCTCTGCTTACATTTCCCTCCTCATCTCTCACCACCTTATTTCCTCCTTGTTCAACAGCAGGCAAACAACTATTTGAATTTCTCCAGACTCACCATGCTGTTACCAATACCTTTGCACATTAAATTCCCTCTGCGTAAAATATTTTTCTTTTCTTCCAAGAGTCAAGCCCCCATCTTTGCCTGTTTAACTCAAGGTTCTTTAAAATTTCATATAAAACATCTCTCACCTGAGAATTGTCCCTGCCTCTCCATTTCCCACATTTGAGTACTTATCACAGTGCACTGCAACTGATGGTTTATGGTCCACCTCCCCCACTGAGCTGCAAGGCTTCAATGATCTTCATTTTCATGATATTCCATACATCTAGGATAAGGTCAGTTATGTAGCAGCTACTTAATAAATGGTTATCATAAATCGAAAAAATACCTAATATTAAAATTTGTGAATACCAAGCCACATAGCTTAACATAAGCCCTGACTTCATACAAGTTGGGTTTAGAGTTCATCTTCTGTGCTAAATCAAGGTCATTGTATCAAACAGTGACTTTATGATACCCACAACTGCACCATATTACAACTGGGATCCTGATGTCTATTTGTTTATTTTGCTGTGTTTTAAATTTTTCCCAGTCTTCTGCTGGAATTAAAGACTGATTGCTTCTGAATTACAACTAATTTGACTAGGGTCCTAATCTTAAGATTTACTCTTTCTGTTACTCTCTGATGCCTACATCTATGTCTCCAACTAAAAGAGCCTTTCCACCAGTTGGGTAGCTGGCCTAGTATCTCTAGAGCCTGAATGGCTGGAGAGTGAGATTATATGCCATCCACTGCTACTCCACTCTTCTCACAATTATTTCTCACTCAACTCTGTCACACGCATGATCAACACCAGCCCACGTTAAAACAAAGTTTATGATTTGGATTTAGATTTCAATCTGGGAGGAAGTGCTGTCCTACAACTGCATTACCTCAGCCATGCCGCTTCCAATTCACACTGGCTTCCCTTCCACCCACCTGAGGTGTCAATATATCTCATGCATGAGGTCTGGTTATTGATTCACTCAAGCTTCTGTACCTCCTGTCTGACAATGGTTCTGCCATTACTTCTGCCTTCTGGACCATTCTCCATGTGCAACCCAATTCTTTATTTACCTCTTCCCTAAAATCTTTCTGGTCTCTGCTCTTCACCCTGCATGTATTACTCTCAGCCTTTCCTTAATAACATCATGTTTTTTATTGTACTATTAGATTTTATCAAGAAATTGGAATTATACATGTATGGGAATTGAATGTCCTAGTGTTACTAACTTTGGCCCCTGTATAGTACAAAAACTGTAGCTAAGGATGATAAATCAGTGATTCTCACTTCTAATTCTAATAAAAACTTGTTTTCAGGGTGCCTCTGACTTTAAGGTATTCATTTAATGCCCATTTCTTTCCCTCAGTTTCAAGTTCAAGTTTCCTTCAATTGTCCAAGAAGGTCCAAATGCATTTTTAGATAGCAAAACTGTTAAGAGCCTTTTAGGAAATTATGGGATAGTGGGGAGAGAGCCATGCAAATCAGTTTCTACAATGTAATATATAAAAGTGTGAGTATCTCTAAAGTGCAATAGAAGTGGTGGGGATAGAATGCCTAACAAGGAGTAACCATTTGATAAGTGGAAAAAAAGGGATGCACCCAGGTGCCCCTCATAGGATTATGTTTTGTACATCCACTTTCCTCTTTTTTACAAGTGCATCCCTTTTTTTCCACCTACCACATGGTTACCCCCTGTTAGGCATTCTATCCCCACCACTTCTATTGTACTTTAGAGATACACTATTATATATTACATTGTAGAAAATGATTTGCACGGCTCGTTCCCCACTACCCCATAATCTCCTAGATGGCAAACATCTACTATTTATATTTTACTTCTGCATACACAATTCAAAGCACATGTGACATGCAGCCACGTATTTATGATATATTAATGTCTTTCAACCATTCATATGATAAGATATATTGTCAATGAGCATAATTGCTGAAGGCATTGGGGGTTAATGGTATTCTTTTCTGGGACAAAAATATAAAATAAAATCTGAGCTCCTGAAGAGGCGCATTTTACCTGGCATAGTTCTTGTAAGTGTTGTTAGTCATGGGCCCACCAAATAAAGTGTCTTAATCTGCTTCACCAGTGTCAATTTTAAATCATATTTGATGTATTAAGTGGCAGCATAAACCCAGTAACAGCAGTATCCTGGGACAGAGCCAAAATAAGAGTTGTGAAGGATCATTTGCGGCTTCATAACTGCACTGACCTGGACACAAGTGGGGATTAAACAACAGCAGGCTAGCTAGTCAGCCCCTGTCTGGAGAGTGGAAGTTGGGTTATCACAAGCTGAGAGGGCGGATAGAGTGACAGAAAGACAGGTGTCCATCTGAGCAGGATTGTCTGGAGACAAAGGAGCCTGCAGTGTGGCCATCAGAATTGAACAATGGGGGTGGGCTGGTCCCACTGGGGGTGGGTCAGTAACACTGCAGGTGATGAAGTAGCTCTGAAGAAGGACTGAGAATGATGTGAAGTAGGAGGGCTGGACAGAAACCCTGGTTTGCCTAGGACATTCCTGACTTGTGCTTGTTGTCCTAGTCTAATTACTATGCACTTAATGTCTATCTCTGAGGCTCTTAAAAGGGCCCCTATTTGATGAAAAATAATAAAGTGACTTTAATTGTAAACAACCATTGAATCAAAATATACCAACCTCTGGTCACAAATCAAAGTACTTTCTTTTGAGGGAGTTTCTAAAACATCGTTGTGATGCATTTCTGGGTTGTGTTGGTTTGTATGTTTGTCCAGAATCTCTTTGAGGGAACCATTATAGTCTCTATAGTTTAGGCAAAACTCACTTTCCTTTTTCACAACCCACTGATCCATCTAACTTCAACTCTTCTGCTCTCACCAAAATAATCCCAATCTGGACTGGACAGACTCCTTCTTTGGGTTTTGACATAATTTGGGATGAAAATCTCTCTTTATAAGTGTGAATCCTGTTGGTTATCTGTGCCATCAAGTGGGAAAATGTTAAAGAGTAACAAAGGCAACTCAGAGGAAGAGAGAATACAGAAATGGGAAGAATTCCTGTCTCCAACCATGCCTGGAGTTTATTTTCAGTTACAGTATGCATTGAGTTCCCTTTTTGTTCAGAGCAGTGTGAATTAGGTCTGCACATATTACCAAGAGACTTCTGACAAAAACAGCTACCTTCTCATTAAACTGCCCAGCTTTTTACTTGCCCTATCTCATTATCCCAGGCATAGCCCCACATTCAGCATCTGTATGAATAGGACAAAGAGAAATTAGATGATAGGATGGACCTAGGGCTGGGTCAGCCTAGGACAAAGCCACTTACCATGACTGTGGCATCCCTCTAGTAAGCACAGCACTTAAGTTGCCATGGCTGGAAATCAGTCACTAACATGCTTATCCTCTCATGAATTAGATGCAAGAAAATTGTAATAACAGTAAGCAAATACAAATACAACATTTATTCTATTGGCTCCTCATAAAAGGAAGCATTCTAAATACAAAATTGACCTTAACACATATTGAACTTAGACCTCAAGGCTATAGCAGCCAAACAGTTTTAGCCTTGGCATGGTCAAAAGCACTCTTTTTTGCTTTCTAATAGTGACATAATTGCTTTTTCTCATAGCAGTGAGAGAAGAAACAGGGACAACATATTTTGGTACTGATTTAGGAAGTAATAGGCTGGCAGCCTCTGCCTGCCAGGAATCATAGATATACTCCATGTAACACCTCAGTTCAGCGCATTTTCTGAAGCAGGCTGTTACTAGGTAGGAGCCCTGTGAGGTGGTGTGGAGCTAGTCTTGCAACTTGGACCCATTCTCAAAGACATGGTATGAGTCTCCCTCTACTTGTCCTAGAGAATTATAAGCCACTGTTGTAATCTTCCTCATGCTTTGGAATTCTCTGTGATTTGATTCAATTCTTTGGAATTGAGTTGAGCCTAAGGACTCCATATTTCAGTGGTCACTCGGCAGAGTTCCACCTAACTGCTCTCACAGTATCCAGGCCTGTACTAAAACTGTCCTGTGTGTTCCTGCCTTCCCCACCTGAATATCTTAAAAGTTATGGATTACTGTACTCACCAGCCTTATGAAATAAGCTGGATAGGTTATAGATTGCTCTAGAAACACTTAGACATAAAAACATGTAAGGGCAATGCTAGTCAGGAGGCTTTTAGAATAATCCATTTGTGAGATACTAATAGCTCAATTCAGTGTATTAGAGGCAGTAAGAGTTGGTATAAAAGGATTTTCTAATAGTTTGGATGTAAGTTATGCTAGCAAGAGCTGATCAAGGGCAACACTAAGGTTTTTGGCTTGAGTAAGTGGAATAATAACAGTTGCCATTATACTGTGTGGGGAAAACTGAGGGAGGGGCACTTTTGGAGGTGGAGGACATGAAGAGCCAATTTTGGAATGTTGTGTATTATTTACTATACATCAAAGTAGAGATATTGAATTATTCAGAAGACTCCAAGACCACCTTCATTTCTGACACCAAATGCAATCTCAGGTGTCCCCAGTATCACCCTCAAGTTTGATAATTCACTAGAACAGCTCGAAGAATGACTGAAAGCTGTTATACCCTCTGTTACAATTTATAGCAACAGAAAGATACAGATTTAGGTCAGCCAAGAGAAGACGCACATGAGGCAGAGTCCAAGAGAGGGTCCACACTCAGAGATTCTAGTTGTCTTCCTCCAACAACTCGACTTGTGGACAGTGCTAACTTTTTCAAGCAGACAACAGTGAGTGACAATATGCATGGAGTATTGCCAACGAGGAAAGCTCATGCAAGCATCAGATGTCCAGAATTTTTACTGGAGATGGTCATGTAGACATGGCTGAACATGCACTTGGCTGACCTATAGTCTCTAGCCCCATCCAGAGGCTGAGCTGACACCTCACGACCCAAAGTGCCTACCATAAATCACACTGTTAGATTATCCAAAGACACGCTTATCAGACAGGACAGTCCAAGGGCTTAGAGAGCCAATAACAAAGGCCAGACCTCTCTTTGGCAAGGTTAATTTTTTATTACCCACTTGTCAAATAGGAAAGTGAATTTAGGACTCTGGAGTTCAAGAAAGAGGTCTGGCAAGAGATATCAATTTGGGAGTTATCGGCATATAGATGGAGTATCAATTAGGTTCCTAGCAGGAAGCAGGATTTACTTAGATGGATGAAGTGAAGAGATTTTGACAGAGACCACTCATAAGATTGCAGACAGAGTTTGGGGAAAAAACAGGGCGTGTTCTCACACACACATACACACACACACACACACACACACACACACACACAGTGTTTTTTGAGTTCCAGGAGAGAAGTTATTTACCAGAAACCAGTGAGAAGAGTTAATATGTGTCAGGCACAGTAGTAAATGATTTGTATGCATTAGCTCATTTGATTTTTTTCTGTATGGTAATAATTATTATGGTCACATTTTTATAGATGAAAAAACTAAAATTTGGAAAATTGAAATATCATCTGTAGTCATTTAGTAGAAAGTTAATGAGTTAAGATTGATGCAGACTGCCATGCCACAATATGGTTCAGAAATTTGGCATCATGATACAACATATAAGGATGACTTATGAAAAGGTTGCATATGTGTTTGAAAGGTCTCAGCCTTTCTCCATGATTTACCTGCTAAAGGTTATTCAGTTTCTGTCAGTTTATGACTTCCCCGTGTAGGCCTTCCTAGGAGGCTTTTGCTTTGCTAAATCAGTATTGTGAGCATGTGTGGTATGGACTTTATAAATGGGAACAGAGCAGAAGGAATAGAAACCTCATAGCCAGATTATCCTGTGGGGAGAAGTCAGAGCAGAGATAAATAAGATTTCCCAGGGAAATAGAAAGAGAAGAGGTGTGTGTATGTGTGTGCACACACACAAGCACAGGAACCTGGTTTTGTGTGCACACACAAATGCACACATACATGTGTGTTATGTGTCAAAGCAAGTTTTTAGAATTTAGGGATATTTGAGAAGAAGAAACAATATAGAATTTTAATAAGTTGCTTTAGACAATATATTTATATGCTTTTAAAATGTTTTCAGAAGACTGTAAGTGTCTGCATTCCTGTTTGGATTCCACTTATTTGAATGCTTCATGGTTCAGGGTTGAACTTTGGGTCCTGCCTTCATATACAGAACATGGTGCCTGAAATGTATGGTCTGCACTGAATTATATTCCATTCTGAAGCATAAAAAGGCTTTGCCATCAATAAAACAATATTATGGATAGGACTTGATGACACTAATTAGTAAGGAGGAGATCTTAATAAAAGGATAGCCAGTGGTAGACCACTATGCCTACCCCATCACTCAGGTTCAAATTCCTTATTGAAATATGCCCCTGAACCCAGAACTGGTCTCAAAAACATTTTTCACACAATGCTGCAGGTAGCCAGGGACAGTCAATTGACCTTGACATGTAAATTGAAACTCATTTGCTACTTGGTTTCCAATATATCATGCTAAGTGTTTTTACGTGTTTTGAGTTTTGTATATATTAAGCTCTAGCATACTTTAAAGATACAGCAAATTTCAAAAAGAAAGAAAGCATTCCCTCTCTGTAAGGTTATTATTAGGATTTGAATATTTTTCCTCCCAGGAGACCAGCCCTCTAATTTTACTCCCCATAGCTTCCTTTCCCTCTTCAAGAAGATGAAAACCACTTTGGAAATTTCTCTTCATCTTCCCTTTCTCTTCACCCTTTTTTTTTCCCTAGGGTCCAATTTTCTTTATTTTCTATTTTCCCTATACTGATGAACAAATCTATCTCATCTCCAAGGAGAGGAAGGCCAGCAAAAGTTTGGAGACAGAATTTTTTTCAATGGCAATCTACTTCTCTTGTCTAAGCCACTTTTAATTTTATTATTATGATCAGTTCTCTTGTCTATATTTAAAGGATTACCATAGATTGAAAACTCCATAACTGGTATAGATATTTCATTTAGTTTTTTTTAAAACTCTCTGTAGCACAAATACAACATTCTAATGAAGAAAAAAAAAACCTCCTTGAAATGTTTGGTCTCTCAATGAATTCTCTTTTCTCAACTGAAAAAAGAAGGGGCGGGGGTAATGATGAAACATTGAATGTGGATGAGTCATTCTTGTATAGTCCATTGTACAATGAATTTGAAGGGTAGGGGAGAGGTCTGACCTGCACAAAGACCACATTAACTGAAATGATAAATAGGCCTGATGAGTGAGCCAGGTGGCAAAACTCTAGTTTGTGGTGTCTGCTGAAGTGGATACCTGGGTAAAGGAGGAAACTTGGGACTCCCTTCCTGGGGCTGAGGGAGGATGGGCCTGCAGAGAGGCAGCATGATTGATCTCTTTAAGAAAGTGCCAGCTGGAGTGTGCATAAATGGCTCCTTCTGGATTCTCCTTAAAAGCTGAATTGATGGCACCTTCTGAAAAGAGCAGCTCAGACCTCTGTCCCCTGTTAGTTTAAGACAAACCTTGATTTCAGCGACTGTAAAATATCTGAAAGTAGAAAAAGGTTGAAAAGAATGTACTCAGTGAAGGAATTAAAGAGAATAGAATGTTAGTCATCTACCAAAATAAAGGGATAATTGCAATGTGGTGCTCTTTTTTGTTAGAAGATTTTCAGGAACCCATCTGTGCAGATTGTTTCTCTTTTATTATCATTACATCAACTAATTACATTAGGGAGAGAGAGGGCATTTTAATTAAAAGATTGTTTTAAGAAGTTATAATTCTACTCTTTCATTAAATAACTTCAAGTGCCAAATTTGTTAAAATATACTATGTTTCTGAAAATTGTTTGAAAGTTATTTGTATTGACCACATTTTCAACACAATAAATTTCATCCTTTTATTTCATCTCATAGATGGGTTCTTTTTTATTTCTCTATTTTCACCAAAGAATCATAAGAAATGACCACATGTAAACCATTCCAATTATTTTAAGAAAGCTTACTTTTTTTTTCCTATTTTATATTACAAAGCATACGTATTTAATATATGATAAACTTGATTAGAGTAGTCTTTTCTGAAATTGGAATTTTTTAAAACGTGATAATTTGCAGAGGAATATTGGGGGAAGTAGGAAGATCAATAGAGATTCATAGAAAAAAAGACATGCCCAGTATTGTAATTAGGCATTCCTGCTGTTTAAACCCATTTCCCTTTGGATAAAAACCTCATCCACATACATTAAATTGCAGGGATGCCATTAAATAACTCATTAAATAAAGTGGGTAAATATCCATTCTTTGGATATTTTGAATACATCTTCCTTTTTGTCAACCCTCTCTTATTCTTCCAAGTAGCTCTAAATAACAACATTCAGAGGTTTGTATGTAATTGCCAGAAAATGGAGAAGGCAAAGGATCTAGAATGGAAAAACAATATCACAGGATAGAGCAAGGAAGACTTAGAAACCAGGAAAGAAGTCTAAGCACCTGGTACTGGAGATGGTGAAAAGCCAGATTTAAAAATCATGTTTCTACTCTCATTATTCAAACAACTCTCTAGATTTCTGTCCTCTGATTGGAATGCTGAACTACTTTTATTCCAAAAATTGAATGTGAAAAGCTTTATAGAAATAACTTTTGTGTTTTAAAAAAATGCTAAAGTCAAAGGGTATCTCATGCAGTTCAAGACTGAATAAATACAATTATTGCAATCATTATATTTACCCATGAATGTTTTACACATATTAGACATGCAGTAAATATACACTGAATGAATGAATAAAAGCAGTACTTCACTCTAATTCTCAAGTAGGAAATGGCAGTTCTTACTAGCAGCAGTTGTTTTTATTTATTTATTTATTTGTTTGTTTGTTTATTTATATTTATTTTAGCTCTTCAGTATTATTCCTCAGGGAAGCCGGCAAAGTGAAATCTGTTACATTAATGCCAGCAGGGATATACATGTGTGAAGAGAATAAGTAAATATTTATCGTACCTGATGGCTCAATGGACCATCCACATGAGCTCTTAAGAGATTTGAAAATACTTGCCAGTATTTATACTTAGGGTGAACTCTGCAAATACTATTTGTGGATTTTATCCTTCAGAACATTTCTATTTTTTTAGTCACTTGAGATTTTTCAATTCAAAACTGTTGGATGAATCCATAACCATGTAGCTCCTTTTTCTTGGCTAATGAGTTAATCTCTTAAAATTTTTATTAAGATTTTGATGTTGTTAGGTTTTCAGTCAAAATTAGTGCCAAAATAACTTCCAAGAACAGATTTAAAAACCAGCACTTTAAAAAAATATTACTATAATCTTCCTAATCTTTGCCAAAATAACAACATTGACAACTGCCACTTTTTGAGAGTCTAATATGTGACAGATCCTTTTTTCATGTTTTGTACATTAATACATATATGATTTTACCTTATGGAGAAGAAGGCAAAGCAGAAAGAGATATAGTGTCTTGCACAAAGTCATACAGATCGTATATTTTTGACTAAGATTCCAATCAACACCCAGGCTATTTCTGCTATGATAGACTGAATCCCCCAAATTTATATTTGACTTGCATAAAATCTTGTGAGACAAGTAAGCCAAGGATTGCTTTTTTTCCCCCTTATTCAGCAAAATTTGTTATTAGGTCATTCTGAATTTATATATATTTATGAGAGTAATAGAAAATCTTGAGCTAGGGAAAATTTAGAGATAATCCAATTAGTAATTCTTAGACTTCTGGTTTTTATATCATCTTACATTCTCAATAATAATTAAAGATTAATAAAAACATTTGTACGATTTTCGTAAGTTTCTTTAATATTTGAATTAATGGAAGCAAGCTGGGATTTTCATATCCATTTCCTCATTCAATCTGCTGTGACGTCATCTGTGTCTTTGTAACCTCTACTAGAACAGTCCATTGTCAATGTGAGAAAAAATGAAAGCAAAAAAGCTTTATTATTATTATGTATTATTATTAAAATAGATGGACCTCAGGGACCAACGCCCCCCCTCACCCCCCCCCCCCCCGCAGAAAGAGTGCAGGCATGTGTGGACCTTATTTTGAAAACTGCTGATTTAGATAAAACTCATTTACTCTGCATGGAAACTAAAGTGTCCCGTCGAAAGTGTCCCCTCAATCTGTTACTGAACTCAAGTCTGATGATGCGTTAGGAAGGGACTGATACTTTCCTACAAAGACATTAGATATGATTAGTATGGGCACTAAGCTACACTATGGATATATGTGGTAATGACTTTGAGGGGATCTATTTTTACCTCCCTCCTACTTCTACTAATAGCACAACAATCTACCCCCGCCTCCCTAGAACTGTCCTTGCCTGGGGCATCAGTGATCTAGTCAAATTTAATAAACATTTTCTTAAAGTGTTTACTATTATTTCTTTCTTTACTAGCAACCCTTGACATGGCTGCTCACTCCCCTTACTTTGAACCCTCGATTGACCTGATCCTCCCATGATCTCATGCTCAGTGGAAGCACTCTCCCCACCTAGCTGCCTAAGACAGAAATCTGGGAAACTTCCTTGATTCAGTGTTCTCCCTTAGCAAGTACTATCAATACTTTTTTTTAATTTTAATTTTTAGAGAGAGAGAGAGAGAGCGAGCGCGCGAGCAGTGGAGGGTCAGAGAGAGAGGGAGACAGAATCCGAAGACAGGCCCCAAGCTCTGAGCTAGCTGTCAGCAGAGAGCCTGACGCGGGGCTCGAACCCACAAACTGTGAGATCATGACCTGAGCCGAAGTCGGACGCTTAACCGACTGAGCCACCCAGGCACCCCATATCAATACTTTTTAAAAAATCTCTTCCTGGTCCATCCACTTCTTTCTCCCCCTACCATCTTGCCCTTTACACACATCTTTGCATTTTCTAGCCTGCATTATTACAACTACCTTCCAACTCTTTATTCCTGCACTTTTAGCTCTTCTGATCTATCCTCCATACTGAAAAGCTGAGTGATTCCTTTGTTGTTGTTTTTTTAATTTTTTAAATGTTTTATTTATTTTTGATACAGAGAGAGACAGAGCATGAGAGGGGGAGGGGCAGAGAGAGAGGGAGACACAGAATCCGAAGCAGGCTCCAGGCTCTGAGCTGTCAGCACAGAGCCTGATGTGGGGCTCGAACCCAGGAACGTAAGATCATGACCTGAGCCGAAGTCGGAGGCTTAATCCACTGAGCCACCCAGGCGCCCCCCTCAGTGATTCCTTTGAAATGTGGATTCCAAGTGGGCACTTTCCACCACCCTTAAGACCTCAACTCTAAAGTAATTTACATCGGCTTCTTAAGCAGGCTCATTGCCCCTCAAATTACACTTTCACCTCTTTTTCCTTGCTTCTTGAGATTCCTTGCTCATGGTCTCTCACTCCCCTGCCAGTATAAAAATTGTTTTTGTTTTTTTTCTTCTATCTACTCCTTCCACTCTTACTCTTTTTAGTCAGGTAGTAACTTAGATGTCACCCTCTTAGAGTAATTATTGTAAGCACTCTTGTTATAAATTCAAATATTTATTTTCACCTTTGTTTAACTCAAATGAACATCTTTACTCATTATATGCACATTAATTCTCTGGACTGAATTGTATTATGCTTAATGGGTGAATTTAATATCAATTAATTATGTTATATTTATTTTTATATAGTTAGTAAACATTTAAATTTATAAAACAAAATAAGATAATTTTAGTATACTGTGTAATTTATGCAACAATTATTTGTAGAATTTTAAATGGCAAATTCTAAAATAACTTATGATAAAGTAAATTTTGTGGGATAATATTTTAAAAGCAAAAGATACTAGATATATTTGTAAATTTACATATTTTTACATTGTATGTCTCATTTGAGGATGAAAATACTGAAAACTAGTCATGTTAATTTTGTTAACTATGTTGCAACATACTAAAATGTATATAGCATTACATGTATAAGACCTATTCATATAAAAATTGAATGAAAAAGATTCCTAGAATTAGAATTTACTCTCTGGATCATATGTTATTTTAATACACAGATTTTTATTTTAATCACAATAAGATATATTTTTATTCCTGTTGTTCTAGTTTTCAAATAGAGTAAAATAACACGCATACACATAGTCACAGAAAGAAACTTCCATATTAGTGATTTACAAATATATTCCTTTATTTATTTATTTTTTTAAACTTTATAGTTTATTGTCAGATTGGTTTCCATATAACACCCAGTGCTCTTCCCCACAAGTGACCTCCACCAAGACCATCACCCC
>CM053577.1:57287662-57395103 GCA_028646485.1 Cryptoprocta ferox | reverse complement strand
CATCCCTGTCGTGTTCCTGATCTCAGGGGGAAAGCTCTCAGTTTTTCTCCATTGAGGATGATATTAGCTGTGGGCTTTTCATAGATGGCTTTTATAAAGTTTAAGTAAGTTCCTTCAATCCCGACTTTCTCGAGGGTTTTTATTAAGAAAGGATGCTGTATTTTGTCAAATGCTTTTTCTGCATCTATCGACAGGATCAGATCTTTTCTTTTGTTGATGTGATGTATCACATTGATGGATTTTATTATTTGTCATACTAATATTTATGAAGGTAGTTCTTCAGGGAAGATAGAAATAGAAAAAAATATAGAGATGAAATGGGGAAAAAAGGTAAATAAGAAAGAAGAGTAGTAGGAGGAGACAAGAATATTGCTTCATTTTGTTCCAAGGTAGAATAGAACGGGAAGACCCTTTTTTTCTTATCACACTTTTTAATATGTTAGGTCTTTTATATGAGTTCTTAAAAGGTTTCATTAGTTGAAGTTCATATGAAAAAATAAATTTGATGGTATGTCTCTGTTATTTAAAAATGCCTAACAGTTCTATGACCTATTATAAACATGTATCTATTAGTTTGATATATTTTTGAAACATATAATCAGAAGCTACTTCTCTAGGAAAATATTTGCTTTACTAATAATGTGTGTGGTTATATTTATTCCTGGAGTTAACATTGTATCTAACAAACAATACAAAAATGTTTTATTTATTTAAGTAATTTAATTATGATTCAGGCTACTACTTAGAGTGTATTTTATTAAAGGAAGTTATTTTACTCTTACATATATACCAGATTACTAGACTATTACTTGTAAACAAAAACAAAAAAGTAACTATAGTTTCTAACACTGAGAATAATTACATAAATTATGTCCACTATAAAATACAGTGTTAAGTGGACAAACTAGAACAATAGTCACTGACTTACAACAACCTTTAAGACGTAGTCACAAATTGCTATTAATGTAAAATGTAAAACAATATAAAACAAAAGAAAATTCTATGTATATCTGTGGAAATGCATAGAAAATGTATGGAAGAATAATATTTGTAAGCTATTAACTGTGACAGCCTTGTGGGAGCAGAATTGGGGTACAAAAGGAGACTGTTTTGCTGTATATCCTTTTAGTTATTTAAATTATTTGCATCAACTTACGTATAGGTTTCATAATTTGAAAAATGCTAAAAATAATTTGAGAAATGATAATTTTAACAAAAATAATGGGATCTGGAATTAGGAAATAAGAATTGCAATGGTCCCACCATGAAATGCACATATACATGGTCAAGAAAAATCAGGCTTGTAGTGAGTATGTTCTGTGATTCTCTGACCTACTCTGTTGTTTCTCTAATATTCTTTCCCCCCGCTTTTCTATTAAAGGTCTCATTCGTTTGCAGGAGCTCATCAAAGCTCCATCACGGTACAATCTTCGGCTTAAAATCCGTCAACTACCTGCTGATACAAAGGATGCAAAACCCTTATTAAAGGAAATGAAAAGAGGCAAGGAGTTCCATGTAATTTTTGACTGTAGCCATGAAATGGCAGCAGGCATTTTGAAACAGGTAATCTTTAACTCACTTACGTTCTTGGTTTCTTTATTAAATTTACCTTTAAAGTGTAGTCTTTTTTTTTTAAACCAAAGTGTTATTGTCACACAGTTAAAATGAGCCATAGAAGTCAACTTGATGTAATTTTCTGGTGGAAAAATCTGACATTTGCTTTTACTTAATTTTCTTTAAGAAAAAGTAATGTAAATATTGATGATCTTCAAAACACATTGTTTGAAGTTCTGAGGTTACTTTCAAATGGCTACAATCTATTTGTTAATGTGAATATTGGTTATTGTGATAGATATTTTTGTTTTGTACTGAAATGAAGGAATAAACTGAGAGTCAGTGATTGAGTTGCTCAACAATTAAAATCAACCAGTTGAAAAAAGAAGAAAAAATTAGTTGCTATTTAGCTGGCATCTTCTAAGAGATCCCTTACACATCCCTTATTTAATCAGCACCATATCCACATGAAATAGAAACTATCTCCACCTCACAGATGAAGAAATTGAGTCTTAGAAAGATTAAATAACTTGCCCAATGCCCAGCAGCAAGGATTAATATCTCACCTAGTGATGTTAAGTATTTATTCCAGAATAAAGCATTGCTAACTCAAAGGATAATACTAAATCAATCAAATGAAATAATTCATAGAAACAGAAACTTTTAGTGTTACTTTTGTACTATTCCAACCTAACAGTATCCTGGAAAACAGCAATTATTATTCTCCCATATATTACAGATGAGAAAAGAGACTGATGTTGGGGGTTAAATGGCTAGCGTGAGCCCATATACTTACTATGTAGTAAAGTCTAGATTTGGATGTAGTAAAGTCTAGATTTGGACTCAAGTCTTTGGACTTTGGTTTTTAAGCTCTTTTATACACACTGGCTGATATTACAGTAGCTTGGGATTAGTAAACTGTTCTGAAACCTCTCATGTATAAGAAAAAATATCGCTATTGGAGAGTTATGCAGATTCAGATGTCAAATTAAATCCCATAAAATATAACTATGAACAGTAAGTGCCTGTTATAACATGGTTAGTTTATTAAGCAGATGGTTGTCCAATCTTCCAATATGAATGTTGGTTTCACTGCAATAAAATATTTAATTGGATTTGGAAAATTTCTCTAGTGTTATATTTGGGTAGTAAAGTATAGTAGAGATTTGGGTGTGTCTTTGCTTGTTATTTTTTGTTTTTGTTTTGGTAGTGAATAAAGTAAGCAGTCAAATGCAGAGTAAGAATTTGTTCTCATATAATACCAAAAACAATTCTTGATCACACTTAGAATATACCGGCTTGGAAAGGAGACCTTTCGTTTATGCCCAGAGTGAGTAGTATTCTACGATTTGTCAGTGACAGAGCTTTCTCTAGGCTTCCAGCAAGTATGTAAATGATCAGTTCTCTTGTCTCTAGAGTAACTGACTTATTTTGCTATCAACTTTAATAATAGAATTGCCATTCTGCCTTCTATTTGATATATCTATTATAATTGGTTTCTTATATGTAACCTTCTCTGTTTGTAAAATAAAAACAAAATTAAGATAATATTTAAAATATATACAGCAGAAAAAGTTACATAATTTTAGCAAGATTAGTAGATGAAAAGTCAGAGCACAGGTAAAATGATTATATGAGAGTTAAGATGAAATCAGAGTAACTCTATTATACAGAATGTGTGGTTCAAGAATCTATAACACTAACAGACCACATGTATGATATTTGGTTTTTACCTTACCTTGTCCCAGAGAGCACTTGTTCTACATTTGGTATCAGTTATTCTAAAAACCAATTCAAGAAGAAAGGAAACAGCTTCCTTATAAATGAAACAACACATTTAATAAAACTCTATTTTATGATTTATAAAATTTTTCTGAGATTTCTTAACATTTGTTGAAGACAGAAGTCCAAAGATCTGGTATAAGATTGGAGAGCAGGCATAGATGGGCTGTCCTTGTCTGGCTTAATCTAAGAACCACTATTAGGAGTATCAAGAAATATGGATAGGTTTATCAAGTTAGCCTTATTTGTTTCATTGTTTTATTTTAACAAGTGAGCTTTTCCAAAATATTGGGCAAAAGAGAACTTGAAGCTTTCTTCTCTGAACACTTTAAAAGTGACTGAAGCTTGGAGCTGGCTATTTGAGTGCACTAATTGGCATACATGCTTTAATAACAAAAGATTCCACCTCCACCCAAATTTGTCAAAGAGAATCCCCTATGGCAGGGCCAAAATGATCTGCAATTAAGATCACAAGGTCATTCTATCACAGAGAGAAAATATTAATCAAGACCTTAAAAGTCTAGATTAGAGAGTGTGAAAATTTTTAGGCTGGAAAAATGTGAAAGCAGATGCAAATAAACTCTCACAGCAGGAAGAAGAAAATTAAATTTTAAGAAATATGTCTAAAGCCCACCTCTTCAATTGTTAACTTTGAGCGATGTAACTTCTAGATACAACCTGAACGATAAACTGATTGCATATAATATGCCTAGATGTGTTAATTTGTCAAATGGCATTGTTAACACTACTCTAGTTAAACCTTGGGAATTTCTAATAATATTTTGCTTTTGGAAAATCTGTGGTATTTCTTTCCAGGAGGGATAACATAGTACAACCGATTTTTCTATTGTCGCCACTCTCATATTATTTATACATAAAGAGATATTAATTTTAATATATTAATGTGGTTTGAAGTGTCCATACAGTTCATTCAAAAACAGTGACAAGGGTGCCTGGATGGCTCAATTGGTTGAGCATCTGACTTCGGCTCAGGTCATGATCTCACAGTTTATGAGTTCAAGCCCTGCATCTTGCTCTCTGCTGTCAGGGCAGAGCCCATTTCAGATCTTTCATCTTGCCCCCGACCTTACCTCTCTCTGCCCCTCCCCAGCTTGTTCTCTCTTTTTCTCTCTATCTCTCTCTAGTTTGTGGTGTCTAAATGTGGTATCTCTCCCGATTGAACGGGGGCTCCAAATGTGGAGCCATGGGTGGAAGCCAGTGGTGCAGGCAGTGAAAATAATTCACCTAAAGCAGAACAAAGGAGATAGAAGTTTACTGAATATACCACAAGGGAGTGGGAGGCTGGACACCAAAGGACAGGCTGTCTGACAAGAGGAAATAGGTGGGGGCTGTTTTTAAAGAGGGAAGGTAAGGAGGTATGGTGACCTGGGATTTTCCTTTTTTTTGGAACCTGTGCCTAGTTGTAAGTAGACATTGGTTAGTTAGGGCCTGTGGATATTTTGAGGAGGATTGCCTGATGAGCCTGTTTGTATTCAGCCAGGTGGTCACTTTGAGCCTCATTGGCTTGATCAAGTTTCCATTGCTCAAGACTGTTGTCTAAAAGCAGTCTCTACAAAGTTCTTTTTTTATTCCACTGGAAATTAATAACTTATCTTTCAAGAGAGTAACCCTGTTGTCTTTTTTTTTTTTTTTGGTTACTTTTACAGTGTCAGTATTCTGCCAAAAATAACCAACCATTTCTATTTAGACCACACATCATAATCCATAAGTGATTCTTATTTTTTGGAATCAAAGGCTGAAGGAAGGTAAATGAAAGGCATAAACAGTCCTCAGTTATCCCCTAAGAATTTCTTCTCACGGTGATGAAGAAACCTGTGGCTGGTGCAGAATACCCATGTCAGAAGCAAACCATTCTTCCCATCACCATCTCCTTAATCCCTTCCATCCCTACCTCTAAGACACAATTTTCAGTACTGGCTTGAATGAGCCCAGGTTTTCAAACTATCAAGGTAAAAACAGGCAAAAAGTTTAAATTATATAGATCCTACAATGGGATCTACACCTTTGGGAATATAAAATATACCATTTTATAAAATGACATATTATGCCCCGTATCCAAACTCCAAGAATTAGAGACCTAGAGTTACTGTTTACTCATTATCCTAATTTTTGGGGCCAATTTATTCATTGCTATTATGTTGTACTTTCCTAACTTGTAAAATAAGTATAATAATAGTACCTACCTCATAAGTTTTTTTAAAATTTTTTTTATGTTTTATTATTTATTTTTGAGGAAGAGAGAGACAGAGTGAGCAGGGGAAGGTCAGAGACAGAGGGAGACACAGAATCTGAAGACAGGGACAGGCTCTGAGCTAGCTGTCAGCACAGAGCCTGACGCAGGGCTCAAACCCACGAACCGTGAGATCATGACCTGAGCCGAACCCAGAAGCTCAACCGACTGAGCCACCCAGATGCCCCATCATAAGGTTCTTAATGAGGCTATCAGGAAGCAAGAATTTCTTCCCCTTCAAGGGTCCTTCTAGCTGGACTAAGAATCAATTGACATGAGAGAGATTAACAGGAGAAAAGCAAATTTAATAGTGTATATACAGGGAATCCATACAGACGTGGAAATTCCAAAATAAGTTGGGCAAAATGAGAGATATATGTTGTATATATAGGTCATGCTGAACTAAGGAGAAGGGGGACTTTAGAGGAAAGGAATGTAATTCACAGGGCAATAAAAAGAGCAGATGTTTGATAATTAGATGTTTGTCCTGCCATACTGATGGATCACTCAAAAAATTTATCTCTGCTAATAACCCTTATTCTAGGAAAGAGCCCAATTTAGATTTTTCTATGTCATTAAAGGAGCAGCAAAATTTCTCCTGAGCCTGCAGGGTTTCATTTGCCTTCAGCTCAGAATAATCTTCATGCCAAAGTGACCCATCTTGAGTCTGCTTATTTTCAGCCTCTACACGACTTAAATTGATTAAAATGTGCAATGTCCTTAGAATAGTACCTAACACATTTTGGGCATTATATGCTATTTATAGTTATACATCTGAAGCACTGTTTCTTTTAATTATCTTTATCTATATTCCTTTACCTGTTGAGTTGATAAGTAAAAACTATAGACAGGGACAATATTGAGCTGTCATTACGTAGTTCTGGAGTTGAGAAACCTTTGGTACATATCCATCAGGAATAATGAATACCTTCTACAAAGGTAATCTTATAAACCTTTAATAAGAGAACTTTTCTCTTATTTTGATTAAAATTCAGACTTCATCAGAGCATTATTGGCTCATACAATCTTTATTCATTCAGGAAATATTATTTGATAATTTGGTTCCTAAGCATTGTGCACCTAATTCCATTGTGTTTGTGTGGTTGGGCAGGGGGTAGTTCACAAATGAAGACCAAATGTGTATTCTTATTATAAATCACAATATCACAATATCTAAAGTCCTTTCCTTTGCTCAATTTTTTGATGCTGCCTTTCATTAATAAATATCCCCCCTTTTAAAAAATATCCAAAAATATTCACAAAATCTATTCTTTCTTTTAATTTTTTTTGAAAGTTTATTTATCATTGAGAGAGAGAGAGAGACAGAGCATGATCATGGGAGGGGCAGAGAGAGGGGGAAACACAGAATCTGAAGCAGGCTCCAGGCTCTGAGCTGTCAGCACAGAGCCCAACGTGGTGCTTGAACCCATGAACTGTGAGATCGTGACCTGAGCTGAAGTCGACGCTCAACTGACTGAGCCACCCAGGTGCTCCAAAAATCTGGTCTTTCTTAACTGAATAGTTCACTTCTACATATACAAATTTTATTTTAGCTAACTGGGTAACACCTATCCATGAGCATGGAATACCCAGGGTGTATCTGGGCAGCTACTTAGCAAATGAATTTGTGCAGTTAGTATTTTATGGAAGAGTATTAGATGCACATGAGGATACTTGTTTCTAAGAGCTCTTCATTCAGTTCAAAAATGCATCATTTTTCAATTACCATCACCAACTACTGTTCATTGATACATAGCTATTTCAAAAAGTGTTCTTTTCAAAGGAGAAATTGACAGTTCTGTGATTGGAAATTCTAATCTAAAAGTCCTTATTTTTAGATTGCTAGTCTGAAGTTGACAAGGACTGTAGAAGTATGAAATAAAACAGTAATTTGCAACTGGTCTGTTAGTAAAAGTAAAAATATTTCTTTATCTGTACTTTTTGAAGAACAGTGGCAATGTACAGTTTGCTTCATTAATCCTAAGGAAAGTCTCCAAAGTACTTTAAAAATCCAATTGGCATTGCACTTTGCCACAATTTTTTTTTCCTAATTGAGTAACAGTGTTCATCAAAATAAAATGGTGTTCCTCCTTAGGATATTTGTAGTGGAGACATTACAAATATAATAAACTAAGATGTGCTAATTTCAGATTTGTTTCAAATACAATGCCTCCTTTAATATGTAAAGCCATAAGTTTACAATTGCAAACTTTCAACTAATAGCTTTTCTATCAAGAGAATTGGTTCAGAAATTCCGTCAGTAACCACTAATCTTCCTTAACTATGGAGAAAAGATTTAGTTTAACCCAATTTTAATGTAACCTGAATATTATAGCTTAATTCTTCATTGACTAATTCTTCATTACACCCTACTGTTTTGTTCTCTTATTGACATATTTCATATGATGTATACCTTAAATATTAATATTTTTATTTTTTACTTCTTAGGCATTAGCTATGGGAATGATGACAGAATACTATCATTATATCTTTACCACTCTGGTAAGTAATTTATTAAAGTATGAAGATAATGCTCTAAATTTTATTGCTATAACTTTTCAGAATGGAAAATGGGTTTTTGAGTCAGAAGTAATGACTGGCACTTTTGTAGTTTATTTTATTTTGATTAAACCCAGGAGGAATTAATCATCACAGGGAACTAATAATTCTTGGTGGGAAGCTGATGATTTTGAAATAATTTTATTTCAGATATTGGTTCAAAATATTATATCTCATTTATATATTGCTTTAGAGGACTTTCAGAACATTATAGATTTCAAAATTAGTTTGCTAAGAAATCAGTGTTTTAGAAAAGCACAAATTTTTATGTTGTTATCTCAATTCTATTTACGTTACAAAAACAGATTTATTGAAACACCTCTTTTAGTAGATTAAATTTTCTGTCCTGTTTATGCCTATTTTTAGTTGGATTTTTTAAAGTCAATATGATTTAATTTGCAATTAGCAACTTGAATGTTACCTTCATATTTTGTCTTTAAAGACCTACCACAGAGTTTTTCCTTACTATGCATGAAAATCTGACCTCACCCTTTTGTCAAATCTACAAAATAAAGATTTTGTCAAATATTTATTAGTATGTTATTAATTTTCCTTCCTCTGTGAAATGACAGTCTATCACGAATCCTTTCCTGCTGTAAGGGTGGAAAATTTGTCCTCCTTCCCTTCTAGGTTCTTTGGCTAGTCTAATAATTAAATTGACATAAAAACAGATTAACAGGAGAAAATAAAACAAATTTAATTTCATACATCAGGAGCCCCAAAGATATGAGACTCAGGTCCGGTCAGGTAATTGAACTAAGGAATGGAATAAGGGCCTGAGGCTTCAATGGGGAGGAGGGTAATTCATAGACCGATAGAAAGAGCAGATATTTGGTAATTAGAAGTTTGCCCTGCTATACAGGTAGATCTGTCAGATAAAAGAAAAAAAAGTTATCTCTATTAATAGCTCTTTTTCTGGTACAGACCCCCTATGTAAGTTCTTCTAGGTAATTAAAACAGACATAAAAGTTTTCCTGAATCTACTGGGTCTTGGTTGCCTTCAGATCGAAGTAATCCACATACCAAGGTAGCATATTTGGGGAGGCATATTCTATTCCCCTTTGTTACCTATTGCCAAAATTTGAGAGTATCTCCAAGTTTGAGACTTTATCCTATTCTCCTTTTTCCTCTTTAATTATTTTCCTCAGACCTAGTATGCATGTAAGAGTTTCAATTATTACCTTTGTTGAAATGAAATCTAAATGTCCATTTGTAAGAGTGCTGAATTGTTATATATTGCTACATTACAGAACAAGTCTAACTGTTGTCACATTAAGATAATCTCAAATAATTTAAACTTTAATGTATTGTCCTCTAAATTGACCCCTCTTCTGACTGCCTTCAAAGCTTCCATTGTCTGACTCCTACATCACCAACAAAGTTCTAGTGTTTTTTCCTCTATCCTATCTCTAGTTTGTGTCTCCATTCCCACAATGACCAGTTTAACCAATGCTTCCTGTTAACTCAAAAGTCTTCCAATTGGTCTCCTTGGTTTTAGGAGTCTTGAAGCTATCAGATCAAATTACTAAACTGTAGTTGATCACAATAGCTTCCTGTGATAACAACTCTCCTCCAATATAGAGTCTTCACACAGTAGTTTGTATTTTACTGGCAAATACTATGCTTAACTCTGCTGTATCTCTGTATTTCTTTCCACCAGGCTACTTTTTTGCAGCCTGTAAGAAACTTAATGATAGGCTGCCCGAGAGGGACTGGAAACCTTTGCTCATCAGCAAATTTTATTTCAATGCAATTACAACTAAGTTCTACCATAATTATAAGATTTTAGAGAAAGCAAAAGTATCCCTTAATAAGGAAAAATAAATTTAAAAAAATAAAAATGAATTTAGGATTATAGAAATCATTAGCCTATAATTGAAGGCTGTTTTTTAGTTTAATTTTAACCTAACTTTCCTATTTTCTTTTGTTGCTATTTTCCTTCATGAATTCTCTTTTATAGAAAAACTGATCTAGATCAGTCTCCTGAATAGGTTTTATGTTTTCTAATTTTTGTGCCTTTACAGACACTTTGAATGACATCCTTTTTCCTTTTGTTTACCAAAAGCCTGGCCATTCTTTAATGGCAGCTTAGATCCTTTCTGATCTATGGAGTTGTTTTTGACTATAAAAATGGAAAGTTATCCATCTTGCTTCTGACTCTTTGCACTAACCGCTTCTATTCTTCTGCCCCTGTGTGTGTGTGTGTGTGTGTGTGTGTGTGTGTGTGTGTGTTTGTGTGTGTGTGTCTCCTTGGCTAGATTACAAATGTTGAAACATAAAAACCTAAAAATCCCTTATATTTTTCACAGCACAGAGCACAGTTCAGACCAATATCAGGCGCTCTCCACTAAATTTTAATCCTATTTTGTGGCCCATGTAGCTGTATGAATTCAAGACAGGCTGCGTATAGGACCAATGGCATTACTCTTACCCTGGTTCCCAATATTTTCTGTAAGACCTAAGGACTAACTGATGCCAGCTGGAAAGAGGGCAGGGATCCCACAGCTGCATGTTCTTGTGACATCCAGCTCTTCTGGATGCTTTGTCCCCTCTCTCCTGGGAAAACCAAAAGGCAGAGCCAGAGCATTCACTACCATCTGGAAATGGCAGCCAAAATCTAAAGTGTTCCTTATGATGAACTCTTTGGGCAGAGTATAAAACAAAGGAACTGCAATGGTTCCACAACCAAAAAGGCCAGTTTTGTTAACTTTTTTCTCTCAGCTTTAACATAATTGTTGTTAGAAGCCATATTTCATGAACTGTTTCTTAAATAAACAAACAGAAAATAGAAACAAGACAAAACCACAAAGTGGCATAAACAGTCAAGGAAGCAGAGCATAGAAAAAAGATCTCGTCAGTTAAAAATAAAATGTTCATGCATAAAATTTAAGGGCAAGCTATCCTTAACATGGAGAAGAAAGCTTATGCAAATCTTAAATGTAGGTTTTAGAAAAGCCTGTTGTTTCACTGGTGGAATTAGAATATACATAAATATTTATCTAGAATATATATATTTGCATTGGCAAAGCATAAAAATAGCCTGTTTGAATCTTGGACATTGGTGGTGATTAATATCATTTGAGAAACAATTGTGTTAACTGTTCTAAGGGAAGTAAGAATAATTGACTATTTTAATTATACATGTTTGTGAATATACTCTGTTGATAATAACACAAAGAAATGTGTCTTTCAGGACCTCTTTGCTCTTGATGTAGAGCCCTACCGATACAGTGGTGTTAACATGACAGGGTTCAGAATATTAAATACAGAAAATACACAAGTCTCCTCCATCATTGAAAAGTGGTCAATGGAACGGTTGCAGGCACCTCCGAAACCCGATTCAGGTTTGCTGGATGGATTTATGACGGTATGAATTCCCACTTAAAGATCAGTTTGCGTGTTTTTAAGTGATATTGTACAAATTATTAAGTCCTCTGCATACAAACTTGGGTTTAATTGGTTGACGTTAAAGGCATGATACCAGAACTACTATTGCAAATAATTCTATTATGATTTTCTAAATTAATTTTACATGGCAAATTTGTACTTGTATACAAGTATCTTAAAAGACATTACAACTATAGTTAGCATACCTACAATGTAGAGGTATCTCTAAGATTAATGGGTGCCATATATAGGATAAATTAGAGACTGAAAAGATGTTAACTTAATAGTTATCCGTTGATCTTAACTACCCAATACATGATTATTCTTCATCATGTTGGTTTCTGATATCATATAGATGACTTACATCACACAAAAATCTCCTATGAGTTATTCACTCTTTAAGGGTCAAGACCAATCAATAATAACACTTATTATTTTCAAGTCCTTGATTACACCTAGAAACTGGATTTATACATAACCTGTAAAGAAGGGTACATTCTTGTAGAAGTTTAGCTATTTATACCACTGCTATCAATGAAAATCTAAGGCAAAATACATATATAATTTAAAATTTTCTGATAGCTATGTTTAAAAAACAAACAAAAAACAAATAAAAATCAATGTTATTCATTTATGTCATTTAGCTGATTGTATTAAGAACCATTATTTGAACAGGTAATCAATAAAAAAATTATGGCAGATATTTTTCATTTTCTTTTTGCTACTAAGTCTTTGAAAGTTGTTGTGTATTTGACACCATACATATTAATTCAGGCTAGTCGCATTTCAAGTGCTCAATAGCCAAATGTAAGTACTGGTTACCTTCTAAGACCAGGTAGCTTTATACTATACTATTTTTATTCTATTCTATTTAAACAAGTTATAAATGTCTGATATATTTTCATTAAATGTTTTCTATAGACCAAATAATTGCTACAATTTAGGAAATAGCTAAGCACTTTGGCAATCTGTACATTTCCTAGGTCATTACAACCTGCTTTTATTAAGTGTCAGCCTAAATGGAAATTTTATAAGCATAACATTCTCTATCCTGATGTGTGGAAAGCTTTTTCTATTATGATTATAATTTTTCCATTAATTGCTTCAATAGGGGTTCAAAGTATATTTTTAATGTAGCAAAATAAAGGTAAAAATTTGATTATTTTTTTCTTTAAAAGACTATTCAGTTATACAAATTGAGTATCTTCATAGAGAATGAAATCATAATTAACCTCATGGCACAAAAATTCTGATGGGAAAAAAAGGGGGTTTGTTTGTTTGAGAAAAACAGCCTCCTAGAATTTGAGATATCTTATATTCACATTAATTTTTTAAAGAAATAGGATAAGGGATATATTACTCTTTTATAAAAATAGAGATAGTTGACTTATTCTAGTATTTTGGTATTAACCTATGATATATTTGAGAAACTTTATTGGGAGGAAAATATCTAAATAACTTTAAAATGAAGATTTTTTTTTCTCTAAAGTGTATCCAGTTTAAAAATAACATGCAACCTAAAAAAATGACAAATAGTATGCTTTCTTTTCAGTTTGAAGATGTTGAGTCAAACTTTTGAAACTTAATTAGACAATGTTATTTTTAAACTAAAATATATGCTAATTTTTAATTGTCTTTTTAATCATGTACATATTTTTGTCTGCATATGGTTTTTAGCTAACTTTATCATTCTTTAACTTTAAGATGGATATCTTATTATTTGTTACTCAAAGCCATTTTTGAATGATTTTAAGGAAAGTAAATCAATAGATAATATGGCAATTTTAAGACTTTTACTTAACATTTAACTCTAAGACTTCTACTAATATGTCCAAGAATTAGTGTTCTGCTTTACATATCAAAATCAGAAAAATTATCCAGTTTTACTTAGGTATTCTCTATATTTCTATATGATTCCCTGTATGACTCTACATGCCATCCCCTGAAACAAAGTACTAACTTGTAAATAACTTATAGGGACTATTGAAAGACAGATATATACAAGGGAAAAGGTATTAATTTCTTGTCATCCAGGAAGGCAGGGTCTCTTGGAGAAAATTAACTTTATTAACCTTCAGAATATAGAACAAAGAGGGTGTTAGGAGGAATACAGATCTGGGCTTTTTTTGTTTCTTGTTTTTTGTTGTTGTTTTTTTAACTAGCTATCATCAGTTCATGCCTTCTAAATTCTGTCCTTCTGAACTGGCAGGTGATTTGGTAGGAATGGATAAGTGATAGAATGAAAATGCACTGGTAAGAAAATGAGAAAATTAGCCTATTTATTGAAAATTCTGGGCATTGTGTATAGACCATGGATTTTGAAGTCGTTAGACGAATATTCAGTGCCAACGCTCTTACCTTTGCTATAGTCGTGAAATGTTTTCCAGGTGGCATACTAAATAAGACAGAATCAAAAATGTTCACATATAAGAAATAATTGTCTCTTAATTTATATATTTTTAAGTTACTGCAAAATACAAAGATTTTACCAGAAAACTGGAGATTTAAAAATGAAAACATTTTTTAAATGAGTGAGCTGAAGATAAATTTACTTGTGTGAGTGCTTTTGGAACCATATTTCTTACCTAAAATGTATACCAGATATTTATTTTATTATATTTATAAATACAGCATGGAACAGAAATTATTTTGGAAGTAGACATGAAGTTTGCTGTTAAAATAAAGATGTCTTCCAAAATGGATAAATTGATTACTTTTTAAAAATTCCCTTTTGGAAAATGATAATATCTTTAAAAATCTTCTCACTATATATCATTATATAGTAATATAAAATATGATATATAAAACATTTTAATTATATACTAATTTTTAATTATAAATAGTGTATGATTATTATAAAAATAAAACCAGTATAAGATCTGCATAAAAATGGTATATTTATGCCTTACATGAGTATTATTTTTCTTTTTCATTTAAGATCATATTGTACGCATTTTTCCATTCATTAAATGTTTAGACAAAGAAATTAATAGGCTATTTCCACCATGAATGGAGTCAGGAAATTAAGAGTAGTCTTTCTTAGAAAAGAAAAGAATTATAGCCCGGCATTGTGGTGTTGGCAACATTCCCTTCAGTCAATTCATGAGATTTCAGTGTTTATATATCTCTTGTTCTTTTTTCTCCCTATGGTACCATAAAGAAATGAGATTATCAGCAAAGTCCCTAGTGCTTGGAGCAAGACCTATTATTATCAGTATCATAGTCATTTGTCAGTATGTAAGATCATAGTGCTTAGACTTTCAAGTTCTTTCTTCATGTTGAGCTATAAAAGGAAACAGTGAATTGGATTCATAAGAATTTTTCTGGTTGAGTTAACACCTTAATTGACCCCTGGGTCAAGTGTTTATCTGTTAAATGATTATTGAATACAAGACTATTTCTCCTGTAGTTGTGTTTTCTTCTAAAGTTTAGAGTCATCATAATAAAGATATTAATGTCATTAGCTCAGTAAAATGTTTAATCTTCATTTGGTATAAACCCAACCAAGAAACCAAGTCACACAGTACATCCAAGCCCAATCTCTTCAAGGAGGATGTGAAAAAGGAAGCCCAACCCTTCACACATTAGAGGTTTGGGTTTTTTTATTTATTTAACTCATGTCACCTTTCTCACACTTCCTTTAATGCCCACACACTACCATCCAATCACTGTGCTAGACTTCTCCCCAGACATGAGTTCTTACTATAAAAACCTTTCTCTATTGTGCATTCTCTGCTGAGTATTTACATGTTTCCATGCTCCTAGGAGTATGGAAATCCTAAGTGGATATTACCACTGTTCTTTATTGCTAATCAGATGACATAGCTTCCAGTCTTCTGCCCAGACATCTGCCTTCTCCAAGCACAGTTACCAAAGGGCAGGGATTCACTTTTTTGAACCCAACAGAGGTGACAATGATTGTAGTTATTATTGATATATTGAGTTTGCAGTAATCTCAAGTCAAGACAGTGAAATCAAGTAGAAATACCTCAAGGTTAGTTTTAAACAGCTATGTCCAAGACATTTTTCCCAGTACCGCCATCATGGCCTATGCATATTAGTACTAATGGACCTGTCTTTATCTGATAGCTTAAAAGTACCATTTTTTCCTTATGTTGATATATAAAACCACACATATTCCTTGATAATATTAATTTAAGATACAAATCAATAATGATTGTGTTGGTTGGCTGTATTATTTGGATTTCTTAGGGAGATTACTATTTTGGAAATAAAAATTCTGAATACCAACGGCTGTCTCCATTTCTTCTCTTCACATCCAAACTGTCATCAAACACTGTCAAACCTACTGTCTCAATATCTTCCTTCACTATATTCTTCTTTTCCCCGCTAGACCCATGCCTTAGTTAAGAACCTGTGATCTCTCCTCTAGCAGTTATAATAATCTCCTCGCTGAAGTCCCAGTCCTAATATCTTTCCCCTACATTTACCTTCTTTCTAGTGTGAACATTGCTCATGACTCCTTGTCATTTACTAGATGAAGTTTCGACTCATTTGCCAAAACTACAAGGCCCTCCAAAACCTGGCTTCTGCTGCTTGTCCAGCCTCGTGTTTGTCTGCTCCCTGCTCTTTGAAGCCACCTATCTTACCACAATGCTAGGTCCTCCTCATCTCACCACGGGGTGTTCTCATTGTCTGAATGGATGGCCTCTTCCTCCTTGGGCTCTAATTTTCAGGTCATCTATTACCTTTTTTGTGATTTTTACCTGTGATTTTTATTTATGCACATTTTGTTTAACCCCATGTTGAAATTTAGCTCTGGTATTTTTGTTTGTTTTCACATCTCTTTTCCAAAAGACTGTAACTCTTTGGAGGCAAGAAGTAGGTTTCCTTATCTTTGAATGCCCCATACTAGCTAAGTGTCTGGTGGAAGGAGGTGCTTATAATGAAGGAAGGACTGGCTGACTGAATAAATGTATGTGTTAATTTATTCTAATCACATGATAGCTGTGTTCTCATCACTAGGTTCTCTCATTTTCCCACATATGTTCTGGGAAGCTTTTTTTTTAATTGAGATATCTAATCATTTAGAAAATGAAGTTAGGCTGATCTCAAATATTTGCTAGAAAAATATGTTAAAAGGCAAAAGCTTAGAAACACTTTTGATTAAATACTGATTAGTGAGTTAGAAAAGTAGTTTTCCTTCTCTTTTACAAAAGAGTGAAAATGTTTATGAGAAGTGAGTCTTTATGTATTTAAGTTCCAACGTCCTCCTAAAAACTATTTCTTTATAACAGCAGACAATAGCCCAGAAATTTTAATTTCTTTCATCATTTGATTAACTTTAAAGATAAATGTATACCCAATTCACAGCAGGGATTTAGATTATATATGAAGGGGGCAGTAGTGATCACTCTGCTACTAAATACAAAGATTTACCTTTAGAAAATAGAATCACAGAGAAATGAAATATGACCAGGCAGGCATTAATTTACTTCTAGAACTACAAGCCTGTCTTTACTACTGTTTGCTTAATTAGCTACAGCCCTTTTCTTCGATTCAGTTGAAAAGAGAATATAAGACTTTACCAGACAATGGATCAAACTAACTCTTCATTTTTTTAATCAATAAAGCCATTTTGGAAATGTTGATTTTATCTTATATTCCACTAAAACACCAAAGGAATAAAAAGTAGAAAAATAATAAATTAATTGCTTTTTCTTTGATCAGTTTTAATTGTGTGTATGCTGTGTATTCTGGGCTTGATACCAGGCATTCAAAATTTGATGATGAAGACAATGCATCTATTTCCTCACAGAGTTTAGGGAATTGACAAAATTAGAAGATAGTGTCTTACTGATCACATGTCAATCTCTGTCAGTACAAAAATCATATTCAAACTTTGTTTACTTCTTCCCAATTTTGTGTTTCTTTGATTGCTTTAGTTTCCTAAGTCTTCCTTCAAATTCTTGTTAAAATTCCTTGTTTTCCATGCTATTTTGTGATAGCAAGAGACAAACATATATTTACCAGGAGTTTTGCATAGCTTCTTTTTTTATTTTTTTTAATGTTTTATTTATTTTTGAGAGAGAGAGAGAGAGAGAGAGAGAGAGAGAGAGAGCAAGCGCAGGGGAGGGTCAGAGAGAGAGAGAGAGAGACACAGAATCCGAAGACAGGCTCCAGGCTCCAAGCCAGCCGTCAGCACAGAGCCCAACGCGGGTCTCGAACCCACAAACCGCGAGATCATGACCTGAACCGAAGCCGGACACTCAACTGACTGAGCCACCCAGGTGCCCCAATGCATAGCTTCTTAATGTTTTGCTGAAAAATGTGTGACATTTAACAATGTTTATCAACATAACTGCTAGTTTAATTCTTGTATTTACCAGAGGAGAAATATTTGGAAGTCTATATTATGATCAGTATAGCAGAAATATTTGTATAAGATATTTCAGAGTAGTTATGAACTCATAAGCACAACATTTATTACATTTGTATATGATTGTTTTAATGAATAGTAAAAGGACATGGAGTTTGTGGCATGAATAACAGAATGGCACTATATTTCTTCATTTTATATACCTATTAATCTTCCATGATGTACTAGACTGCAAGTTAAGTCTGAATATAAATAATTGAGATGACCTAACAACCTCCATTGTTTCATTAACAAACAACATTCCATTTAATTGCCTTTGCTCATTGACAGATTAAATAATCAGCATTTATCTAAAGCTGGTAAAGAGTTGGCTTTTCCAATTTAAGTAATTGTTCCTTACATGAAAAATGGCGGTTGCAATGAATCATTTCCTTCATAATCCGGTTATTTTCTAGGCCAGTTTTTAAACTTTTCACTTAGAAAAAGTAATGTTCAATCGGGAGATTGTTTTTACCCCTTTTATTGTCAAGAGCAAATTTTATCTTTAAAGCACTGATCTAAGATCATGCAATACAAACGTAATGTGTTAATACATTTCTTTTCACAACTTTCCTCAGCTTCTAATTTTATATTTAATAGCTGTAGAGTTACATATAGGTATAAATAATCACAAATGGTATAAGGAAAGCAACTACAGGGTACAATATAAAGGGAATATGGAGTGGTTAAGAAAATAAGCAATAGAGCGGTGCCTGGGTGGCTCAGTTGAGTGTCTGGCTTCAGCTCAGGTCATGATCTCACGGTTCGTGGGTTCGAGCCCCGCATCAGGCTCTGTGCAGACAGCTAGCTCAGAGCCTGGATCCTGTCTTCAGATTCTGTCTCCCTCTCTCTCTGACCTTCCCCTGCTCACACTGTGTCTCTCTCTCTCAAAAATAAATAAAACATTAAAAATTCTTTAAAAAAAAAGAAAATAAGCAATAGATTCTTTCACTAGAGCCAACATTCAGGTTAGAAAGGGGCTAACAACAAATTTGACATGATGTTCACTGTCCTGAATTAGAGGAAAATGGATTGGGAAACAATGGGAGAAGAGCTGGGATAAAATTTTACATATCGTTTAATTAATAGGCAATTATAGATGTGTAACAGTTAACATATAGGAATTCAGAATAGTTAAAGCCAGCATTAAATAGTGGTTGAAATTATTTAAAAACAGGAAGAGATGGCACTGAGGCATATAAATAACAAGAAATATTATTACTCAGTTACAGATTCATAATGAACCACAGAAAAGTTCTGACTGAGGAAGATTAACAATTGTTATAAACAGTAGTACTTTCTCTTCATTGGATCTATTTCTAAAATAAAAAGAAAGAGTGGATCGATTCTACAATACACAAAGCATTTTTTGACTACTTGTTCACATTCTGAGTAAAATACACAGAGCTAAGCTACCTTCTGTATTTAGAAATAGGGTATGTACTGCAGGGGAGTAGACTAGTGATGATTACTATCAAAACTATATTTTTTGTATTATTCCATTTTATTCATAAATTTAGGAAATTATTTTAGGAATTTTATTTATTTTTATAATTTTGGAATTTATATTAAAAATATTGAAATGCAATACCAGATAAAATATACCTTGGCCTCACTACAGTCTTTAAATAAAATAAAGTTTTAATATTTAAAAACTTTTTTTAAGTTTATTTATTTATTTTGAGAGAGACAGAGTGCAAACAGGGGAGGGGCAGAGAGAGAAGAAGAATCTCAAGCAGGCTCCATGTTGTTAGCACAGAGCCCATGCGGGCTCAAACTCATGAAAAAGTGAGATTGTGACTTGAGCTAAAATCAAGGGTTGGACGCTTAACCCACTGAGCCACCCAGGCACCCCTATGTTTAATTTTTATTGTTTATTTGTAATATCTACACCCAACATTGAGCTCAAACTCACAACGCTGATGTCAAGAGTTCCATGCTCTTCTGACTGAGCCAGGTACCCCAAAATTTTAAATAATAAATATTGACACAGTTTCCATTTAAATACTTACATTTATATCAGTTTTATATAAAAACTATGTAAATATATACGTAATGTTTATTTATATTTATATAGATTTATATTGTTTTTAGATACTGTTATAAAAAGTAAACCATATCCTTATTTATCTACTAGAAAGACAATGTTAGTGGCTGAAATATTATTAGGATAATTAGTGTTTATAATATATGGCCTCAGTACACTGAATATATCTAAGATTTTGATAATTTTTAAATTAAATATTAACTTAACTATTTTTAAAATATGTATAAATATGTAACACAGTTAGTTGTAGATTTTATTAATTTTAGACTCACTATACCTGTCAAATTTTAACAAATTTTCCTTCTTTGCTGCTGTGACTTATAACAAATTGCAGCTTGTTTTGTCATGCTCAATTTCAGAAGCATTATATTTAAAAATGAAAATAGCTAGAAAATGTTACAAATAAGTCAGGGATATGTTATATAATGAAATTTGTATTATATATAATAAATGTAATTTTTTTCATATAGATATATACAACAGTAGATGTTTTCCTCTTTTTTTGTTTTTAGATGACCTACGCCTGTATCTTACCAATACAGAAATGCTCTTGCTTGTTTGAGTACAAGACATATCTGACTCTATTATTAGAAATAGGAACATACACATTTATGAAGTATGAATATTAAGGCCCCTAGTATGTATAATAGCCTAGGAAATTTGATTCAAATAATGACTTTGTCTATAAACTTTGAATCTAGCTCCTGATGCATGTTAGCTTTTGTATTCACAGTCTCTACTGTAAAATGACCTGGGAAATGCATTCAACATTTACTGCATCCTAGTACTATTATTACCTCATGACAATTTCTTGGAGCAGTTATAATCCTCATTTTATAGATGCAGATACACAGAATAGGTAGATTATATATAAAGGAAGATCCCTGTACTCTAGTCTGAAACAAATATAAAGGAGTCCTTTAGCATCCAGAGGTAAAAGTTAGGCATGATGAATTAGAAACTAGCAAAAAAATGTTACTTTAGTGCTTCATCTTCAACTTTAATGTATAAAGTTTCACATCAATTTCCTTCTCAAATAAATTAAACTAATAAATAGAGATCAGAAGCCAGCATCTGAATCCCATTTTTAGCCATTTCTAATGCTGTTACTTCAGGCAAGTTACTTAACCTCTTTGAGCCTCACTTGTCAAATAGAAATAATCAATTTTAGTGTGTTGTTCTAAAGATTGAAAGGGATAATGAATTAACATATAAAAATATTGAACCTATCTGGATTTTTATAATTATAAACTATATCATTGACTCCTCTTAAACTCCTGGGACCTTATAAATATAGAACAAATTTTGATATGGTGTTTATAGTTTAATTAATTCAATCATAGAAGTGCCTGGCTGGCTCAGTCAGTAGAGCGTGCAACTCTTGGTCTCAGGATCATGAGTTTGAGCCTCATGTTGGGGGTAGAGATTACTTTAAAAATATAATTCAGTCATATTATTCCAACATCATTTGTTATCTCCTGTATGCATTAGCACCATAGTAGATGTGTGTGTGTGTGTGTGTGTGTGTGTGTGTGTGTGTGTGTGTTGGATGGATAATTGACATAGAAAACTAAGGAAGATTCATATAGAATCTACTTAGTACTTAAATCTAGCAGGCTTCTTTAAAAATGGGCCCAATCACAATAATTTGAAATGTGCAATTAGACTGATACATCGCTATTGAACAGGTTTTAAATCTAGTTAGAAGTTTATGAAACTTCTGGTTGTATGTCATTTTATTTCCTCCCTTCTTTTTTAGATTAAAAAGATGGCTTGTTGGCATAGAATTAAAGGTTAGATTTTTGCTTGGCCTTTTTATGTCAATTACCAAAGACTGTTAAATCTATTTCCATCTTAGAGTAAAAACTTTGGAATCAGAATCACCTGACTGTTGAAACTGAAATCTACTTATTATTTCTTTTGTAAACTTCTGCTAATTACTTAACATCTCTGAGCATCAAATACTTCATCTATTTAGTAGAAATAGTAATGCCTACATCAAAATGTCATTGTGAAGATTAAATACATAACTTTTATACTGCTCAAAGACAGTATCTAGCACATAGAAAATCCTCCAAAAATGGTATCCATTTAGCTCAAGGCAAATACAATTTTTACATTTTAGTGTAAGTGATATTTCTGTTCAGAGTAAAGTTCATCACTCTCAAAGTCTTATAATACCCTGTTTATACAAATGTGACCAGTGAATAAGAATACAACTATGTAAATACTACTTTAAAAAAATCTAAAAGCAGGTAGTTATTTACTTTGATGTGTTGATTGAGGTTAAGTGAATGAATGAACATGAATCATCACTCGTTTTATTATCAAATTGTTGATGCTAATTTCATGACACTGGTACCTAACTAATTATATTTACATTATAAAGACAATTTTTTAAAAAGTATAGCCTATGCAGTTTTGTGATATAAAGGTTTAAGAAATGGTCAAAGATCTACTCTGGTGCACTAATATCCAAGATATGCTTAGCCTATACTCTTTAAATCCACATTAATAAATCAAAAGAATATTTCAGACAAAATGAAATGAAGAGTTTTAAGGTGAATTTGCCTAAAGGATGTTAGGAATTCTCTTTCTTTATTATGCAGAGAGGAAATATTATGTTGATCTTTCATTTGCCTTTCTAAAAGAGTTCATAAATATTTTATTCATTAATCTTCAGAATACCCTGTGACCAAATTGAACCAGAAGAGAAAAGCGAAGTTATTAAACAGACACAGATGTGGAAATGGTACCAAATCAATCCTTCATGAAAAATTCCTGTGTATTGTTACTCATTAATTCATTCTCCAAATATTTATTGAACATCTATTATATGCAATGTGTGGTATTAGGTCATATGGAGATAAGAAAATATATATTTATATAAACATGATGAATTATCAATTTAGTAAAAAAAGTAAAACACAGCCTTGAATAATAATAATAATAAACCATTGGCATGTAGTAAGGAATATGTATAGAAAATAGTGTGTTTAGATGGGAGTTTACCCACTTTTTGTTTAGGATGTAATCACAATTTCACATAAAATCACAGTTTGAGAATGTTATATGCCCAAATTAACAGGAAGAACAGTTCTCTGTCTTTGTAGTTCCCTCGCTGGACATGATCAAAAATCCACCATCCTGTGATAAGTTCAAAAACCTTAGAGACATGATCAGGTGGATCAGGCCAGCTGGTGGGACCGCAGGTTCCCTTGTAGAATGCTCCATTCAGACATACTATTGTCCAGCTGGAGAATTCCATAGCTGTGACCACCTTTGAAGCACTCCAGAAAGTGGTACTGGAGTCCTGGAGCTGCTGCCAGACTTGGGGTCCTGGTATCTCTGCTGAAAATATGGCAGTAAATGGTCATCTCTGTGTACCCATGCTTCTGTTGCCTCTGGTGTTAGAGGCTATGTTTGCCAATTGTCTCTCATGTTCTGGCTGGTCACTCAGCACTGGGGCTAAGGCTTAAATTCATTCTCAAATTGGCCTGGATCCCCATTGTTCCAGCTTTCAGTTGTCTAGATGTTTAGTTTACACAACGAATATGCACCTACATAGTGCCCGTGTGGCTGAGTCAGGAACCCCACATCACTCCCAGGTTGTTTGCAGACCCAACCCTTCCCCAGTGCTCTTAGGCCTTGTCTAAACTGTGCTTTCTTAGCTGGGAGCATTCTGAATTGGGGTCTTGGCTGTTTTTCTCCAAGGAGTTTCCTTAACCCTTTTGCAAATTTATCCCCTCACCTCCCACCAATTTTCAAGCCGCTGGTACTAAGGAGGAAAGAGTGGTCTCTGTAAAACCAAATGCATGGTTGTTACAGCCACCACAGAGTTGGTGCAGTGTTGGCATACGTCTACTTAAATGAATAAATAAATGAGATCATTTTGATGGATCTATTCAGAAGAAGAAAACTTATACAAAGACAATTTGATATTTCTATCTTTCAACACAGAGCTAAATTAATAATAATAATTTTGTTATTTTTACTGTTATGACTATTCCAGCATCACCAAGTACTGGGCATATCTTCTACAGTGTTATAAAAATCTAATAGTTTGGTGTGATTTGGAAAGGAATTTTGAAGGAAGTAGTGCTTGAGCTGGATCTTAAATATGATCTTGAACATAAAATGATATTTTGAATAAGACTAGGTGAGATCAGCAAGATCTGCTGAATGAAGAGAATAGAAAGACATTATTAAATGTTCTAGAATAGGGGAGTACAACAAAAGTAATATTACCCTTTACCATGTATCTACTCTTTACTAAACATTATGCCATTTGTGCTACTTATATAAAGATATACTTGCCTTATGCTACGTCTTATTGCCGCAAAAATGCTACATGTATTATTTATCACTTTAAAAATGATGGAACTGAGACTCCAATATGTTTAGTATGTTGTTCAAGGACATTCAAATCAGAATGTAGAGGTGAACTTTATGTCTAAGGCCTTTCTAATTTGATAACTTGTGCTCTTCCTGCTCCATCCTGCTCCCAGAAAGTCTCATCTGGTAACACAGTGCAGGTGCATTAGACTTACTCCAATGGAGGCAGGAAGCTGTAATCCAAGTGTACAGTAATAATGATTGGAAGTAGAGCAGATAGGATTCAAAGGAATGATTGAACAGGAAGACTTTTTTTTTGAGATGGGAAGAGAGAATAAGAGATAAGACAGGCTTTTGAGCTTTCCAGGTTAGGTGACTGGGAAGACACTAATGCTTTTAATAATTAAAATTTTTTTAAGTTTATTTATTTATTTTGAGAGAGAGAGAGACAGAGCACGAGCCAGGGAGGGACAGAGAGAGAGAGGGAGACAGAGGATCCCAAGGGGGCTCTGCACTAATAGCAGGGAGCCCGATGCGGGGCTTGAACTCATGAACCATCTCATGAACCGTGAGATCATGACCTGAGCCAAAGTGAGATGCTTAACCGACTGAGCCACCCAGGCACCCCCTCTAATGCTTTTAATAAACATGGGGCCACCTGGAGGAGGTGGCTTCAAAAGGGGATGGCATTGATTGCAGACCTGTAGGATTCGAGATGATGATACCTAAGAGAAAGGGATCAGGCAAAAAGTTGGAAGCTGAAATATTGTTTCTCATTGCAATAATGTCTCAGTTTCCTTTTCAGTAACAAAGGGTAACACCCCAGAATCTATGGGTGTATGTTTATAACTCTTCACAGAAAAGGATCTAGCTAACCTGTTTGGCCTCCTAGACTAAGTAACCCTGAAAGTGAGAAAATTTAAGCCATATTGATGTCAGTTAAATAATTACTGCATTTTTTCTTTTTAATTTTTTATGTTTATTTATTACGGAGACAGAGAGAAACAGCATGAGTGGGGGAGGGACAAAGAGAGAGGGAAACACAGAATACAAAGCAGGCTCCAGGATCTTAGCTGTCAGCACAGAGCCCCGATGCGGGGCTCAAACCCGCAAACCATGAGATCATGACCTGAGCTGAAATTGGACACTTAACCGACTGAGCCACCCAGGTGCCCCAATAATTGCTGCATCTTTTAATGCCTTTGTTTCTTAGTGGTTGTACCCAAGTAGCCTGAGATTCCACCAAATGTGTCTTGGGTCTTGGGAATATGCCTTGGGAAAAGAGATGTCCATTTAAATTCTGGTGCTGTCTTTCAAGGAAAATATTACTCCTGCTAAATGTTGCCTTTAAAAATCAACCTCTCAGACTCCATTCTCAGCCTTTAAATATTTATTCCTCTCTCCAAATCCTTTAGCTTTATCAAAGGGAAAAGGGAAATTAATAAGTTAAATACCTTTAAAGACAGTGGAATATCTTTAAAATATTAACTTTTCCAGCTCCTAAAGAAGGTGCACATAAATTTAACTGACAAAAATAATGCATAGCTTTCTAGATTTGAGAGTCTGCTAGACTACAATTTCATTTTAAGTAAATTTGAAATAATCAAAATCACAAGAAGGTAAATCTGGATGTTACTCATTTCATCACTTTTAAAAGTATCAACTATTTTGAATATTTAATATTATTTAAATTTTTTATGGATGATACATACTGTAGAAAATTTGTAAACTAAGAAAAATTATGGAAGAAAATTAAAATTTTCTATTTATAACAAGTCAAGAGAATGACAACTAACATTTTAGGGACCATTAGAAGCTCTCACGGGGTACCTGGATGGCTCAGTCATCACCGGACTCTCCATTTCAGCTCAGGTCATAATCTATCAGTTTGTGGGTTTGAGCGCCACTTCTGGTCTACAACCCCAGTGCAGGGGGCTTTGGATTCTCTCTCCCTCTGTCTTAGCCTCTTCCCCACTGCTCATGCTCTTTCTCTCACTCTCAAAATAAATGAATAAACTAAAAAAAAAAAAAAAACTCTCTTAACCTATCTTCTCTTAACTGCTTCATAAGAGTAACCAAAGCTATCTATCCACTGGTTAAAATAAACTAATTGAGGTCCATAGCAGCTGGAAAATTCACTGCTAGCAGCCTTGTCTATCATGTTTTTATTTTTTTCCTCACAGTTATGTGTTCTTAAAAAAAGGTCAGTAATACTACTTCCAAAACGAGTTTATGCTTGTTGTATTTTTAATGACAGAATTCAATTGAATATTGCATAAAATACTGAAACACAAGGCTATAATAGAATTATTTCCATGAAAACTAAGTTGATTATATTGAAAAACTTGGCAAATGCAAACCATCTATTTTTTTATATATATTAGTGTGAGCAAGACAGCTCTAAAAGGTGGATTCTGCATATAGTTTGTTTTGCAAGTCTCCTTATTCTTCTTTCAACTGAAAGAAACCAAAGCTGAAAATCATGGCTAATCCATTATATTTGGGGCTTATGCAAAGCAGGAGAGGGATTCTAATCAGCAGAGCCATGCAAAGGGTCTTGGCTCTACATAAATATATTTAGGGATAGATTTATAGTTAGATGTTTTACTTTAAAACTTTTAAAGTATATATGCTTTAATCAACCATCTTAATTAACTGGCCAATTGTTAGCTTTAGTTGCTTTAGAAAAGAGGTCATCCATGCCTTTATTTCTATTAATTCTATTAATTTTTTGAGCCCTTGTACATATTTCATTAGAAATAGGATCATATGGTATACAGTTTGCATGAGGGGTTCTTAAAGTTAAACTAACAGTTTTAAAAATCTGTTTTGTCTTAGGCACTGTTCCTGGCATAGAGATATAGTGGTAAACAAGATAAAGATGAAGTTTACCTTCTCTTTAGTAAATAGAGGAATAAGTTAAAGAAAATTAGAGTAAGATAGAGAGTGATTAGGGTTAGAGAATGCTTGCTAGCTAGAGTATTGCCAGGAGATGGTGTGTGGGATAGGGCCAAATAACAAGAAATAGGGAGCCATGCAAAGATTTATCAGAACATCTAGGCAAAAGGAACAAGTGCAAACTCCTTAAAAGGGAAATAGGCGAGTTGAGTCTATCAGTGTGCTGAATAATTTAGAGTAAGAGGGAAAATGATAGAAGATCAGAGAAGTGGGGATGTCCCGGTGGCTCAGTCGGTTAAGAATCTGACTCTTGATTTCAGCTCAGGTCTTGATCTCACCATTTTGAGTTCAAAGCCCAGCATTAGGCTCTGCACTGAGTGTGAAGCCTACTTAAAAAAAAAATCAGAAGATCAGGAAAGTGGTCATGAGATATGTGGTTTAGGTCTTTGAAGGACATGTAAATTTGGATTTTGATCTAAATGCAATGGAAGCCCTGGAGGGCTTTTATAAATGAGTGTTGGGCTTAACTGGTTACTGGTTGTTAAAACATTTTCTTTTAATATCCATCTCTTTTTATAACAGAACAATACTACTTTAGAAGGAATAGGAAAATCTTTATAAACAGTGTACATATGTTTCAAGTGGTGACAAATTGAAGGAAACATACGTTTAGTGAATGTATCAAATTATATGAAAAATGGAACCAGTGACTGTTAATGCAAGAATTCACTGTTTTAATATGCTACCAATGAAGGACTGTAATCATTTATAATTGACAACAAATGACAAAGTTAAATGTGGTAAAAAAAAATATTTTGCATAGCAATTAATTTCTCCATCTGCTTTGATGCTCTTTAAATATTAAATATTGAACATACACTTCTTTAAACAGCATTGTTTCTGTGTCTTTAATGAGTGATTTTAAAATAAATTCTTTAAGAAGTGCAATAATACAGAATATATCAACAGTGTTAGGAAATACATAAGGAGACATGCAGAATTCTAACCTTCTTGCCAGCATTGTATTCAGTATTTTGTCTTCATCAGTATGTACCCACAGGAACACAGATGGACAGAATATCTTTCTGTGATCTCTAGTAGCTCTGTATTGTGCCATAAATGGCTCGGCTATGAATCAGTAAATGTGCTTCAGGCTTTGATTTTTGTTTTGTGTACAAAGATGAACGAACATGAGGACACCACCCAGAGAGAGATTTATCATGTTTTGTTTCAGATCTCTTGTAGTAAAAGCTGAATCTTCTTGTCTTTGTTCTACCAAATACCTTCTATGCATATCATAATATTAAAAGTATAAGCTGTTTTTTAATATATTAGAGAATATTAACCAGAACAAGATAAAATTAAAGTAGGTTTCCTCACCCTTTAAAAAAGTAATACCACCCCCAAGACTTGCCTATTGGCATATTTATTATTCAAAAATTTTATTTTCTCATATTGTGTATTTGCAAACATCTTTCTATACTGTGCAACACATTACTTTTAATTTTATACTTAAGAATATATCAAATATAGTATCTGTATTGGTCCTCCATGAAGTAAATCCCAAAATGAGATTAGATGTACAACAGATTTATTGGCAGATGTGCCTGTGAAGGGTAAAGAGGAAGAAAGTTAGAATATGTAGTTCTTTAGTAAATGATGCAGGTTTGAAATCCGTGAAAAGGGAGAGGGAAGTTAGCATTTGGATAAGAAGAGCCTTAGAATGCAATGAAGAAATTCTTAACTATGATGAAGGGGGTTTCTTGAGCCAGAGTTTCCACTAAAGAAATTTTCTTTGGGGGAACTGACGTGGTTCTAGTAAGCCAACCAAGCTCAGTCACTGGCTAGGCCAGCCCAACAGAAGTATGGCCTGGTGAACACAGTGGTGTACATGAAGATGCAGAAACTGGAGGCTATTAATCAGTTAAATTCCCTGTAGCAGTTCGCTTTGAAGGAAGATTCAATGAGTAGGGATTCTCCATGGCCATCACACACACATATTTTGGACCTTTTAGTAAAGTTATTATCAAGGGGATATAGATTTATCTTTCTTTGTTTCCTTAGTTTATAATGTTCACCCTTAACTTACCAGGTGCTGTAAGTGTTATCAGGTGAGAGAAAGAAGAGGGACTGTATAGTTTTATTATGGGTTCTGGATTAAAAACAACAAAAACATGGGGTGCCTGGGTGGCTCAGTTGGTTAACTGTCCAACTCTTGATTTTGATTCAGGTCATGATCTCATGATTCAGGAGATTGAGTCCCGAGATGGGCTCTGCACTGACAGCATGAAGCTTCTTGGGATTCTCTCTCTCTCTTTCTCTCTCTCTCTCTCTCTCTCTCACCTTTTCTCTCTCTCTCTCTGCCTCTCTCCCGCCCTCCCCTGCTCATACACACACACACTCTCTCTCTCTCTCAATAAATACAATAAATACATAAAGAAATAAATAAACTTTAAATAAATAAAAACAACAAAGATAGCAAATCAATCTCAAAACATGTGTCCTGATTATAGGACACTATGGGCTTATATATGCTTACAAATGAATAAACATGTTTTCATTTGACACATAATACTATTAAGAAGCTAATTCAAGATTGCAAGAGGATTATTATAGTTCAATGAGGAATGCATAGCAGTGTTCAACAAAACAGAGAGAAAAGCTTGGTAGTAAGCATGGAAAAACCTATAGTCAGACAACAGGCACATAGATTTAATAATTGAGTTAATTAAGAATAGTCATATAACCTACACATGCATTATATATTTTTTAAAAACTGTAATAGTGTACTACCACTGAAACTAAAACTCTACAGCAGAGAGAGTGAATAGGATTCCCACTCAGCTCTGAAGGGTACTCAACTTACTTTATTAATTAAGAAATCATAATTTAGTCTTTGATTATAAAGTCTTTGATTCACAAAATTAATTACAAAGATCATTGTATTTTTCGGTATTTCTAGATGATAATTTATTATACTTATTTTAAAACTAACTCAATAATAGATTATAGCGAGTGTTGATCATGTGTCAGGCATTGTCCTAGGTAATGCTGATACATGGGAACAGCAAATCAGGTGTTCTTCCTTCATTGGATGGTTAGTTAAAATTTCACTCATTTACACCTTAAGCAGACCTACCTGTCAGTTTTTTACTTTGTTTTATAAAAGGATTAAAGCAAGTGTTCTCCAACTAGTATAGAAAAAATGCTCTAAAATTGAAGAAAGGAAATTTCCAGTAAGTAAATAGTTTAGCTCAGGTGTCATCCTTCCAGCTGAGTACCCGGGCTTCACAAGGTCTAACTATGTAAGCTGGTGACTCTAGTAGTAACTGGATTGTTTATTTAAAACCTTAGTTTGTGATTTCTGGCTAGCCTCTTATCTCTTAGCTTCAGGTTTTGGCACAGACGTAGGATGGCAGAGGATCATCTGCTATTTCTACGGGACAGAAGGCTGAGAATTCTCACCATTAATGTTCAGCCTTGCTCCCATAGGTGTTTGTCTATGCTGCTGAAATAAGCAAGAGTTGGTTCTGGATGGGAAAGAGCTTCTTGACAGTGTCAGTTCAGAGATGATCTGGGTTTACCCTTAGGCTCTGGGTATCCTTTCATGAGAGGCAAAAATTCGTACAAAACATTAGTCAATGCCACTGTCTGAGATAGTTGGTCTTACATTGATTTGATCGGGATGACATTTACTATGTTTTAAGTAAAAGACGAGCCCACTGATGAGTCCTCATTGCAAAGTCTTTTCAAATAGAAAGCATTTAAAATGTCATCTCCAGAGATGATGGGCTAGTCGCAGTGTGAGAGGCAGAAATGGTAAAAGGGGAGAGCAGGGCTTTTGTAGTCACATGCAGACCTGCATTCTAGTCCTGGCTTCGCTGCTTACTTGCTATGTATGTGTCGTTGGAGAGATGACTTGAACCTCTGTTTTCTCATCAATTAGATGGGCTTAAAAGTTATGTCACAAAACGTGATTGGGAGGATCAAATGAAGCCACATTTATGCACATGTTTTGGAAGTGCCTACTGCTAAACATATGTAAAATATTTTCCTATGTATTGTTTTAGTTTGAATCAAGTGACTGGATTTTGTGATCTAAATTTTCTTCCTTTTTTTAAAAGAAATCTTTGAGTTATATTTAATTTACATATTGGAAACAAAATAAAAACTTTGATAAATAAAATTGATTGCGGCTGACTCTAGCAAAAATATACAGTCATGGAGGGTTGTCATAATCCCTCCTGTGGCTCAATCAGTTTCCTAATCCTAGGGATTCCTTACTTTCCACATGGGCTCACTGTAAACCTGAGGTCTCTGTTTTCCAAAGGAGACAAACTGATAGCTAAAAATCTTGATAAATTATCTTTGCATAGTTGATATTTGGAAAACTATAAGATATAAATCTGCCTTGATCCACCTTTTTTTTTTTTCAACGAAGGCTCACTCTGTACACTGCTTGAAAATTGATAGGTAATTTGACAGCTGAGTTGATCCTTCAAAGCAATTGTCATGACACTTCATCTTCTCTTCCTAACGTGAAACCAGGAAGAAAAGAAATGAATCAGAGCCATCACAGATGTAGAATTTGGCTGTGTTTGTGAGAGTGAGAGCTCGGGTTAGTTATGAATGGGGAAGATAATTTAAAAAGTTCCTGATTATATAGTACTTATGACTCTAACAATTACCAAGACTCTGTATCACATAACTCTTTCAATGAAGATCATTAAGACGTTCTATATCTATTTTCCTAACCTACAAAGCAAAATGAAACACTGGTAAACCAACAGTTTATATATTTTAGGAATCCTGCTGCTTTCCTTATGTTCTTTCTCCCTTTTTGTTATACAAGTAGATTATCAGTGTCTGGCGTTCAGCTCAGAATATTTCAGGAGAATATTTCTTCTTTCAGGAGATGATTTATGGTGATGAAATTTTGGAGAATTACTACTTTTTTGCCTCTACATCTGTTTTGGTGGACTCCTTCTTGTGTCCAGGGTTCATCTTGGGTATCCCACTTCCTCAGGGAAGTGAATGTTAGGGATTGTCCATGTAATTCATTGCAGACACACTGTCCCCCCAGTCACTGTGCTGTGACCTGCTTTTCTATTATCATAGTCTTCATTTCTGTTTATGTGTTAACTGTCTAATGATTCTTCTTCCAATGTAAGATCCACAAAAGCAGAGACCTTGTCTGGCATGGTTACCACTGTAGCTCCTGGCTCTAGAACAAACTCATTTACCATGAATGAACTTCAGTTTCATCATCTGAGAAATAGATATCATAACATTTACTTTATAGTGTTCTTAAAATAAGTATATGAAAAATGAGTATAAACACATGTAAAGTATTTACCACAGTGCTCAATAAGTGCTCTATAAATACTGATTGTTGAGGGAACTGAATACTTACAATATGTTTTAAAAATGCCTATCCAGAAGAGGAAAGTTGTAGAACCAGGGTGAAAACATTATTTTATTTTCCATGGGAGAGATTAGGGAAATTGAAATAGGAAGGGAAAGTGTAATTTCAATAAGTGTATTTAGATTCATATCTAATTTCTTGATATTAGAGTAATTGTTTTGAGAACTATCTTGTTTTACTCAGACTGTCTCTATCTTGCTCGACTATGCCACCCACTTGGGGTTTTACTAAATTTAGTAATTTAGTAAACTATAAAGTTTCTGGTCAGTGGATGGAACCTTGGTAGTGTGGCTGTGTGGACACCTTCAGATAGCCACCTACCTCTTTAGATGTATTACATCTGAAAGGATTCTCTGGAGCAGTAGGAATCACTGAGACAGGGATAAAGGAGTGCCTAAGTGGAATGCACACCTTTTCTAAGTTGGCTTTTATGATTACACCTGTCTATCCCAGTTAACATTTGTTATTTTTTACCCTGGCAACTTAATTGGCTGCTGAATTTCAGCAGATAAACTGTGAATGTTTATGACTAAAATTAGAAAAACTTAAAACATTCCTCAAGATAAATTCAGTGTGATGATGAAATTCGCTGTGTGTAGTAAATACATTGCCAAATATATTTTAAAAACCCCACAAAGAATATTTTAAAATCATCCTGAGCTTACATTTTGTCCATCTGTGTCCTAAATTTGGTTCCATAATTTGAGATACAAAAAAATTGTAATTTTAATATAAAATCCAGAGAGTAATATTCATGACCATATGCTTATACATGTTCTTTCTAAATATGTGGTAGTAATATTAACTATTAATAACCTACATGATACAGTAATTTGCATTAAAGGAGACAATTGAATTTAAAAAGCTTTTTCATTACTTATACTTTATTTCCTTGGGAAGCCAGTGAATTATATCCAAACACTCTGAAGCAAAGCATCAAGATAAAATTTCTTTAATGCTGTGATAAGAATTTGAATGTCAAAGGACACTATTGACTTACATGTAAGATCAAAAGAGGAAGCGTGTTATGCTAGATAAATCAGTAGAGTATTCTGATATAAGATCTGAACTCAAAGTATCATAACTAAAAACATCCAGTAGCATTTTCATGTATTCTGGGCACACAAATCAGCAACAATTGGCCAAAATATTACATGATAAAAGCTAGCAAGCAGGACTTTTTTCTCAAAAATGCTAGACTATGACATTATACTTGACATTTAGAAAAGCATCTTATAGTAGTTGTTTCTATCAATATTTCTACTGCAATTAGATGCTAAAATTGTATTTATTTTGCTTTCCAAATTTCCTTCAACTGCTGAAATATGAACTATAAATTATCCCCTAGATAGGTCAAATTAATCACTCTAAATGACTGAATAAATTTGCAGCCAAGCTGAAATTAGAATTTTCAATCATGATTAGAAACATAATTAAAATTGAATGGAGTCAATCATAGAAAAAATTATATTTAGCTTCTCAACACTTTAAAGTTCTTTTGTTTGGACCATAGGATTATAGTTGACTGCTATCATTTAGAACCTTTTTATTCTATGTGTGGTCCACTGAACAGCAGCATGAATATGAACGCAGAAATACAGAATCTCTGGCTCCATTCAGACCTCCTGAATCAGAATCTGCCTCCTAATAAGATCCACAGGGAGTTGTATGCCTGTTAAAGCTGGAGAAGCAATGATTTAGAACATCACTCTATACTTTCTTATTTTTTCTTATAATAATAGATGTACACTACTTACTAAGTTGGACTACAGTAAAAATATTAATTTTGTCATAAAATGTCAAATATCCATTAGGCTTTCTCTATATCTATCTGAGGATGAGAAAGCCAGATTCCCATGAGTGAGCGATGCAATCTGTATTTTATTTTCTGCTAACTAGGTATTGATATTTCGTTACTAGTAAAGATTTAAAACTATCTAAATGCTTCATTCAGGTGACAAAGTGTTTGTGGTCAATAAAGTATCAGAGCTGAATTTTCACTTTTATCACCATTGAGGGACACAGTATTCTCACATGCATCCAATGTCATTAACTGACCGGTAAATTCCTGGTCCAGCCACAGTGCTGAACAACACATTGTTTAGACCTCATTTATAGTTTCCAGTGGATTTTAGGTTCAGGCTCTTGTCTGTTTTAAAATTCATACAACAAGCACAATAATTATATACTTATATAATCAGAACTCTTTTCCGTGGATATTTTATATGCTTCCTCAATAAAAATAGAGTTCATCAAAAGACTAGGCCTATCTCTATACTAATATTGGGTCATGTATAAGCTAAAATACACTTATAAGATGTTTGGTAAAGATCAGAAAAAAAAAAAAAACCTCCAGTTTTTTATTTTACAATGGAAACTTGTCACAAAAAATAAAGAAAAAGGAAAGCATGAATACAGTCCTCTTTGTAATTGTAGGAGGGAAGGCTGTCAGAAAAAAGGAAAACTATGACTAAAGAAAGGCCCAGTATCTTTGACGTTGTGAGACTGTTCATTTTAAAAATAAAATTATACCAGTATTCTACTTGGAGCCATGATGTCTGTCATCAATACTGATTTGTTTACATGAAAAAAACAAAAAACAATCTCCTTACATTTTCCTCTTTAAATTTTATAACTCATGTGGATGCTGTTTCCTTAAGGGCTTATTATATGGTGCTATTACTTTCCTGAAAATTCAGAATGCTGAACTGTTCTTCAGGTAATTGGGTTAGTGGAGACCCAAGTCAACTAGATACTTTGTGTAGAAATAATGTCATAATATGAGTTCTATTTAACAAAAATAAATAGATGTTACTCAAGAAATATATTTATCCAGGGAAAGACTCAAAGTGAGCTTTCCATCTTCTAGAATGAGGTCTAGTCGGCTATAAAGATATTCAGGGAAGATGACAAATCAGCTTCCTTTCATTGTAGCTATTCTGACAATTCCATTCTAGCTACTCCTCACTCGAAGTCTGCATGATGAGCAACTATTTCTTGCTAGCTTCTGTACTAGTGTTTAATCTCTTTGATCAATGAAGACCTTAAATAATTTTTTCTCTAATGACTATGATTAGAAATAAGCAAACTTACGGTTTGTGACAGAGAAACTTAACTTTCTAATCCTTGTCTTTTGAAGTATCTCTCCATCTTGAAGCCAAGAGAACAACCTCACTGCCCTTTGTCTCCTTGTTCTCTATTCTCTAAAAAGTGAAAATGGATAAGTGTAGTGTCCTAAATCCCCAAGCTTGACTTAAGGGTTGCTTTCTTTCCTTTATATAACATTAAGTTAAAATTAGAAACACTTTTTTATTTAATCTCTCAGATGAAGTTTATTGCTTTCAAAAATAAGCTTTAGTGAAATAAATTCCCCCTCTTTCTTATATTGAAACACAAAGAAGTATATAATGCATTTTAGAGTAGTATATTCATTTTTTATTTATAGAGGTCATGCAGAATGGAGGTAGGTGGCTAGGGCACTCTTCCTGAGCTGATCAAGCACTTTAGTATTATCCATTTATAGAAGGTGTTTCTCTTAACTGTTGGAAGGTCTTTATTAATATCATACATCCAAAATTAAAATTTTATTCATACATGAAAAAATAAAATTTAAATCAATTAACAAATAAATTTTTACAGTAACTATTGGAAACACTTTCCAGAAGTCTTTTATGGTCTGTTCTGATGGTTACATATTTTTTGATGCCTTGACTCCCATGCTTTTAATAAATTGATGTATCTTACTCCATGTCACTTTCTTTAAGGTGGTCAATTAATAATTCAACAAAAATTTTAAAGAATAGTTCAATAAAAATTAAAATATGGCTTTAATACTATATTCTAGAGAAATTCTTTTTAAATTTCTATTTTGACATTACCTTTTTAAATGTTAATGTTATCTCTTGAATTATCCATTGGGTTTTTCTCCTTGGAGAATCACTTTAGAGATGATCTCACACACACGCTCATTTGTTTTTGATATAGCATCTGTTCTCAAGTTTAAATTTTATCATATATAATATCTAATTTCACTTTTAACACTTCTTAATTCCTTTTACTCTGCCACAAGTCTTGTGTTTTGTTGCCATTTTATTTCTTTTTAACTCTAATGTGGTTACCTCTCCACTTAGAATTCTTAAAAATGATTGTTATTTTGAATTACAAATCAGAAGAATTGATTTTAAAATGTCTTATGACATAAAACAAGCAAATTATTACAATATTAAACACATTAAGGTAATTTAAAGTTTTGTTCAAATCTAAAAGCAATTAAAAACTAAAGTAAAACACATTAAGGTAATTTAAAGTTTTGTTCAAGTCTAAAAGCAATTAAAATATAAAGTAATACATTAATATAAAAATGTATGAACTGTGTGACTCTAATATTAAAAACATACTTATAGATATATGATGTATAAACTGTGTGACTCTAATATTAAGAACATTCTTTGAGTGGTTTCAGTATTGACTCTAATATGATTGTATTTAAGAAAATTGTTTCAAGGTTAGGAAATGAATAGTATAAAATGAGTTCAGATAAAAATACCACAAATATGGGCTTTGCCTGAGATATTATAACCGAAATTTAGGAATTGTCATTAAGATTTTAAGTTTTGTTTTTAATTTCTGTTCAACTACAAAATATCATTGAAAATCTGCCATTTGCTAGATTCTCTGAAAGACACAGATTAAATGAAGGCAGAATAATATAGTCCATATACAGGTGTCCCAGACTAGTGAGTAAACAATCCTGTAAATCATTGAAAATCTGCCATTTGCTAGATTCTCTGAAAGACATAGATTAAATGAAGGCAGAATAATATAGTCCATATACAGGTGTCCCAGACTAGTGAGTAAACAATCCTGTAAACAAATAAATGTCATTCAGGATGGCAACTGCTTATGGAAATTGAGCACGTAATAAGGAGAGGCAGTCTAGAGAATGTGGTCTGAAGGAAGCCCTTGAAGAGCATGTGAAGCTGAGCTGAGATGTAGAGGATGAATTTACTGGTAGACAAGGAGAAAGGCAAGGTTGATGGGGAACATTTTAGTAGGAGAAAATAATTTCTCCAAAGTCATGGAAATACACAACAGTGTGGAATATTTAGGAAACTACAAATAGTTTACTCTGGTTTACATCTAGGAATTTAAAGAGAAAATCAACATCTTTAATTATACCAAGTATAAAATAAATTCAAAAACTTCCATATGTGTTTAAATTATGTGGAAGTTTTTTAAGTGATCTTCATTAACCCCATGTATGAAAGAGAATTATTTCTAACTTGGCTGCCAAACTAGCATGCTTGCAAGTGGAGGAGGAAGGGAGAAGGAAGAAGGCTGAAAAGAAACTTGAGATTCAGTAACAGATGAGAAAGAACCATTGGAAGGAAATGCTGGTACTAGATTTTAATAACAGTTCAGTCCATAAACCTGCTTTATGTTCTTAAACAAATCATATTTTCCCCTATGTTTCTCAAATATAGAACAATATTTCACCTAAATAAGTGGGGTGTGTGTGTGTGTGTTTTCAGAAAATTTTGTTACTTGAGAGGATAAAAATTGATTGTCTCTATTGGAAATCCTGAAAGTAATCTTGAAAGCCAACTCTTCCTACTTACAGTACCTCATTCTGTAACTCCTCCACCCCTGCCCCCTCTCCCTCCTCTTCTTTTCCTCCAATTTTCTATCTATCTACTTTTTCTTCCCTGTGTCAGCTCTTGAATATCTATGGATAAACCTAAGGCTTCATGAATACGGTTTAAAAATTATTTGCCCCCATAATTTCTAATGTTTTTTAGATAGTATTTTTTTCATATCTGAATGATGTTTACTTAATAATTAATAGTAAAGAGGAGAAAAGGTACACAGAAAAAGGGGAATTGGGGGGCAGTAGCAAAAAATACAATTGGGTTCAATTAGACATTTCCCTTCTGCAGAGGCAGGGTCTAGTGAAAAGGAAAGGTATGCTATAATGGAAGAGGGCAATAGGCAGGAAAGGTTCTAGAAGTTCTGATGCTCTGATTAGAAAAATAAGATACAATAAAATATGAAACTAAAATAGAATTATAAACTTATTCATTGACTTCTTACTATGTTACAGATATTTTAAATATTTTGGTCTTATTTAAGTATCCTTCTGCCCCAAGGTAGGTACATTAATTCCTCTTTGCAGAGAAATTCTAATAAAAGGGGTTAAATAATGGCTTCTTATTGACTCCACTGACAACCAATAGACAGACAATCCTTTTGTACTGGGCCCTTGTGCATACTGAACTTAATTCTCACAGCCTATGAAACTTTTAAAATAGGCACAATTAGGGGCGCCTGGGTGACTCAGTCGGTTAAACAGCTGACTCAATTTCAGCTCAGGTCATGATCTCACCCTGAGATCTAGCCCCCACTGGGGCTCTATGCTGCCTACATGGAGTCTGCTTGGGATTCTCTTTTTCCCTATGTCTATGCCCCTTCCCCTCTCTCAATAAATAAATAAACTAAAAAACAAACAAAATAGGTGTAATTATGCCCATTTTATAGCTAAAAAATTGTGATCCCAAAAGGTTAAATTTATCGCTCAACTTGAGGACGTCTGGTTCCATCTCCTTTGCCCCTTTCTCTCCATACTTTACTGCCTCCTTAATCTCCACAGGAATCATTTTCCCCTTTCTATCAGACTTCAAAAGCTTGTTGATTGCTCTCTAATTATAAATACTTGGAGAAAAGTGTGTAAATTGATATGCAAATGATCTTTTCCCCTTAGCAAATTAGCACTTTACTTCCATCTAATTAAGTAGCTTTGTGGAGGAAATAGATTTTTGAAAGAAGAATGGGAAGTGTTTGGATTTGTTCTAGGGGTGTTTCTGGTTTAGCAAGCCCTGTGAATGAGGTATAGAAAAAGGAGTTGTGAGTGGGAGCAAACAATGAAAGCAGAGAAAAAAGTCAAAGCTGTGGGATAAGATGAGAAAATTTAAGTGTAATGGCTGACAAACCTTCAGGGGAAAGTAAACCACCTTTCATCTTTCATTCCTTCCTTAATGGTAGCACATTTTTTAAGTAAAGTAAAACTTTAATAATAAGAAGGTTCTTATTTCTTTTCATACTTTTGAGTGTTCACGTTGACATATTATTCATTTGAAATGGATATATTCAAAGTTAAATTACTACAATCATTAAGGGTTCAGAACTTATAGGACATATTTTTAATTAGGAAAAAACTGACTCTTGAATTATGTTACAAGAACTTTCCTTAGGAAAAAGTCACTTGTTGCAATGAGAATTGTTAAAAGATAAACTGGAAGCATTTAGAAAAATTTTTAAGAGTTCATTTGAGCAAAAATCGATTCAGATTGGTGGGACAGCATCCAATCTAGCAGATAGAAAGGAGTCCCAAGGAGCTGTTCAAAATAGAAGACTTTTATAGGCAGAAGGTAGTAAGAACAAGGAAATTATACTGGGCAAAAGAAAATGGGTTGTTTGTTTCAAGATTACTTTATGAGATGCTGTTGTCTCTGAGGGTGATTACCAAACTCATGCTGATCAGGTGATTCCTGACCAACTGGTTTAAGATTCCATTTCCGGAAGAGCCAAAATTTAAGTTTCAGTTTGGTGGGGTGTGCTTAGCATAAGCAACTCCATTTGGGGCCTGTCATCTTGTTTTTAGCAGAATTAATGGGATAAAACTCTGCCCTTGTATATATTTAGTGGGATTAGGCTTGACAAGTGTGTGTGTGTGTGTGTGTGTGTGTGTGTGTGCGAATTTCCTTCCATGATGGAACTGAGGCAGTTACCTGAATGTTATTTTCAATGCTTGATACTGAAAAGAACTTCAGCATACATGTAATGACTACATAAGTATATGAATAATTTATACCAATTTAAATTTATTATCGAAACCTAAAGCAATTGATATTCACAGTAATATCATGAATCCATAATAATACTCCAAATTGATTTATGAATTTAGCGAAATGTTGTATGTATTTTGCGGAATGCCTTTATTTTTTCTTTGTTAAACTGTGCCATCCAAGTACATAAATAGCTGGTTTCTATAAATCATATAATGTCATGTTAAATTATATTAACCATTCTTCTTAATAATGGAAACATATATTTATTAATACAATATTATTTACCCTCCTGTCAATGTTGGTTTACCAGATATTATTATCTTGTCTATACACCCGAATTATTTTTGGATTCATTTTTTTACATATTTTATTTATTAAAATAGAATAAAAACTGCACACTGATATCAATTGAGTACCCTTACAAGGCTCATATTTGCTATTGGCAAATTCACTTATCTTATTTTAGGTGCCCTTCAAGAAAAATGAAGAGAAATCATAGTTGCTATTTGCTAGGAAATTATAATATATGAGCGAGGGAGAATACACCAGAAAACAACAGAAACAATTGAGTGTCAGATGCACGATTATGATAGGAATTAGAAGAACCATTTTGTTACAAATATTTCTATGGATAATCGTGAGAAATATCACACATCAGAGAAAAAAGGTCAGTCATTCAGCTCTTAATTTGGATGTGAATACTGATATTCCAAGAACAATTGAAAATATACAAGTACTGCAAATTATCTCTATGATAAAGCTTTTTAGAAAGAAGAAGAAAAGATTATGAATTTTATATCCCCAACTATGGCCATTCCTCCTGTATTTAGGATGTGACTCTCTTAGTGTCTTGTGAAAAATGCTTGTGCCAATATAGAAAGGACTCTACTGTTTTGTAATAGGAAGGGGACCTTTGAGATTATCTAATTTATCACTTTTGCTTTTAGGTAAAGGCACTAAGACCCAGAGAGGTTAGTTTAGTTTATCCTGCTGTAGTGCCTCTTAGAAATGAAGATTGGATACCACGTCTAAATGTGATCCTCAACCATGGGAGGATTTTCAAAGATGACATGCTGTCTTCATGCTCTGAATAAAGTCATCACTATATTATATAACTTGTCCAATAACTCAGTCCTATCTCTGAAGAAAATACAAATTGATGAAAATTTCTACAATTATTAAGCATGCAAAATATAAACCTAATGCTCTGTAAAGTATATATTTCTTTTAGTGTTTCCATTCCCTCTCCCTCATTTTCTCACTATGCTTCCCAAGAACAAGATATATGAAATGTTTTTATTTTAATATACTTTAAGGAAACCATATAAATATATGTTCTGAAACGTGGAACATACTGCAAGGGTTTTCTTTTCATGACTACATAGTTGTCCTAAGTGTTTTTAATTTGTTGCATGGCAGATTCTCTGAATCAAATAACAGCTGTTTGGGGGAAAGTATCAAGCACATTCTCTCTCTAGGACCATTGATTGCTGTTTTGCTTTCATTTTATCTCACCATTAACTAGACAACAGCTAGAGCAGAGGAGTTGTTAACAAAATATCCTTTCACTGCTAGCCAAACATACACATGACCCAGTGGTAATATTTGGTTTTATATCATTTACTTATGTGTATGTCTGTGTATGTCTTACAACAAGGGACTAAAACCCAATCGGAGTAAGAAAAAAGGGAGAAATTAGCTAAGTAATTGTGTGAACCATCAAATAGACACAAATTGCAAAATGAGCCTTCCATAGGTTGGAATAGAATCACATTAAGTCTTTGGAGTTCAGTGGGCAGTTAGATGTACTAAAGGCTGTGCTTTGCTGGGAAAGCATATATTTTAGTTGGAATTTTTGTGTGGAGGTGATTTCATATTATGATATGAAAAACTGTACTAAATGCATGCAGGTTTTCTGCCAGTATAGGAGGCAATTAAGGCCCCCTTTACCAGATAACAGCTCACTGGAGGAATGTAATGGTGGTAAAGCAAAACCTGAAAACAGATGATTTCCCATTTAATAGTCCATTGACTCTCCTCCTAGAGCCACCGTAATGATGGGATTACTCTTTATTTTCATTACACAAAGAAGCACAAGTTGTTATGGTATTTTTGAGCTCCTACATTTTCAGAAAGAAGGAGGAAGGAAAAACACTAAGTTTTGCATTAAAGATAAATGCAATTAATTCAATTATTCATTTTAAGAAAGATGTTTTTGCTTCTATTTTTATTGAACATTCACCGTAGCTCAGAATGATTTCTTTTTCTTTCTCTTTCAACTCTCCCACCCTACCTGGGTCATTCATCCTCTATGGAGCTATGGCAGAATTTCAGAAAAGGGTACCATATCTTGGATGTGTTCCCAATATATACATATATATGTGTTCCTATAATAATGTAATTATGAGAGTCTCAGCCCAATACCCTTGAAGAGTTTGTGTTTTGTTAACTCAGACTACCATTTGTGTATTAATGAATTTTTACCATTTTTGCATTAATTATTTTTCTTTCTTATGTTCTATATGTTCTATATTCTCATAGTAAGTATGTTGAATATACCTGAATATATTATTAGTTCATCATTTAACCATAACAATTAGTTGGTCTCTTTTTTTTTTTTAATGTTTATTTATTTGGGAGAGAGAGAGAGACCGACCATGAGTCGGGGATGGGCAGAGAGAGAGAGGGAGAGAGAGAATCCCAAGCAGGTTCTGCATTGTCAGCACAGAGTCTGATGAGTGACTTGAACTCACAAATGTGAGATCATGACCTGAGCTGAAATCAAGAGTCAGACGCTTAACCAACTGAGCCACCCAAGTGCCCCAGAACATCTAGTTTTATGTACTTCTGAAAATCATCAGACAAGCAATGATTCAGTCATCTAAGATTTGCTTACGTATGGAAATGTCAGTCTTCAAATAACCTTATAGTAAAACAAATGTAAAAGAACCTGCAAGGAAAAAAAAAAAGGTTTGAGTTGAATTCATTTTGCCTACATATTGCTAAAAAAAATAATTAAGATGCAAAACTGTACTTTATTGCTGGATGAAATCATTATATTAAGAATTATTTTTATAAACTGTGCTGTATACAGTGCTGTATGTCAATTACATCTTAATAAAACTGGAAAAAAACTTTACAAGAATTATTTTCAGATTATAGTATAAAACCATTAGGTCCAGAATCATTGCATTTGTATTTCTGATATCAGAGATGAGTTATTTTCATGTCTAGGTTCCTTCACTGTAAAGATACTACTCATGCCATGACTTAGGAAATTGATCGTAAGCAATCATGTAATTTCTCAATTTACTGGTAAAATTGAATGGTTGTACTTACCTATTTGGATAAGGTGGGTCCATTTGTTTATCAAGTCAAGAACTTTTTAATAATGTTGCCATTCCTTAAATCAGGTAGCTTCTTTTAATTTATAGGTACTCAGGACAATTTTGTTTATTGATTTTTTTTTTTTTTTTTGCTGTCAGAACACGTGACTGTCCCTTTTTTCTATCTTAAAAGGAAGATTTTACAGCAATGACTTACATGGAAATAAATTGTTAACATTTGTTAATTTTTTGCATATTATCTTCTCCTTTATTCAATGTTATTCTACATTTTACTTTTCATTACCATCTCCTTTTTAAATTATACCTCTATTCTCTGGTCTTTCCATTACTTGCATTTCATGCCTTTAACTTTTTGTAATCCACAGTGGAATTCTGAAATTTTTGTATGCAACACATATATTGTCAAATATACAACATGCATATGTCATCTATTTTAGTAGCTTTAAAGAAATTACTTCAAAATTCCAATATTATGTTGCATATATTCACTCAATTCAATTCTTTTTTCAATATTTTCACCCATCTTTTTTCTTCAGATTTAGTCTCACAAAAAATTTAATCTGGTTAAACTCTAAAAGTATTATTTTAATCCATCCATAACTCCTTATACGACAGGAGGGGCAGTAATGTTTCTACTTTTTTAAAAGCAGCAGTAGTGAGGATCAAATATGGTGGTGATGTCATTGCTATTACTATTTACATCCACATTTTAGATATTTCTGAAAAATATATAGTCATTATTAGTATTCCTCTCTTAAAGGAATACTTCTTTCTAATAGATCATCCATTTTAAAAATAACTTTTGTGGGGCGCCTGGGTGGCTCAGTCGGTTAAGCCTCCCACTCTTGATTTCAGCTCAGGTCATGATCTCACGTTCCTGAGTTTGAACCTCACATCAAACTCTGCACTGATAGAGTGGAACCAGCTTGGGATTCTCTCTTTCCGGTCCCTTTCTGCCACTCCCTCGCTCAAGTGCTCGTTCTCTCTCTCTCTCTTTCTCTCTCTCTCTCCCTCCCTCTCAAAATAAATAAACTTAAAAAAATAAAAATAACTTTCGTGATTCAACTTCATAGTGCTGCAGTTGAAATGTACTAATTCTCGCTGTTTTTTCCTTCTTTTTACTTTCAAATCTAAGTACAATCTATTATTTAACTTTATATAATCTGTTGTCCTTATATTTATTTATATGTCTTTCCTTATTTTTTATTACTGATGAAATTTTTTGTATATATATTTAAAGTGACTCAATCTGATAATAACTCGTACCACTAGAATTTACATGTGATGTTAATGAGTACAAGGCCAGTGATTCAAACTCCATTTTTTAGTTCCACCTCCTCCTCAGCCAGATAGCCCAAATGGATGATATGCATGGTGGAATGGATGCTACGTTCTAAAGCTACTTTTGGAATTGGTCATTGTTAGGCAAGTCGAGGACCAAAGGAATGAAATGCTATGAAATGGTGGAGAGAAGGGAAACTACGCATTCCTAGTTCAAGGAAATTAGTGGGATGGCAGCACCAGTCAAAGACCAAGAAAATCTGAGTCCAAAGCTGATAGGACAGAGCAAACAGACAAGATGTGAGAGCTAGTTAATTAGATGTGATCAATATAGAATAATTTAGGTGGGGGGAGTTGTTTTTACTTGAAGCTCCTCTCTTAAGGGATCAGGGCTTCTTACTCAGGGATACATACAACTTGTCCATTTTAAAGATATATTCATATTCATAAACTGCATCCTGATACTAAACACCCTACAGAAAGGTATACTTGGTCATGTCTAGATATATGTAAGACAGAAAGAATGGATAAATAAGTTAAATTCATAGTCACTTAAAAACAAACAAATGGAGGCACTACTTTAAGTGGGTCAGTAGTGTTATCTCAAATACAAGGAATAACAAGATAGTCAAGATTGTAAAAGAAGTGACTCATGTTCAACATTTATCTTTTTTCTTTATAAATCGATTGTTTTTACAGAAACCAAGTCTATAAACTAAAAAAGTAAAATTTTCACATACACACAAGAGAAAGTGTTTATCATTCTGTTCTAGACATAATTGAACTCAACTGTGAGTCATATCAGCAAAGTGACAAAATTTTCCACTGTAGAGTCTAAGATAGAAAATTATTTTAGAAATCTCAAAAATAAGAATAGGTTGCAAAATGCTGAGCAACATTTTTTGAGTAAGCCAATTACTAGAAACTTGAGAATGTATTTATCTCAGGAATATCCTGCAACTGCCTGCCTCTGTGGCTGTAGATACATTTTGTACCATGTTGAATATCTGTAATTATAGGATCATAAGCCTAGAGTTGAATGAAATCTTAGTAATCAATTGGTGTGGTTCCTTCTTTTTATAGCTAAGGAGTCTAAACACTAAACCATTTAAATGAATAAATAGTAAGTGAAATCCAATGAAATATGCAAGAAACTCAGCAGCACTTATATAATAAATAATAAATAGATATAAATTCAAAATTTGTCATCACTGTTGGGCAATATAAGAGAGCTAGGTAGAGAAGTTAGATATCTGCCTTTCTAAGAATTAAATATCTTATGGAAAAAAATTCCCAAAGATGATTTTAATATATATTGTTATAAAGCTTCTCTCCTTTAACTCTTCGTGCTGCCATTTTCTCATTTTACACTGTATAGAGCTACTAAATGTGTCTACGCCACCACTGATATATTTTAAATACTTTCTAATGTTCTTTCTCATATTTCAATATTATTCCTTTATTATTATTATTACTTTGCCCAATTGTGTGTGTATGTGTGAAAATTGAGCAGATGTGTCACATTTTAAGTAAATCTTTGACTTCAAATATTAAAGACAACTCTATGAATATACCACAGAAAACTGGTATGATTTGAGAAGAGATAGTAAGGGTGAAATTAAAAGAAGGAAGGCAAATTGGTTAAAATAGGGAAAAAAAAGAGAATAATCAGTGAATGTTCACATTAAAATTAATAATATAAATTAACTTCTAGAAGACTTTTCTGAATTATATTTCAACTACCTGCATCATGTATTTGTAATTTCCTAAGGACAAGGTCATTAATGACTTAACTTATAATTTAGCCTTTGCTTTTTGAAAATAGAAATGAGTATATTATTTTCTTTTAAATTAACATTTTAATTCCACTAATTATTTCAAGCTTAAATGCTTGGAAGGAACTTCTAGCGATCATGAAGATCATTTCCTGTCTGTTGCAAATTCATTTATAATTCTTTGATTCTTTTGAGAAATACCAGGACTGAACCAACATCAATCCTGAAAAAAAACTGGAATAGCTTAAATGCAGTTTTAGGATCATGTAGTGGTGGGAGAATCATTGCCATATTTAGTAAGTTTAAAGGTGGTATTCAGTAGAGAAAAACTTTCTACCATTGGAAGATCACATTCCCACTGGAGTTGAGTTGGTGTAGTCTTTGAAAAGAAAAAAAAAATTAAAAGCATATGTACCCTTCAGGTAGGCCAGTAGCTATTATTCTATTTACATTGCCTTGACTCTACATTAACCTGCAATGAAGTTATACAGTGGCCATATTTATCTTAGGTTGGATGGTCATACATTCTGTTGTGTCCTAGACATTCCTGGTTGTCCTAGAATACTAGTTAATAATGTGCCCTCCTTCCCATTCTCAAAAATACTGCAGCTTGGATAAAAAAATCATATGGTCATTCTTAGGTATAGTCTTTATTCTGGCATGCAATCATAGTGGATTTACTGGGTACATAAAATGTGCATGGGAGCATTTGTCTAAGTGAGAAGGCATTAATGAAAGATGATCAAGTCATAATTCCTGTATTTAGAAATTGGTACCTAGTTGGGGAAAGAAGAACACTTGAAATGGTTAATACAAACCTAATTAAGTGACAGAATAAGTGATATGACCAGTTAATATAAAAGCTCATGGAAGTGGGAAATTTGGGGGCTGAAATGATGGGAAATTCTCCCCTTCTATTTTGACATCACCTTATCCCAATAGGTATCTCATTGAGGGACTCCTGCAATCTGGACATGGCTTTTCTGTCTTTTTTTATTGCCTCTACATATTGGTATCTCTTCTATGCTTCTCTCTCCTGTAGCATTAACCTCCATAAAAGCTGTTTTCACCTTTACTTTGTGAATTCAGTGTATCTAGTAGCTATTTTGAGACGGTGATCCAAGCTTATGGCTTTCCACAGATAACAATTATTCATGTATTAAATGGCTGCTCCTATACCCAAAATTTGTGGTCCTTCAAAGTGAACTTACACAGCTACTGATTTCTTTCCTTTTGTCTGGTCTTTTCCCAAAGCAGGATTTCCCAAAAGAAACCCCATTAGGAAGAACATTTGAGTGGTTGATTGCCCTGTATTTTGAAGGTTGTCTGATTTTAGCTCTGTGGGATTCCAGAAATGTTAAATCTTAGAGTCATCACTATTGTAATTTCTGAAATATTTTATCCAAATCACCTCCACTGAATCTGAACAGATATTGACTTATAATAGAAGAAGTGATCATTTATCTGTATTTGCCTTGTACATCTATGGACAACAGATACATTGATTAACTTTTATTTATTTTTGTTCAGAAGAACATTTTTTATGTTCGTGAGTGAATCACCTGGGAAAAATGTAATATTCTTAATGCTGCTATATAGGTAGTATAATCATGAGAATGACTCAAGGATTAATTATGGCTTTACTGCATGTTTACTTTAGCTATACCATTATTTCTTAAATGTATACTTTTAATCTTCAATATATGTAAAGTCCCCAGTTCTCAGGACATAATTCTCTGGACATAATTCAAGAGATCATCACTTTACATGGATAGTCCAAAGACTGTTTTGCTTTTGATATTTTTAACATGGCACGCTGTACTCACCTGGTTGTTCCACCCAACAAAGAAAATGATTATTTATTTTATATATTCTTAAAGTAAATGATATTTGCCTTTGGTTTTCCTAATGTAAATTACATGACTACATAACCAGTTTTTACTGAGGTTTATGTGCAGCAATACTTTTGTGAAAATGTGATTAATGAAACTATCTAAATCTGAAAGTCAACCACTCAATTTTAAATATAGCCTTTGATTTTTCAAGACTTTGAAAACCTCCTAACGATTGAAAAATGCACTTATATACGTAACAAAACTAAGATACGCTTTAGATAATTATTGTAATTTTCTCTTCATAGGAGGATTTGAAGAATAATCCTCCTGTATTGGATAACCTCTTATGCAAACAGTGTCCAGAGAAAAGATCTAATCCTCATTAAAAGTGGTTATGCTTGGTTAGCCTCTATGTTTAATAGAAAATCAAGATTTGCTAGTGCAAAGCTAGTGTCTGTTGATTCAGAAGATTATAGCAGTGATTTTCTAGAAGCCAATGAAAGGTACTAAAACAAATCAATAATCTAACCGGTGCATTTTTTAAATGCTTAAAGAAAACTTGAATGCATAATATCCTCATGAATTGGTTATAGTTCTGTTTTTATAATAAACTTGTAATTCAGATATGCATATAAGCAGGAATCAACTGTGACAGCAAGGAGCATAAACATTTATAATCACTTGCTTTGATAGGAACCAAATCTGTGACAGCTTAATTGATGACTGCAGTACCCACAAATGAAGATAGGAATTTATATTGGTGGAAATTATATCATATATCCAAACTAGCATATTGTTGAAAATACCAAGTAATGATTGCATGTTTGAAAAATGTACATAAAGAGACTATAAAATTATGTGAGTGCTATGTATGTTTAGCATTTTATGTGCACAACTGTCTTCTCTTTGGTTGAATTGTATGTCTTTTACATATTTTAAAAACTGAAAAAGTATAGATGAAACAAAACACTGAGTTTGTGTTTTGAAATGAAAACCTCTACTTGTTAATCATTTTATTTTCATAACATTTCCACAGCATAGAAACCAAGTCAGAAGAGAAAAGTAATATTAGATTTTGGTTTTGTTATATTTAGTGGTCTGCCTGGCACCTTTCTTGTACAGAAATTTATCACCTGCTTCTAAGTATCAAGTTATTAATTTTTAATAATATTTTCCCTAAACAGCATTTTGTTCTTTGTTTTCAATATCTCACATTTTATATTTCTTAGATTAAATACTGTCTTGTCGGGGCACCTGGGTGGCTCAGTCAGTTGAGCGGCCAACTTCGGCTCAGGTCATGATCTCACGGTTCATGAGTTCGGGCCCCGCGTCGGGCTCTGTGCTGATAGTGTCTAGCCTAGACAGCCTGCTTTGGATTCTGTATCTCCCTCTCTCTCTGCCCCTCCCCTGCTCATGCTCTGTCTCTCTGTCTTTCAAAAATAAATAAACGTTAAAAAAATACTATCTTGTATATAGTAAAATATCAGCATATATCAATTCATTCATGTATATACAAGTACTTAAATATTTATTAAACATCAGGCACTAAGCTATATTTAACAAATGAAAACATGAATTCCTCCCAAATATGTCTTATGTAACAATATAAGACAAATAATTCTGATTTACATGCTCTTTATATTGATACACAAAAACAGGTACCCCTTTGGAGGGAAATATCAGAGAACAATGAATATTATTTCATGTTTCAAGTAATGCTGTCCTGAATGATGCAGAACTATTAGAAAATAGTACTAAATCTTTGATATGAGAATGTACTTTAAAGAATAAAGCCCAGTACTGGTACGTCTGATGTTCTTGGAGTGCATAAAAACCTTATCAGGAAAGTGAGTCTGGGAAGAATCCATGTGGGTGGCCTGGCCTGGGTCTCCTTTGTGGCTGGTCCTGCTTCCCACAGCTCGCCTGGTTTTGCTCACCAGACCAGCACACGATAGGCACATCACTTGTTGCATGCTCTCTTTTAATTCTTTATCTTTTAATGATTTGTCTGGCTGATTTCTACTTTTCCTGAGAGGAAAGTGAAGCTATTTGAAATCTTGGTTTTAAGGGCTATTCCTTGTGACTGTGCTATAATGAGGGCCCAGTCCATTTCCCAGTGAGCTATGCACAGAATACAAAATACACACTACCAGAGAGGAGATGAGAGTTTGAAATGAGATGATAAGGGGGAAAAAGGTCCAGTGGCTATACCTCTAGAGATGCGGGCTTAAAAATATAAAGCAAGGTTATAGCCTATAGATAATTGAGAATTATCTATGTGTATGTGAAGTATGTATGTGTGTGTGTGTGTGTGTGTGTGTGTGTGTGTATTTTAGAGGTAAGAACAAATTAATAGCTAAAGGAGAAATGATAAAATGTGCAGATGGTTTTGAATACATTACCAAATGGTATTTGCCCAAATGCAGTAAAATTAGGTTTAAAAATAATTTCAACAATTTTGTTGAAGTAACAAAAAGCATCTAATCTGAAAACCAAAGGTATTTGAAATTATTTGGATTAATTTATCACAGCCATGGCAGGTATAAGAATCAAATGATGTGAGTCCGATAACTGTCATCAGCTAATAGTAATAGATTACCCCACTGAGTAAATACTATGAGCTAGATAAAATATGCCCCTTATTTTATTGAATTATAGAAATAGCTCCCGGTTGTATTTGTATTTCCATTTAATACTTGAGAAAACTTACATTTAGAAGGTGAAACAACTCACACAAATCACATATGAAGGGGCACAGCCAAGATCTGCATCCCCATCTCTGACACCAGGAGTTGTTTTAAAAAAGAAAATGAAGTTAGGTTAATTAGTTAAGTTAATAGAGTGGTTGAGAGTATAGGGCTTTAAAGAAAGCCAGACATGGATTTAAGTTCTGACTATCTACCACTGGTGGGTAGTAGTCATGTGGACCTTGGTTAATTAGTTATCCCAATTGCCTGAGTTCCTTCATTTATGATATGTGGATAACAGTATATACAGTGAGCACTAAATATTGTTAATAGAAAGATGGGTATGTTGCCCTACCTGACACAGTTATTTATGACAAATACAACTCTTGATACTCATCAGGATATTTTAAGAGATATTTTACTTGTATTCAATTAGTAATGTCATATCCTGTCCAATCTCTTAATTGTGACCCCCAAACATCTGAGGTTCATAAAATATGAGAGCCCATTATTATTTCTTTCTATGCAGATTCCTATGTTGAAACATGTACTTAGTGACTATTGGGTAGTAATACTGCTAATGGAATATGGATGCATTAAAAGCAACTCTTTTTGACAACCCTTTATTAATAGTCAGCAATTAAATATATTAAGAAGCCTTGTTTTGCACACTCTTTCAACTACAGAACACCAAAGATGTATATGTTATAATTACAATTATCCTTTCTCTTCATTGTCCTGCTGAGGAATGCACTGTAATTCTGGCAGCCACACTACAGAGTTGGCTTGCTTTCCTTGGATTGCAGATGTCTAATTGCAGGCAACCATTTCATTTAAAATGGCTCATTAAAGTGAAAACCATTTAGCATCAGTAACATGGATCAGCATCCATGATTATGCATTTAATTAAAGTATGTTTTTTCCCACTTTTCTAATTTTTCTATCGATCTATCTATGTACCTTTCTTTCTAAACACACACACACACACACACACACTCCCACAGAATTATACAAAACATTTCTTAAATATTAACTTTATTGCTTTGAAAGAGTTAAAATTCCTTGGCTAATTGTTCCATGGAGTCTGTATATAAAGTAGTAATTATAAAATTATAGAATTTATACAGGGAATAACCTAGGAACCAATTACTTAGATATAGACTTTTCTAGATGTATTATATTTTACATTAGTAAATATATTTAAAATATGAAGCTATTATTTGTTGATTGTCATTCCAAAGAATTGAAAAATGAGAAAATATACCATTTGTCAGATTCTGAACTATTGAGTTCACCAATCATTTAAATAAGAATGTGGAAAGTGAAAACAAAAAAACAATTCTGATCTTTCTCATGCATAAAAGACCAATCATTGAAGAACAATTTTGATGTGATGATATGTACTGTTTTTCATGATATATTCTGTTTTTCATATTATACAAACAAGTTTATCTAACAACATTTATTCAGAAGTAGGATGTTTGAAAATTATGGTCATTTTACTTTTAACATAATAATAATGGTATTTTAAAAAAACATTTGAAGAGGACAAGGTATTATCTATATTTTTATTTTACTATCAGCAGTGATGAATTATATGAACTGCAGCTGGTTGACTGAGTCAATGTTTACATAATTTTTGGAAGTTATTTGTAAATACCCTTAGGTTTTTTTAGCCACAAATTTTAATAAGTGAAATGTCAGAGGTTTTCATAAGAATAGCTAAGGTTAAACTAGACAGTCTTTTATTACCTTCTTTTTCATTTCATTAGGAGAAATAAACTATTTACTTCTGCAGAAATCTAGAATGCTGGTGCATTGTATCATGTCTAAATCTGAGGCAGTGAAAAATTTTCTTTTGAGAACTCCTCATCTTTAAAGAGCAGTGTAAATCAACTCACATGTTAAAGCATATTTAACATGTATGTGAGAATGTGATGGGGATTATATATAAATTAAAAATACATAAAACAAAACCTGCTTCTGCTCCAAGTCTATCTAGTGAAGCAGCCAGAAGTAGCCTTGTGAGTTCAAGTTTGGTCTGTCTCAATGAGAATTTACTTACCTCCTCACTGGGTTTTTAAATTGCATTTTCTCTTCTCCCACAAGGACCACTGAAGTAAAAAAAAAAAAAGTCCTGACCGGTGTGCTATTTACCACCCAACACAAAAGAGTTATTATAAAATAATTGTTATTATCATACACTGTTATTATTAATTTATTATCATACCCTTATTATGTATAATTGTGTACCAGTTGCCTTTTGCCCCGTTCCTTTTTTTCTCTCCCATTCTTAATATGAGTCAGAAGCAAGAAAAGAAACAAGTGAAAATGAGAGTTGGGAGAGAGGAAAAACCAGAGGGGAGAAGAGAATGGAAGGGGAGAGAAAAACAGCTACCCCACAGAGGGGAAAGAGGCACATAAAAAGAAGCAAGGATGACAGGAGGGAATAAGATGGGTAGTTAATATTTAATATTTCAAAGAGTAGGGAAATAGAGAGGGGGAAAGAACTGTTGGAGTCTGAAGTGTTAGTAAACTGTGCTCCTCACATACTGCAATTTACTTGAATGTTCCTCTTCAAAGTGTTATCATATCTTATCTCTGCTTTGAAATGCAAAGCAGATGATTGATTACTATTCATAGTTCTTCAACTTTCTTTACAAGCAAATCTTCAAGTACTTCTATGTGGTTTCAGTCCCAGTAGCTAACAAGTCTTAGAAATTATCCCAGCAGTGAAGAGAGCATTACACATCTTAAGGAAGGAATGGATTTAAACTAAAAGTGAAATGTGACTCTTTTTATAAATGGGCAATTTGCATCCTAACTTGGTTGCCAAAGGAATTATTCTGCTTCCTTCACTTAATTCTCATGCCTGCCCTCAGTTACTTTATTGCTTTTCTGATGAGTGCTGAAAGGGGACTACCAGAAAAAATCTCTTTGTACTAAGAACTTTAGGAAGGAGTGAACATAATGCTTGCACAAAGTCTCTGCCCAAGTTTACTATAATTGGGAAAACAGGATAGACACAGTGATACAACCCATAACCCACGAATGATTTCAAAGACTATGTAAATGAAAAAAATGAAATACACTGTAAATTTTAGAAGGAAAAGAATTGGAGAGACACATGAGAAAACATTCACACTTCTGGATTCTTTTAGGGAATTTGGCAAAAAGAACCTAAACCCACCTTTTATGTAAGACACAAAATAGATAATGTTGTTTAAATAAAAAGGTAAAAATCATGACTCTCACACAGATTTAAAAATGAACACATTATACATATTATATAACTCACAAGGGAAGCAGGCAGATGTTAATAGCAGTTAAAAAGAGAAGCCAAAGAACTGATTTATAGACTAGGAATGTAACCTAACTGAAGTCCATCTGCCTGATGTGCAGCAAAGTCAAACACTGAGACATCAAGTATGTAGCAAGGAGAGGGTTTATTCCAAAGCACCCAAAGGAGGAGATGGGAAGACGAGCCTCAAAATCACCTTGCCTCTATGAAGCAGGAAAAAACTGGGTTTTATAATCATAGGGTAGAGATTTCATACTTATTGGTGAAAAGGGTAGGGAAACTTATGACTATTCGAGGAAAGATGGAGCATGAGCTCTGACCAAACATATAGAACATACACATCCCATGTTTACCTTGGGGTGAGACTTATTTAATATCAGAACTATGTAAAATTCAACCCCAGATGTCAGGAGGTTATGTCAGGACAAGGAGAACAGGACATGCTCTGGGAGCAGGTATACCCTGGATGGTGTCCTGGGCTTCTTATCTTGGATAAAGAATGGGGGACCTTGCTTATTCCTGGGCTAGAACCATGTGAGTTGACTTTGAGTTCGGTCAACTGGTCAGAAGACCAGAGTTCTCTGCAGAAGCCTGTTGTTAGTAGTGTCCGAAAAGGCACAATAGCTGATTAGGGGGAAACAACTCTCTGAAAAGCAAGCTTTAAACTTTCTGCTAGTATCAACTTCCTTAACCCTATGGGGCACTGTTTCAGGAATATACAAATAAAGGCAAAAATGTTTTTTTCCTCCAAGAAGGGAAGAGAAATCAAATGGATCCTCTACCAGACAAGGCAGATTTTGTGTCTCTCAGGTACCTACAATTTACAGACTTTTAAACTAATTTCTATAGAATCATAAGGTTGGCTTGCCAAAGTCAAGGGTGCTATACACAGTACATAATTTTCCTTTGAATTACAAATATTTTCTCTCAAATAGTAAGATCAAGAACCAAGAGAACCTTAACAATACTCATTGCATCATCTGCAAATGAGTAGCAAACAGCATCTCATGAACATGACAAAAGATTGAAAGCTTGACTCCACAAATTATATTATATAACACATTTTTCTCACACCCACACTTTTTTCCCCCTCTAGTGTGCTAATTGCTTTATATTTTGGTTATATCTTTTATGAGGAACTTAACACTTCACTTATTGCAATCAGTTGATCTAGTCCTCTGGGATATTATGCTTTCTTTCTTGTATGGATAAAACAAATTAACCTCCTGTCTGAATCTTTAAAAGAAATGTGTAAAGGTTTGATTAATGGTAGACTTACAGGATCTGTTTTGAAGTAGAAGAAGTGGTATATTATTTAGTTAATTAGGCTCTATTTTGGGGAACTATCATTTATTGAGACTGTTTGCATTAAATGATTATAATCTTATTTCTTCACTTTTCTATAGAGAAGATATTTGGTTGTTTTTCCCTAATATTTTAAAGATACTATTAAGTGTCTAGTTTTGTGTCTATACAATACACATGTGTCTTTATTTTATGGTTTAATTTCTTTTAACTCAAATTCAAAAAATCCTCTATGGAATATTTCCCAAGGTAAAACAACAACAACAACAACAACAAATCACATATTATAGAGAAATGCAAATACTCATATTATGTTGGTCTCCATGTTTTCATTACCTTTATAATGGAATTCTGATTAGAATATAATAGTTTATTTTATTTTGGAAAGAAACATGTCTATATCCAAATATATCTTTTATATTATTTTTTTATTTTTTAAGTTTATTTATTTATTTTGAGAGAGAGATAGCATGTGCATACAAGCAGGGGAGGGGCAAAGAGGGAGAGAGAGATTCCCAAGCAGGCCATGCTCAGTGCCCAGATGATGTGGGGGCTCGATCCCATGACCACAAGAACACAACCTGAGCCAATATCAAGAGTTGGACCCTTAACTGACTGAGCCACCCAGGTGCCACTTAAATTACTTTTTTAAAAAAGTCAAGCAAATCTGAACATTTGCTTCCTTTCTGGAAACCCTTCAGTCACCTGCCTTACTAAGGTGTACCAAGCTCTGCTTCCCCTAGCCTCTGTAGACTCTCTTGTTCCCTATCTAGTCATCCTTTCCTTGCCTTTATCCTGTAGAAATACTGTCTGTTTTCCAGCTGTTAAAGGCTGACTCTGCTCTCCCCTAATCATAGCCCACACCCTTTACTTAGTTAACTACCCATCGTGCATTTGAAATTTCAAGTTATTTCCTAGGATCACAAACTGATGTCTCAATCTAGATTAATCATCCCTATCATAACATCTTGACCTTTCCTTCCTATCCATTATTGCAGCTTGTAATTATATTCACTTGTTAGATTACTTGATAATTCTTTACTCTCTCCAATAGACTATAAACTAAATGGAGAAGAGACACTTCATGTGTTCCTCTCATGTTCCTATCTTCAAAGCTTAACAAAATGTATGCCATATAGTAGGTGCTTAAGAAGTTATTTATTTAGGATCTCCTGGGGGCTGAGTCGTTGGAGCATCTGACTTTCTGCTCCTGTCGTGAAATTTTAAAATAATTAAGACTTTAAGGGGTGCCTGGGTGGCTCATTCAGTAAAGCATCTGACTTCAGTTCAGGTCATGAGTTCAAGCTCTGTGTCGGGCTCTGTGTGGACAGCTCAGAGCCTAGAGCCTGCTTTGGAGTCTGTGTCTCCATCTCTTTGTCCCTCCCCCTCTTGTGCTCTGTCTCTCTCTCAAAAATAAACAAACATTCCAAAAAAAAGTTTTAAAATAATAAGCATTTATTTAATAAATTAATATAGTGTTTGGCATTAATTCCCTTTCTGAATGTGGTATGACAATTAAAATGTCTTTTAGTAATTTCGTGTCCAAAGTAAATGACTGTTACTGTTCCACAAAAGTTAATTGTTGAAAGAGTTGTTTTCATTTCCCCTTTAGAATACATGGTATTAATTAAAATAACTAGTGATTGATAATTTTAAAACTTTTATTAACTTAGGTAAATATTTGTTTTTTACTGTGTTTCACCAGGTGAACTGTATTTCTGTGGAATAACTAATTTCCAAAGACCTTTTACCAGAAGTCTTTATATATTTTATACCAAATTATTTATTTTATACCTATTATATCTACATATTATTTATTTTATATTAAAAATTCAGTTGCACATTGCCCATTTTGAAGAAAATGATGCTAAAGATTTTAGAAAATGGACAAGATGAGCTTTTAAAACTATCATTTTCATATAATAGATTAGATATAGGTGTATTTTATTTATTTTTTTAATTTTTAATTTTTAATTTTTTTATCTTCAACAGACAGTGAGAGACAGCAGGAAAGGGGTAGGGTCAGAGAAAAAAGGAGACACAGAATCTGAAACAATCTCCAGGCTCTGAGCTGTCAGCACAGAGCCCAATGTGGGGTTTGAACTCAACAGCTGTGAGATCATGACCCGAGCCAAAGTCAGACGCTTAACCGACTGAGCCACCCAAGTGCTGCCAGTTATAGGCATAGTTTAAATTTAATATTTAGAAAAGAACAAATAAAAGTATCTCAAGTGAAATGAAATAAATGAGGCGAAGTGTGGGATAATTCCATACAGAAGCAGCAATGGCACCCATATTGTTATCCTCTTTTTTTTTTTCCTGTTTTACCTTTAAATTGTCTAGTTACCTTTGAATAAAAAGGGCAATTATATATATAAAATATCTGCAAGTAATAATCTTCCTGTGACATATTTGAGTTCATATTTCTTCATGTGAAATTCAGTTCAATTTCTTTTATTTATACAGTAAATGATGCCCATTTGTGTTTTTGGCAATTTCTTTGAATTATATGTGTCTTTTTCACCTTTTAGATTCTATTTTTTTTCCTGAAAGAGATGTAGTTATTAATATTTGATCCCACTTACATTAAGAGAGAAGGAACATTTAATATTTAATAAATATTTAATATTTAGGCTGTATCATGAATAATGAGTTTAAGTTGGCAATCTAAATGGAAGAAGTAGAATTTGTAGTACTTTGAGGTGTAAAGAGTTCAGGCTTTTGAGAAAATAGAGGTTTAATGTAACTGGGGAGTGTTTTAGTCTGCTTGAGATACTTCAGGTAGGAAGAATTTCTTATCCCCTTCAAAGGTCTTCATAGGTGGATGAAGACTCACATTGACATAAGACAGATTAACAGGAGAAAATAAAATTTAATTTCTTAAGTACAGGGAATCCACACTGACACAGAAATTCCAAAGACAGTCAGGAAAATAAGGTGTATATGCTATTCTGAACAGGAGAACAGATGGGGTCTGGGACTTCAAAGGGCGGGAATGCATCCAGAGGAAGATGGAAAGGAGTATTTGATAAACAGATGTTTGCAGGGCCTCAGAAACAATGGGACTTAGAGGACTTTGATCAAACAGGCCTTGCTAGGTACTTCCCTGTCTACCACACCTAGTTCATATAATATAGTTATCTATGGTGATAGCTTTCCTCCTGGGCCAGGTCCTCTGTCTAAATTCTTTTTAGGCAGTTGAACAAGGGAAGTAAAGAATTTTTTTCTGTGAATCTGTTGGATTTTGATTGTTTTTTAAGTCAAAATAATCTTCTTGCCAAAGCGGCCCATCTTGGGGAGGCCTGCTCTTGGCACCTATAGTTGCCATAACAAAATACCATACACTGGGTGACTTAACAGAAATTTATTTTCTCAAAGTTGAGGAAACTATAAGTCCCAGATCAGCGTGCCAGCACAGTTAGATTTTGGTAAGAGTCTTCTTCCTGGCTTGCTTGCAGATGGCTGTCTTCCCATGTTCTCATGTGGTGGGGGGAGAAGGAGAGAGAGAGAGAATGGAGAGAATGGTGGGGGGAATAGAAAAAGGAGTACAAATGATCTGATATTTTTACTTACAAGGGCACAATTCTATCCTGAGGCATCCACCCTCATGACCTCATCTAAACCTAATTACTTCCCAAAGGCCCCATCTCCAAATACCATCATATTAGGGGTTAGGGCTTCTCAAAACATGAGTTTTGAGGGACACAGTTCAATCTATGGCATTCCTATGCCTTTCCCTCCCCCAAATTCTTGTTTTTCTGGCATGCAAAATACATTCCACTCCAATAGTCCTTAAAGTCTTAACTCATTTTAGCATCAACTCTAAAAGCTAAACTCCAAAGTCTTATCTAAATATCTAAATCAGATTTGGGTGAGACAATGTCTGATTCATCCTGAGAAAAAAAATTCTCTCTAGCTGTGAACCTGTGAAACCAGACAAGTTATATGCTTCCAAAATTCCATAATGAGTCAGACATAGGATAGGCACTCCCTTTCCAAAAAACAGAACTGCAAAAGAAAGAAGTAACAGGTCTTAAGTCCAAAACCTAACAGGAGCAAATATTTTTAGATCTTAAAGCTTGAGAATAATCCTCTTTGGCTCAATGTCCTGTCTTCCAGACCCAGGGGAGCAGTTGTCCTGCCCCTGTGGCTCTAGTAGGTGGTGGTCACTCTCCCAACATTCTGCAGGGTGAGGGACCCTCCCATAAGGCTATGCTAGGTAGGCGTCCTGCCCCCGAGGCTCTGTACAGCCCTTCCCCCAAGGCTACAGGTAGAAGCCTTCTGGCCTGTTGACATGGAGGTAATGGTCCCACTCTTTGAAACTAAGAAGGCAGCAGTGATGATCTCTCAATTGCTTTTGGGATCATTCTTACCTTTTCTTGGAGAATAGCCCTCTTTGGTAGCTGAGTAACTCTGTGGTTCAGACTTGTAGAATCAAAGAAGCTCAACACCTTCCTCGAGTCTGTCTCATGTTCTGTGTCCCTTTTAGTTCAAACTAGCAATGTCTTGACTGGTATAATTTTATCTCTATTCTTGGCCTCTGCCATGAGAGGCAATCATGATCTCTTCATAAAATGATTGTTTAGCTACACCCTTAGTGTTTTCTTCAGAAAAAGCTTTCTCATTTTTTCAATATGGGTAGAATGAGAACTTTTAAATCTTCAAGATCTGGTTCCTTTTGTTAACAGTGCCTTCTTTAATTCATCTCTCCTTTTGCATTTTACTGTAAACTGTTAGGAGAACTAAGCCACTCATTCAACACTTAAAAATCACCTCCGCTAAATATCCAATTATATTCCTCACAAGTTCAACCTTCCACAAAATACTAGAATATAGTGCAGCCAAATTCTTTGCCACTTTATAACAAGGATCACCTTTCCTCCAGTTTCCAATAATCTATTTCTCCCTTCCATTTGAGACCTCACCAGAATTGCCCTTAATGTCCATATTTCTGTTATACATCTCAAAACTCTTCAGTCTCTATCTATGACCCAGTTTCAAGCTACTTCCACATGCTTAAGTATTTCTTAGAGAAGTAGCACTCTCAGTACCAAAATCATCTCTATTAGAGTTCTCCAGAGAACCCTAGTCTCCATATATGTATATATGGAGAGAGATTTATTGTAAAGAATTGGTTTATGTGATTATGGAGGTTGAGAAGTTCCCAAGATCTGTGCTGAGCAAACTGGAAACCCAAGAGAGTCAATATGTATATCGTTCTAATCAAAGAGCCATCAGGCCAAAGCCATAAGAAGAGATGATGTTTCAGTTCAAGTCTAAAGGCAGGAAAAGACGGAAGTCCCAGTTTAAGGCAGTCAGGAAGGAGGAGCTCTCTCTTATTAAAAGGAAAGTGTCTGCCTTTTTGTTCTATTCTGTCTTTAGACTGATCTGAGGGCCACCTACCTTAGGGACCTCAATAGGCTTTACTCATTCCGATTGATTTACATGTTAATCTCATCTGCAGGTACCCTCACAGACACACCCAGAGTAATGTTTGACCAAATTTCTGAGCACTTTGTGGCCCAGTCAAATTTGATATATAAAATAAACCATCACAGGGAGACAAAAGATCAAGATCCTGAGGGAAAATGGGAGAAAGAGACTGCTGAAGCTGATTTTAAAGGGCTTTAAAGGACACATTAAAAAATTGAATTTCCTTCTAAGGATAATGGCAAGTCACTGGAGAATTTGAAAGAGGAGAGAAAGGTAATCTGATTAAAATAACAAAAGATCATGAGGTGAGGTGGTAAGACTGAAGAAAGGGAGCAAGGTAGTAAACACTGTAGTTCACAATCTTGGTTTGGTCTCAAGCTGTCTGTGAAATGAGTTTGGAAAGTTTTAAAATACACTAAAAGATTGACTTGATGTGGAGTGTAAAAGGGGGGGTGGGGTCAACAATGACTGCCAAGTCTTCAGTTTTAGCAAATACAGTTATGGTGTGCCATTTACCAAAAGAGAGAAATGAAGGAAGGATCAAGTTTTGAGAGAAGATGCTGATATCAGTTTTAGATATAGAAAGTTTAAGGAGCTAGCTATCACATCAGAGTGGTGCAGGTCTGAAGTCCAGAGGTACAGTCTGAGGTAATCTTACTCATTGTAAGTGGCTAAGTTTCCTATGAAGAGGATGTAGAGATAAAGAAGAGTAGAGGATTAAATGAAAAAGCGTACAGTATTTTATGAATAGAGCAGGGAGACACTGGAAGCCTCCTTGGTTGTCCTTTGTTTCTATTCAACATGTCAACATTTATACAATATCTGAAAAATATCAACATCTGGAAAAAATGGTATCATGGTGAAAAATGTGTAGAAACCACAACTCCATTTGATCTCTAGGTTTGGATCATGTTTTAATGAGTTTCTACTTTTATGGCTGTTATGTTGATTTTTGCACCTGTCAGCAAAATGGTTTTATAGGCTGAAAGTGTACTTAAGCTGTAGATGTGAAAGTGGATGGCATGCGTGCAGTGGAAGAGGTTGAGCAAAAATCAATCTACCTCAGAATCGATTAAAATCAGGAAAATTTTCCAATGTCAACAGGATATTTAGGATGAAAATAATTAAATGAGCTTTAGAGGCAAATGAATTATTGATTACTCAGAAATACCAGGTCCAAGAAGATAGAGATAGAGATGTACGACTTCCTTTTCTCCCCCCTAGTGAAAAGAAACAGACAACTCTTCTCATTTGAAACCTAGAAAAAAACCATTGTGTGGAAGAATTGGAAAATCGTAACATTATAGGTAAAATGCAGTACAATTGGTACTTTGAATATATATATATGTGTATATATACAAAAAGTCATTACCCTTTTTAATTACTTTCAGAATTAGTTTAAAATTATGTGAGGTAATTTTTAAGAGATTAATAGCACAGTTTTTTTTTTTGTTGGTTTGTTTTGTTTTGTTTTTACTCTCTTTAGGATTTGTACTTTGATGATGGAGCACAAATTTCAGTTTTGTATTTTTTCCCTGAGAATTGTTCTGGTGTTCCCACCTGCTCTATCTTCACAGCTTCTTGATCCCCTACCTTCTTTATCCTCTGAGACATTGGCACCATTCACTATTCACCTATGCATTCATTCATGTGGTAAATATTTATTAAGCAAAAGAGGAAGTCTCCATTCTCACAGACCTTTCTCTAGAGCAGGGTTTCCCAAACTGTTTACAATTTGGGCTAGATAATTCTTTGTTGTGAGGGGCTGTCCTTTGCAATATATGATGTTCTGTAGCATCCTTGGCCTCTACCAAATAGATGGCACTAGCACCCCCCAAAAATGTTTCCAGACAGTGCCAAATGTCCCCTGGGTGCCAGAACCCCCTTGTGGAGAAGTACTCTTCTACAGGGAGGAAATAGACAATGAACAAACATAATATCAATGGCGATGAGTGCTGTGAAGTGAAATAGAAACTGGGACTGTGATAAAGAGAGGTAGCCGGGCCAAGTACATGAAAGGTTTCTCATAAAGATAGCAGTTTGCATAGTGCACAGACACCAGAAGCCCTAGGTCTCTTTGCACAGATGCTTATCATTCACTGAGAGCCTGTCTGTGAAATTGTCAATTAAGGCAAGAGTCTGCTATATTATACAATTAGATTATTTCTGGTTCTTGACTATTTACAAAATGCCACAGTCACAGTAAGATGTTTTTGAATATGTCAAGTAAGTACCTCAACTGAATAGAGCATTTATAACTTCAAATGGACTATCGCCTGCTATTGATTTTGCTGTCCTGTTTCTGCCACTGGGAAACATGAAGATCAATAAGTCACATAGGCCCTCACTGGGTGGTTTGAATGTATGTTTATTTAAAACCATTTTGTTAATTTTTGTTTATTACATTATTTAATCTATCTTAAAGCAGGTCTGCCAGTTTTTGATTTCAGAATTGTCAGAACTCTGAATGGGAGAGTCTGTAACACCTCAATAAATCAAGGAACAGTGGATATGGATTCTAGTTCAGAGCTGTTATTGACTGGCAGGGGGAAGGGGTGGACCTTGGGCAAATCATTTTACCCCTTGGCTTTCTCTCTCTCTCTCTCTCTCTCTCTCTCTTTAATGTTTAATGTTTAATTTTGAGAGAGAGAGCACAGGGAGGGGAAGGGCAGAGAGAGAGGGGCACAGAAGATCTGAAGCAGACTCCATAGTGACAGCAGAGAGCTCAATGCAGGGCTCGAACTCACAGGAACCACGAGTTCATGACCGGAGCCGAAGTTGGACACTTAACCAATTGAGCCACCCAAGTGCCTCTGGACATCTTCTCTTAAAAGGGGACTATTAGGGGTGCCTGTGTGGATCAGTCAGTCAACGGACATCCACTCAGGTCACGATCTCACAGTTCGTGGGTTCAAGCCCCACATCAGGCTCTGTGCTGACAGCTCGGAGCCTGGAGCCTGCTTCAGGTTCTGTGTCTCCCTTGCTCTCTGCCCCTCCCCCACTCATGCTCTGTCTCTCAAAAATAAACAAATAAATGAAAAGGGGACTATTGTACTTTATTTATTTCATGATGTTCTATGAGGAAATGATGTAGTAAATGTAAGAGTACTTTTAAAAATATTATGAATGAACACATTTATGTGTATACATATGTGTATATATGTATTTTTTAAGTAGGATCTATATTAAGGACAATTTGTATTTCTCAAATACTCTTAAAGATGAGGAAGAAGAATTGTCACTATTCCCATCTCTCTGTGTTTTTTCTCATCTAACCTGCTTAGCCTTTTCAGGTTCCTGTGCTACCCTGGTAAGTTTCCCTCCACTTTGCCATATTTATCATATTTTCTTAAAAGCTTAACATAATTTTATGGAAGGTTTAGCCTACTGAGCAAACTACAGGGACACTGTTAAGTCTTTGTTCTAGAGCACTGATTCTCTTTTTCATTATTACTCTCCAGCCCTCAAGGAGCCTGTTGAGACATTGTTTTCCTAATTGCTCACCCCATGAAATGTTAATAACACACATTTGTTCCTGCTCAAGAACCAATTTTGCCCTCGGGGAGTGATGTGGCAAAGCCTTCCCTCCCCCATCATTGAGAAGGAAGTCTTTAGTGTCTCTAGATTCTAAGTTGTAGGCTACATTTCCAGAAGCTTTTTAGCAGATTACTCAGGTCCAAATCTACTGTGGCTAGCGGGATCTCTCAGTAAGCCTCTGCTCTCCAGGCTGGGTTACCCTTCTGCAGTCACTTAATGTCTTTGGCTATAAAATGGCATTATATTTGCTGCTCCTAATGTGAGGATTAAGAGAGGTAATACCTAGAAAGCACTTAGCACAGTGCACAGTACACGATAAACACAAGTGTTCTTTATTGATATTTAATAACAACAGCCAAAAATAGAAAAGGAAAGGGGTAGGGGTGCTAATGCTCTTAAGTTACACCAATTTGTACTTACACAATGTTTATTCTAATTTATTTTTTAAACTATATTCAGAGTTTAACCTTTGCTTCTGTTTTCCTTTTATATTGTTAGATTTGAGTCCATGTTTCAGCCTGCCATCTGCAAATTTAATTGGCTTTTATGGTTCTCATCCCAGATGAAAAAAGAAAAAAAAATAAACCAACTACTATTTTGTGGAGGACAAGGTCAGGGAGAGCCACAGGCATGCCCATATCCAACTGGTGATTTCCCCTTAGAACAGTGGTTTTCAACCTTGACTCTATAAATTGGACAGAGGAGTGAACTAGGTGTTGGAATTTTAAAAGTTAGCAGGTGACTATAATGTGAAGTAGGGTCAACAGGTACCATATTTTCAAATAGTAAAGAATCCATTAAAATAGACCATCTCTGCCAGATTTCTCTTTCTCTCTAGAAGGATATTAATAGACTTTTCACATAGTGATAGTACCCTTTTGAAATCCAAATATACTTTGTCTACAGAAGTCATCTATAGAAAGGGAAACTTTTCCTCTACCAACTTAGGTTCAAGGGGTTGGGCTCTGCAAATTAACTGACAGTAGGCATGTTGACAAGAGAAGACTCTGATGTGCATATGAGCATGCACTAGTACTCAGTGATGAGTAACAATAAATGGCCAGAAGTAAACAGACTAACAAAAAAAGGGGGAGAGATTTCAGGCATCAGTGGGAAATTATCAAAGGCTTTATTAGACTTTTTGGAGCTAATAGGATGGACACTGTTTCTTGATGGCAGCTGAATTCACAAGAAACTCCCTTGGAGGGCAGTTAATGGCAGCTGTGTTTTCAGGGGACTCTGCTTTAGTCAGATGAGGTAAATTCATATTTCATTCTGTATCTTCTGTAGTTCAGTTGTTTCACTTTAAAATAATTTTTATTTTAAAGTGCCTAGGTGGCTCAGTCAGTTAAACATCCAACTCTTGGTTTTGGCTTGGGTCATAATCTCATGGTTCATGGGTTTGAGCTCTGCATCAGGCTCTGTGCTAACAGTGCAGATCCTGCTTGTGATTCTGTCTTTTTCTCTATCTCTCTGTCCTTACCCTGATCATGCTCTTTCTCTCTCAAAATAAATAAACTTTAAAAAATTTTTAAAAAATAAAATATTTTTATGCCAAAACTGTGATCCCATCATCTGATAACTTTTAAAACCAGGTAAGTATAGAATGACCCACAAATGCATCAACAAAAACAAAACAAACAAACAAAAAACAATTTATATTTGTATGGCATAACTGAGTGCTTACTGTGTCCTAATTTTGTTCATCTAGACTAAATAATTTGCCCACAGTCAATAGCTAATAAATAGCAGAATTAAAACCAGTTTACCTGACTCCAAGTGAACATTCTATTCTACTACACTGTTCTTAATATCACCTAGTGATAGATGCTAACTTTAGAGTTCTAACCAGGTTACTAAGTCATCATAAAATTTTACTTGGAATGCTTAGCAGAATGCACATTCTCCTATATCTGGAAGTAGCAAATTTATGCCTCTTTACAGTTTGTACTATCTTAAAGGGGCCTGATTGGCTTATTCAAAAAAATTTTTAGTACACTGGGATGCAATTCACTTGAACATAGAAACTAGGAGCTGTCTTCCTAATGTTATCTTTCCATATCTTTTCCTCCTTTCCCACCTAAATTGTGTTCTCTTTGCCACAGAAAAGGAATTAAAATTGGAGCCTCACTGTTTCTTATTCTCTTTCTGGTCCCTACCACTAACACTGTAGGGGAGGAAAAAGTTTTCTGCTCTTAGGGTCCTTGGTTGGGTCTGAAAATTAAAGTGACAAAGACAGATTAACAGGAGAAAAGCACACAAATATATTTAATATAAGTTTTTTATTTAATATAAGTTTTAAGTGGCACAGTAGCTTTCATAATAAACAGAAAAAAAGACCTGAATATGTTTATGCTAGGTTTGATGAAATTTGGGCAATCATGGAAGAATAATGATAGTTTAAGAAGTACGAGGTAATCATAATAAACTGGAGGACATTTAGCAAGGCCTGTTTTTAGGATTTTCTTGGCATCCCTTTGTCTTCTGAGATAAGGATGCTCCTTTCCTTCAGGTGTAGGGAGGGCTTGTCTCACATGAGGGTTTTATGACCTGTTTCAGAGAAGAAAGTTGGGGAGTTAAGGGGAGGAATTGCTGCTACCAATTTTTCAAATTCCTTCAGCTTACGCTATTCAGTATGACAATGTGCCATATTTTGGGGTAGTATGTACTTCATGACCTCATCAATACCAACCTTCAACACAGGATACCAAGTACCTATTTGGTAGGCTCTATCATTTCTAATTTTTTTTGTCCTTACTTAAAAAATAATTAAAAAGTAAGAGCTACCTAAGAGAATATTAGAGTAGACATTATAGTTGCTTTATCTGGACACTAAGTTAATTTTGGGCCTCCTTGTAAGTAAGGTGAAAAGCAGCAAAATGATTGATGCAATTCCTATGCTTAAAGGGAAAATATTATATTAGTTCATTTGAAAAGATTTTTTTTATGTTGTAAGAGAAATTTATTAAATTAATTCTTATGTAAATAACATTAAACATGATCTGAAAAGACTGCATATAACATTGTTCAGGTTCGTTTTTTCAACTTCTGCTGAAAGTTGAGGATATAATATCAATATATCATTCAATGAAAGAATATCCACTGGTAGCAAAAAGTATTATAAATAAGACTAGATTTCAGAGATGTAAATTTTAGATATATACAACTTAGGGAGTACATCAGAGGGAATAGCTACAGTATCACTATGTCCTTTCCATATGAGAGCACCAGCATGGCAAACAGCTAAACATGGTAGGTCTGCTAATTCTAATGCTGATTACCAGTAGGGTCAGTACTTAAAAGCACCTGGCAAAGCTGTGCATTTATAAAGACTGATTGGCATTGTTAGCCAAGTGGACAGAGGGACATTTTACTTATGAAAAGAAGGTCAGTATGAGATTTTATTGCAAAATTTAGTGTTTTGTTTTTTTAAACAGGTCTCAAAGCTTGATGCCACTTACTAAACTAAATATAAGGAAAGAAAAATTTCTTATCCCTATGCTCTCTTTTCTGGCTCTTATAAATTTCTTTTTTAATCCTTAGCTCTTTAGTGTGCTTCCCATGCAGCTACAGTTTTAGAGGTTTTTCAGTATCCCTCCTCATCAGGATCACTTACCATTGTAATATTTTAATTTAGATTTTCAGAGGACTTTTTATTTATTTCTGATTAAATTATCTCACCATATAAGAATTTTAGATCTTTCTGTTTCCTGAAAATTTTGAAATCTGATTTCTTAAAACATGGACAAAATTATAATTTAATCTCATAATTCTCATCTTCTAAACTACCCTTCCTTGAGATTATCCTGAACATTAGGATGGCAAGTCATCTGGATTCCCATCATTACAGCTTGACTGCCAGTTTCTTCTTATTGATTCAAAGTCACTGTACTGCTGCCTCTGGCATCTGAGGCATTAAATTGCCAGCCAGCCAGGCAGGCAAGCAAAGAAATAACTTCTTTAGTTGAATAACACTCCAAGGAGAGTTGAGTGCTCTTTTTCCTCCCTCCTTCCTATCATTTGTATAACTCATCCTTCTACCATTTTTGTATGTGAACAGGGAATAATTATCCATTTCAGTCATGTACCTGCATAGTCTGTATTATCCTCACAAATGGCACCACTTACAATCCAGTCTCCTTTTATTGTCAACGTCTTGCTACCTTCAAATTTCTCTCTCGGCAGGTAAGATAGAGTTCATTATTCTATCCTTTCTTTTAACAGTCTTGTTTCTTCAGTTTTTAAACTATGTACTTGCACTGCTGCATTCTAATACTGAATCCTTCAATTTCCCCTGGCAAATACACATGCACAGAAATGAATGGACATGCACATACATATCCATTTTATTATAATAATCTGGTCATTGATATATAGTTATCTGAAGACACAGGTATTTTCTATAATCCGGTGATATTCTCCTATGAACATCTTGGGAAATTTCCTAATGTTTTTCTTTCTGTGTCATATCTAATATAATTTTTATAAGCCTTGTTAATATTTTTTGTATTTTTTCTCTGTATAAATTTTACTTTAAAATACTCTGAATTAGATCAGCAATTTGGCAGAAATTTAATATTCTTCCTTATGGAAATGCATTCCGTACTTAGCCAATAGCCACCTATGTTTGTATCTTAAATCATGAATTTGCTGCAACCTATTTAACTAGCAGCTCAGCATTTGTTCCTTTCCTAAATCACATGTTACATCAGAGAAAGAGTTTACAACAACACCTGAGTCCTGGGAGCGCTTTAGTTTCCTGCCTAGGACATCATAGCTTCTAGAAATGGTTTACATATTTATCATGACAGCATCATTCATAACCACATGAACCAGCAGGCATGAGTGGTTGTCAACAGGTATGATAAGTTTTGTCATTTTTCCCATTATGTCTCTGACACATGCTCTAGAAAGAGAGTGCACTTTCTATTTGGCTCTGTCAAGTCTACATAAAATTCATTCTTTCTTCTTGGTGAATGACAGGACTTATGCAATTAGATAGTCTTAATTATTTCTTGAAAAGAAAGAAGGACTGTTATTTCTTTCTAAGTCATTAATATCTGGTTTCTTAGCTGTTTTGGAATGTCTTTGCTTCATATCTCTGATTCATATACATATGGATATCTTAGTTTATTGAGCCAGTAATAATATATTTCAAAAACATAGTTCAAAGATTAATAATACTATTTTGTAATAACAGCATAGACATTAATATTGATAGACACATCATTCACTATTATTTGGGTTATTGATGGGCATTGAGGAGAGGGCACTTGTTGGGATGAGCATTGGGTGTTGTATGTATGAGATGAACCATGGGAATCTACCACCAAAACCAAGAGCACACTGTATACACTGTATGTTAGCCAATTTGACAATAAATTATATGAAATAAATAAATAAATAATATCTGGATACTATTTAAATTCAGTTGCAAGTAGAGACAAAGACCATCTCTGTGGCATTTGAGGCCAAAGTGTATGAAAGAGAGAAAACTGTAATACAGACTTTACCTTTGGATATTATTAAACAACAATTATATCTTATTTTGTTTGGTGGCTGAGGAGCCATGTGCTATAGAGGCCATAGCCAGAGTCTCTGCAGGAAGATTTCAAATACTGCCAAGTCAGAAGGAGATACCAGCCAAAGGGATCTGGCATTACAATTGCTAGAATTTCTCCTGAAAATGTTCATCTTTTAGACAAAAATAAACAAAATGTTGTTACCATAGTACCTACCACATAAAAAAATCAGGGACAAATCTTGGTTGAGTTAATGTAAATTACAGCATAATGTAGAAGTGTAAAGCATATAAATGAAAAATATTTGTACAGGCAAACTAATGAATACTTTGGAATTCACTATTTCTTATTCTAAGAGTTGTTAGAAATAAAATAGACTAAGATGTATTATCTATTCGGGAATGTCATAGAATACAGACATAATTTGGTTCTACCGTTTCTTTGATCAATTTACCACAAAGCAGATAATTAAATAAAAATTAGTGGCGATAAAATTTGTATTCTGGGAGTTAATCATCCTTGTTCAATTAAAGGACAAATTAATGTTAGGGAATTCTGGTACAACTAAGGACTTTAAGAAGGATATTAAACATATTAATTAAACCATAGGAAATTGCCATTTTTATAAGTCAAAAATGGTTGGTGTCTATCTATAATTTCATATGTTTCAAACTAAATAATTTTAATACATTATTTACATTTACATTATAAATATTTATGTAAATTTCTTCCTTTCTACCAGACTATGAGTTCTGCCAGTGCAAGGTTATTGATGTATATACCCCAGGAAATATCACAGTACCTGATACCCAGTAAGTGCTAAAAAAGAAAATGTTGACTTGAAGGAATTAGTTGGATAAGAACCTGACACTATATTCCAGGATAATCATCTCCCACATTTTGATTGACTGTAGCTCAAAATGTATGTATGTTTATTAGTTACAAATTATATTCTAATTCATCAGAATGCTATGTACAAGATAAAACATATATGCAAATATTGAAAATTTTTAAATTTTTTTGTTTGAGAGAGTGGCTTAGAAAAACTCAAATTTTTGTCTAAAAATAATTATTAAATTTGTGACAAGTGCTTACAAAGAACCAGAGACCTAATTTAAATCTGACTGTTTTGCTTTTCTTACCTTATTTATTTTTAAAGAAGCTGAGTTAGGGCAAAGAAGAGGGACCAGTGTTAATTAAGCGTCTGGAATATATTTATTTAAGTTAATAAATTTACATATCACAAAAGATGTGTTATTTCTGCTAAACAGATGTCAAAGCAGAGTCTCTGAGAAGTTAGATCCAGAGCCTGACTTAAAATCTGGTCTGATAATGAAGCCTAACATGTGGCTTTCCTTCAACTGAGGATAATGATAATATTTCTTCATTGGAGTGTGTCAGTGAGGGTTAAAAATTGTAGTTATATCATTTATTTAGGCATTTTATATCTATATGATCTATGTAAAGAAAAATGGTTTTCCTATCATCGTGAACAAGGAAGACTTCTAAAAGTAGCTATTCAATGTTGATTCACTTCTTGGTTTCTTTCTATAGCAATAGCAGTAGCAAGACAAGACTACTATTATTTATTAGATACTTATATGCACCAGATTTTATGATAAATATTTTATCAAAAATTTCCTCATTCAAGTCCTAATTTTCTGGTTGCAATATTATTTTTACCATTTTGCAGTTGTATCTGCTTAGGCTTAGAGAGACTAAGTTGGCTAGTTTCACACTGTAGGTAAGTGGCAGGGCTGGGATTTGAACATAAGTTTCTTGAAATCCAAAGCCCGTATTCAGTAATCACAATAAATACTGTTTTCCTTCTCCTAAAAACCAGATCTTCTTATGTGTACATGACGCTTGCTTTTCTTACCCTGCTCACAGAAGCTCAGATAAATGTGTTTGAAAACTACTCAATCATATCCATTGGAGATTGGATAGAAAATAAAAATATCAAACCTTGTAGCATAATCCTCTCTCCTCTCAATGGCATAGCCAGTATTTCTTCCATGGGTGCTGATTAATGGCACACTAAGTCACAGGGCTATTGCACATATCTACAGCACCAGCTATAGTTACAAGATTCATCAATGTCTCAATACTATGGCAAGAAAAAGGATTCAAGTGAAATGCAATTATTTACTGGTAGTTCCAAGATTCTTGTTTTTGGACCTTTAGCAGCTGAATGGTCAGAGGGAGAGAAGTACTATAACTTCATACCATTTGATCAAGGCTTGTGGATGAGTTGCAGCTAGACATATGATCAGTAGAAGTAGACTCCCCATGCTTTCTTTCACACAAGCCTGCTGGCTATTTCTTTCACTGCTTTTTCATTTACTTTTCATGCCTTTTCTAAACTAAACAGGGCAAATGATTCAAGACTATTCTTCTGAAAAGATATTGTCATTTAATTTCAATGTAATGTCAAGTTCTCTCAACATTATGTTCCTTTGTGGTACAGGGAAAAAGATACTGGATTTGGAAGCAGAACATTGATATTCTCTTCTCCCATGTACTAGCTGTCAATCTCTAAAGTGACTTTATCTTCTAAACTTTTTTACTCTTTTATTTTTCATTTTTAATTTTCTACTGTAATTTTCAAATTTGTGCAAAAGTAGAAAGAATAGTAATAGCAAACCCTTATGTCCTCTATCAAGCTTCGAAAATTACCAGCTCACCACTAGGTGTTATATGTAAGGGACGAATCACTAAATTCTATTTCTGAAATCATTATCACACTATATGTTGACTAACTTGGATTTAAATAAAAAAAAAATAGGGGCACTTGGGTGGCTCAGTCGGTTAAGCATCACACTTTGGCTCAGGTCATGATCTCACAGTTTGTAGGTTTGAGCCCCATGTCAGGCTCTGTGTTGACAGCGCGGAACCTAGAGCCTGCTTCAGATTCTGTATCTCCCTCTCTCTCTGCCCCTACCCCTGCTCATGCTCTGTCTCTCCCTCAAAAATAAATAAACATTAAAGGGGCACCTGGGTGGCTCAGTTGGTTAAACATCTGACTTCGGCCCAGGTCATGATCTCACAGTTCATGAGATTAAGCCCTGCATCGGGCTCTGTGCTGACAGCTCAAACCTGGAGCCTGCTTCGGATTCTGTGTGTCTCCCTCTCTCTCTGCCCCTCCCCCACTCATGCTCTGTCTCTCTCTGTCTCTCAAAAATAAAAACTTTATAAAAATAAAAGTAAAAAAATAAAAAAATAAACATTAAAAATTTTTTAAATAAAAAAATAAAAATTACCGGCTTACTGTACCATTTCATCTCTATTCCCTCCTACTCCCAACTCCCATGTTATATCATAGTAAATCCCAAATATCACATCATTTTATTCATAAATATTACTTATATATCACTGAAAAATGACTTTTTAAATAATACATATAACTGAAATAATAGCACAGTAAATAAAATTAACTAATAATTCCTTAACATCATTAAATATACCATGTTTTTTTAATCTTTTTTAAATGTAATGTTTATTCTTTATTTTTGAGAGAGAGAGAGAGAGAGAGAGAGAGACAGAGCACGAGTGGGGGAGGGGCAGAAAGAGACAGAGACAGAATCCAAAGCAGGCTTCAATCTCTGAGCTGTCAGCACAGAGCCCAACACGGGGCTTGAACCTAGGAGCAGCAAGATCATGACCTGAGCTGAAGTCAGACGCTTAATCGACTGACCCACCCAGGAGCCCCCAGTGTTTTATTTTTTAGACATCTCATAGATTTCTTTTTTTTTTTCCTTAAGGTTGGGTTTTTAGAATTGTGATGCAAATAAGTTGTACTCGTTATGATAGGCCGACATCATTTCACTGTCTGGATTTTACTGATTGCATCCCCATGATAATACTTAATATGTTCCTCTGTCCTCTGTATTTTCGGTAAATTGGTAGTTGGTTCTAAAGACTTGATCACAAGTAGGTTTGTTTGTTTTTTGGGCAAAACCACTTAATAGATGGTATTGTGTTCTTCCATCAGAAGGCATTTTATGTTTGGTTGCTTCTTGTGATGTTAAGAACCAATGATAATCAATGCTCAGACTCATTAATTCAAAGGGCCAAATGGGGAAGTTCTATTTTTCTCATTTCTTTCTCATTTGTTAGCCAGGGTACTTCTGAAAGAACAATCTTTCTTATTTACTATCTGGTTTCCCAGTTATACAATTTCATATAGAAAAGGAAGAATAATGCTCAATTATTTCACTTTATATACCAGTTTCCAAAATAATAAATTGGCTCATTATCATCTATTGGCTGTGATCAATTAGTTCTTTTTTGTATTATGAAAAACTGTAATGAAGTATATTTATTATATTTTAATCCATTTTGGTTATTATTATTCTTGATTTGCAAGTTTATTTTGTACATTGTGAATGTCTTCAAGAAAGCTTCTAAACAGTTTTGACTCAGACATATTTTTCATCAATAGTATCCTTTATTAAGCATTAACAAGTTTTTCCAGGTTTATCTTGTATATTATTTTGCATCAACCCTAGAATAAGCAATATATCCAAGGAGCCTAGCTCCTTTTATTGGGATGTCAAGACTATGATATGAACACTGAGGGTACTCATTGCTATTGAATTGGGCTTATTTTAGGACTTTTCAGTAGAGCTGGGAAATATTTATTTTCTTTTTAATTATAATAAGACACATCATGACTTTATTTTGATAATTCAAATGTAGAACTACAGGAATTTTATTTATCCTCTTCAGTTTTATAGCTATATTTCCTTTCCTCAACAGTGAGAATCCAGTTTCTCAATGATACTAGAAATGATAGAATTAGAATATCACATAGTAAGTCATTTGGTTTATCTTACATACATACATACATATTAATTTTGAAGTTACCAATACCAACAGTACACATGAAATGTAATGAATATGAAGAATGATATTATGTATATAAAATTACTCTGTAAATCTAAAGTTAAACTGTTTTTAAATAGAATCATGAACATACTTTGGAAGTATTTCCACAAGTCTCCATAGGTAAAAAAAATGTTAGGTATATGAAATAGACTGGTACAGAACTTATATTAGCAAGTAAAAATTTCATTGTAAATCTGCAACATTGTAAAATTGAACAATTTAAGTCAACATAGAAATTAATAAGACTATCATCATCGTCCCATTTCCAAAACCTTTGTTGTGATATTCCTATGAACATTATAAGATTTCCAAAGAAGACTTTCTGTTATAAGGAGAGAAACTACTTTGTTCTTTCCTAAGATCAAGAATTTAAATTCACAATACAATCTGATGTATTCCTTACTGATGGTCCAAAGTCTTTCTAGGGAAACTGAACTTGTATATAATTATGAATACAATCCATGAAGGCATAATACTTATTTTCTTTATTCTTTTAAAAGAATCTGACCATTAATAGTTACTTATCAATTAATTTTGTATTTATATGACAAAGGAAAAAGAAGAATCAGAAGTTTTTTGAAAATTTGTGGCTTATTTTTCTACTGCATGATAGTTGATCGTTCATTACATACTAATAGAGTATTTCTGGGAGTTTCTACTGTGTGAAGTAATATAGAATATTGATAATGTAGAATATGTTAAAATAATAATGCAAATTAAATATTTACCAAATAATTCAAATTATACAAAATAATACAAATCAAAATTTTATTAATTTTTAAGAATTTTCTTTATAGTACCTTTTAAACTTTTAATTAATTTGTTCATTTTCATAAATTGAGGCTATCAAATATCATTAAAATTATGTGAGTTGAATTATGAATAAAGGATAATAATAAATTATTTTTGCTTAATAAAAATAGAAGAAAATATCCAATTAACAGTTCAATAGAAGAAATGTCACATTTTCTCTTTACATAGATTACTCCTATAACCATATGATCTTGATGATACAAAATTTATGTTTGGTAAAGTCATTCATTGTATATTTTTAGGGTTATTTTCAGAATTTGGTATTTAGGTGAAAGTATTCATATACTCTAATTAGCTTACACAAATGTTGAATGATAATCTCACCCCAAAAATGTACTTTAATTTGTATCAAATTTTTGAAAAGTGAATAGTTATCTAAGTTATATTTTATATATAACTGGTTGTCCCATCTCAAATTTGCTTAAGATAACAAAGATACTGTGGTGTAGAAGATAGTGCAATGGGTTATGGTACATGCTCTGGGTTCTATTTCAAATTCCCTGGCCCACTTAGCTCTCTTACCTGAGGTCTTTCAGTTTGCTACTGAACATTTAGTGAGCACTTACATGCACCAGACCTGTGATACCTGGCCATGACATAAAGGTAATCAAAGGAGCCATAGACCTTCTCCTCACAGTACTCAAGGTCTCATGAAGGAAATAGAATATACACGATTAATCTCTGGATAGTATGATGAGTGCTGTGAAAAGAAAGTACAGGGTACCTGGTGAACATATAGCAGGGGCTCCTACTCCACAGCCTGAGTGGTCAGGGAGATCAGGACTGTACCCATAAGGAGTCAGGCTTTAGGGAGAAAGTATGAGTGATCCATGTAGCAGGAACAGCATATGCAGAGGCTCAGAGGTAAGAAAATGTGGGTCCTGTGAGGAAGTGAAGCATTTGTTACTCAGTATGGCTGGATCATAGAAATCAAGGGGATGGGGTAGTGTGACATGAAAAGGGCCAGATGAGGAAAGGTGAGACCTTGAAGAGCCTCATAAGCCACATGGAAGAATATGGACTTGAGCCTGTCAGCAATGAGGCACTTCTGAAGAGTTTTAAAATTCACTCAGGCTTACGCGTGGAGAAAGGATTCCAGCCAATTGTTACCAGAAGCAAAGGAACAACCTGCCATTTAAATTCTCTGCCTCACAACAGGATTGGCATAAACCATCTCTAAAATTGCTCCTAACACTATATGAATCCAAAATCTCTTCTAACTAGTGTAGATGCTAGAGAGTTTTCAAGAAGGTTTTTTCTCCATAAAGACATGATGAAAAGAAATTAATTCTATGTTCCAGATAAACTAGTGTGTTATCTGCCCTCTCTTGTCCGATATATCAGAAGTCACACTGCACACTAATAAAAACTGAATTTGTGAGTATTATCTATCTACCAAGTAGGTATGGTAGGTTTTCAGTCATTTGGAGCAGAGCAGTAGCAGATGTAGCACTGGAATAACATTAATAAAATATGACAAAACAATAGCTAAATGTTGTGAAATATTTTCTTATACCTATAGGTATACCTAGCCTACTGATTTATATAGAGCATTTCATCCTAGGAAAGCAATTTATGAAACATTATTATAATGTAAATTGTGTTTTTTCAATTAGTTGTTGAACGCGAAGAGTTTAACACCTGGGGAAAAGTGTTTATATGGAATACTTTGTGTAAGAGAGGACCTATAGGCACTTCATTTGAAAGGTTTTATACTAGAGGACTTTTATAGGAGATGTAAAGCTCCCTCCCTCCAGGTTTTGTGTTCCTTAATAACATCTGAGGCCACCGTGATGCCTTTCCTTGTTAGTACCACTGCTGCACAGTTCAGACAAGACTAGCAGAAGAGGTAAGTTTCCCTGAGGGAGTAGTTACAAAATTAATTAAACGGAGGGAGGCACTGGAATATTTACAAAACAAATTAGAGTCAAGACCAAACACCAGAAAGAACAAAAAAGAGCAATAAGAATCAAGGGAAAACCAAGTTTGCTGTGTGGCCTTCCCACCACTGTTCTGAAGGAAACATGGTTGATAATTTTTCCCACAGTAATGTACATTTATAAATGGTTACATTTATAAAATTTAAGCATTTTATTTAATACTGTTTAAAAGATATATTCTTGCCTAAGCAAAGGCTTCATGCCAATCATGACTCTCAGACGCTGCTCTAAAAGTCATTAGCAAGGTTGCTATAGACTCTTAAGGACAGGTTTAGGAGGGCTTGGTTTAAAAATACTCAGCCCTCTTTGAAAACAATTTCTTTAGATGGCCAACATTTGAATTTTAAAAATTGTCTTTCTTTTCAATTCTGAGTTAATTGAAAACGCCAGAGTACTAGAGTTTATTAGGCAGGTAGGCTTAATCACTGTATTAGTTTAAAATAGTTGATTTGTCTGACAGTCACTATTCATGAATTTATCCGATTTTCATGAAGGTTAGTCAACCAAGTGACATTAATATTTTGCTCCTTCACTTACTGATAATTCTTATAATTATTAAACCAAATGGAACTTCTTAAAGGCAAAGATGTCTTATATATATATATATATATAATATATATATAATATATTACATATAACATAATGTAATATATTATATATATATACACATTTAATTTTGATGATTGATCTGAAATCTTGTAAATAATTACTTGCCAAGAACTCCAGTACCCAAGGTTCAAGTTTCAAAAAAAGATTGCTTTAAATAGCTGATGTTCAGTGATTGATATCATGTTGGGTTTTCATGCTTTTGTGGACATTGAATCAACATATGTTACAGTATCTATCAAAGGAAATATATTTTTAAATGGGAACTGAGGCTTAGGCCACTATTTTCTATTGAATCAATAAATAATATAGTAACTAATGTATTGTGTGAGAAGTAAAAAAGTTCTTCCTTGAACGTACAATATAGTAAGTTTATAAAGTCATGAATAGGTAAAGTTATTAAAATGTAACATTAAATAAAAATCAGACAATTCTTCTATTACAGGTACAATAATTATAGCTAACTTTTCTTGAGTCGATGGATGGTCCAGTGAAGCATGCTACATGCATTATTTCATTTAATTTTGAAACTGGGACTAAATTTAACTTATATTCATGCATCCAGTAGAGGAAAATAATATTTTCATGGACTTTCTATATCAAATGTTTTTCCTTTAAAAGTTTTTTCTTTTACTCACTCAGTTCTATACCTTTAGTAGAATTCTCTGTTTATAATTGACAGCTGAGTTATAAATGCTAGTTTCATTCTTGGCATTAAGAGGCAAACTCATTGTATTTGTATGAAAAAGCGATTAAACCTCAGTAGGTTACATAAACGTATATATACGTGATGTGAAGTATTTTAATATAATGTGTTTCAGTAACTATCTTGTTTTAACCAAGTCAGAGCCTGTGATGTGGGTATTATTATTCATTTGATGTATTATCCTCTTTAAAATATGGTTTATGTAGTTCAAGGAGTACACAGATTATTAGGTACACATTGTTTATAGTTAAATGACTTGCTGATGTTCTTGTATTGCTCCCTGTTGGAAGACACTCCAATGGTGAAAACAAAATCTCTGCTGTTTGTTTAATTGTGCCCTAGGGTAGAGATGGGAATGTGTTTAGAAGTGGGAGAACACCAGCTTTAATAAGCATACAATGCAATTTAACAGTTCATAAAACAGTAAAATTTAATCCTGGACTAAGAGATTTATTAAATTTCACTCAGCAAAATGGAGTATGGGATATGAGAGCAAGTGAGAATTAAGTGAAATGATTTCAGGGGTAATAGATTTTATTACCTGATAAAGTAGGGAAATCTTTTTACATTTTTTTTGAGCTATTTCTTCTTAATTCATTCTTTGGAAATAATTGGCTTACATGGGAAACCTTTTTGCAAACAAAATAAATAAGTTGGAACCAACTGAAAGCTTTTGTTTAACTTTATTTGTTTAATTTCAAAAGCATAAAGCAACCCACTGAAATCTTATGAGATTAAGGCTGAAATATTTTAAACTCTAAGTTAAAGGACTTTGTATTCAAGGAAAGTTGGCCAATTTTCTTTTTTTTTTAATCCATTTACAGTGCCCCCAAACTAAATGATGCATGACAACATTGCACTTCCAGATGCTGTCATTTTTGCATATCAAGTAGCATAGTAAAAAATTCTTAGGCATATTCTCTGCATCTATAATGATCAGTTCTATTAAAGCATTGCTAAAAATTGACAATACTGTATTTTCAAAGCTTATTTTGTTTTTCCCTACTTTTCACATTATTTAAAAAAGTACTAAAAGGTTTGAACATTCTATTAAAGAGTAGAATAAGTTACAATTAGAAGATTTCCTCCTATATAATATCTAAAATATTTACTTTTTTTCCATTTTGGGGGGTTGAAAAAATTTTTCTGATGAAAAAGAGCCTTCCCCATAGCTGGATGTCTCTTGATTTGCATCACAAAAACAGTAGCAGCTAATGACTGTGTAAAAATTTAACTGTGTTTTTACACACATTGTGTCATTTGAGGCTCATTACACCCTGGTGCAGTAAGTAGGGCAGTATTATTGCCCCTATTTTATAGCTGAAAAAAATGGGATTTCGAGAGGTTATGATTTACCAGAGGACATGTGGCTGCTAAGCACAGAATAGATTGGGTCCTGGTCATTTGAGTTCAAGTTATAAAACATCATTAAGTCTCTTTGCTGCATTTTAAACAACATTTAATATCATTAGTTTTTGATAATTTTATTTGAGTGGTAATTTTATTTGTAATGACTCAAACTTCTTGAGTAATTCCAATAATAATTTTATTAGAATAAGGTTTGTCTTTTAGTGATCACTAGCTAGATAACTACAGCCCTTTATTTAAAAAAAAAAACTATTTTAAATAGTTTAATAGTTTAACATCCTTGAGTTGATGATATACCTGTGAAAGTTTTTGTAGGCTACCTAAATATGAATTTAGCTATATTTAATTAAACAAATGAAATGTTAGAATTAAAAATATATGTAACATGTTTAGCACAAACTAAGCCTGTGTGCTATGTATTATTTTGAAATTTTTGCTTAGGAAGTGCAATTTTTGAGAAAGTTAACACTGTCAGACAAAATTAATTTTTCATCTCTTGATGTTGACAATCGTGTTTTATATCATCTGTATAATATCTGTCCCTCACAAGATACTTAATACGTGTTAAACAATAATGAGAATGATATGCGAACTGTTTGTTGATGGACAATATGAATCTGAACTGAACGGTCCAAAGTTAATTAAATGTTCCCAAGAATTCTCTCACTGACGGTCCTTTCTTGACTCCAGTTAGAGAGATAATGACACTCAGCCAGAAGAAGACTGCAGGTCACACATTAGTCCTTTCACACACACCTGCACACAGAAGTTGCCTCTACGGCCAGTGTTGTTGTATTCCATGTCCATAGACAGAAATAATGTCAATGGTTGGGCCACCTCTTTGGTTTTGTCTGGTTTGATCACTTACAGAGGGAAATAAGGGAGGCAGGAGCACTTAAGGTCTATGAGACTATTGTGATTTTATCTGCCTTTTTCTTTTATAGCAGCAATTTAAGTTAAAATGGGTTCCCTCAAGACAAATCTAACTGACTCATTAGAAAATGGGTGAGGAAACCAAATTGTGTAATTGTGGCCCCTGCATTTCTCCAGAGGGTTCCTGATAGTCCACATGCTCTGTTCCTGTTGATTATCCTTCTGGTTTCTCTATCATTCTGCGACATTCCTTTCCTGACTACAGCTAAACTCCGTATTTTAGCAGAAAACTTCTGCTTATAAAATCATTCACTAGAAAATGACCTTAAGCTTTTGCCTTTCTTCATACTCATTGTAAAAGCTTTTCTGGCCAGGATATTTCAGGGTTATATTTTTAACAAAACTAGATGAAAGGTTTTACTTAATCACATCTTACCATAATGTCCCCATTTCCTTTTTTAATTAGGTGCCTCTGCATCTTCCTCGGAATTAGAGGGGATGATTTAGGTTCATATTTGCCTCTGAATCTGGGTATTCAGGGTGACAGGCCCAGCATTTCCCTGGTCTAGTTTGATAAATGACTTAGTCTAAAATGGTGTCATTAGGTACGTGCCTTGACAGGATTTGAAGTTTGTTCAGATTCAAGATGCTAATTACAACTTTCTTGTCCAGTTAATATTTAGCTAAAAAGTAGATATGTCATGTGGGTCAGTTTCAGACACTCATGAGGTTAATCTAAAAGCAAACTAATGTCACCATCAAAGTATAATGTTTTCAATACATTCTGTTCTTCTTATTTGTGTAATCGTTTGGCTGAGAAACTTCATTATGACTGAGTCACAGACATAAAAGAGCTTGCTTTTAACTGTACATCTCCTGGAGTCAGACTGGGCAGTCTCTGCAGCAAGTACAGACCCCAGGGCTGTCTGCAAGAAGCTACAGTGCCAGACAAATCATGCTGGGTGTTCCTTGGAGACACTCTTGTACAAATGAAATAATGTTTCAAAGAACATCAAGGCCATCCTCCAGAGGAACAAGTAATGACAAAAGGACAATGTACAGATCGAGGGTCTTGGCAGAAAATCAAAGGGGCTCTCCCTACTGCTTTGATTCGGTGACAGTATGGTAAGAACATTGGAGTTGCAGGATTTGTTTTTAACAACTGAGTGATTCCCCTGGCACCAAAGCTCTGGGCCAGTGTAATTGTCCTAATTCACTGGATCCTGAAAATGACTCCGAGTTGGAGGTTTCTAGAAATGGAATATTGGCCTTAGTTAGTCACTGTCTGTTATTTGCTCACTGCCAGTTATCTGACTAAACAACTCAAATTAACTGGCTGTTTGGATATATTATAAATGCGTATATATCACCAAAGATAAACATTTCTTTTCCTTTTTTTTCAGTTAATATAAAGGAAGTTGCCATCTTTTAATCATTGTCAACTTATTCAACCAGTCAGGATCATCTGTGTTTTCTACTCAAATCAATGCCCTTTTAATGCAGTCACATTCCTATCCTGCTATTAACTTTAAAATAACCAGGGGAAATTCTTTTCCCTTTTTTCACTCAAGGTTTAAGAAATTTGGCCAAATGAAATAGTGTAAGTGTTGTATAGAAAATAACATATTCTTCTGGAATTCATTTAAACCTGATTGAAACTGAGAGATAAAGTTGTATCCAGGGCTGGCTTCCTGAGCATGTGACTTGCACAGTAACACAGGATCCCATGCTTAGAAAGGACCCAGGCTCATTTTAATGCTATGCTGTTGCCATCTTGAAATTCTTATTAACAATATATGAACAGACACCATGCATTTTTCTTTCTCATTGGGCCCTGAAGATTATATAACCAATACTATTGGTTATATATTGGTTATCTAATATTGATTAATATTTAAGTAGAATCATAATTTGCACAACTAAGTTGAAGAGCAAAAACTTAGGGATTTTTTGTCTGATTTGACAGTGGGACAGTTAAACATTTGCCTTTAAAGAAGTGTAACACAAATTCAGAAAGTTAAAAAAAAAATTAATTCCTGTCCCTTGGCTTCTCTGACATCACTATCTACCTCCTGGTTAGTTTTCTGTATTCATGGTCCCTCTTTTAAGGTCAATCCTCTTCCTGCAAGTTGTTATAAGTCGTCTCTCTTTCATTCTGCCTTTACTCCTGGGTGTCATTTGCTCCTATGCTTTAGTCCTTCTCCTTGAGCTGATGATTTCCGAATTAACAGCCCTGGCCCACTCCTGTCTCCTAAGATATAATGTCATACATTCAGTCCATCTACCAGACATCTCTAATTGCAAGTTTCAGAGACAACTCAAACATCATCATCTTCTCTCCTGGAACTCCTCATCTACTGATGGGGATATAGCAATAGATAAAGTCTCTGTATACCTGGAGATTATGTTCTAAAGGACGGGGAACATAATAATACTCTATATGTGATAAATGCTCTGAACAAAAGTAAGGTAAGAGAAAAAAGAATAATTGAGGGCATATATTTAATAGCATTGATCTATATTATTTTATCTCAGTAAATACCATGAACATCTTCTCATTAGCCAAAATAATAATAAATCTGAGAGTTACTATAGCCTCCGTTCTGTTTGTCATCCCCCCCTTCATCTCCCCCCAAATCAATGATCAAGTCTACTTGTAAATATTTCTTGAATTCATCCATTTTTTTTTCCTCCCTGTTCTTAATATGCTCATCTAAACAACTGTCATCACTCACTGGGATTATTTTAATAAGTCTGAAGATCCCCTTGACTCTAGTTTTGCACCAAAGTGCAAGTTATTCTCCACACTCACAAAAGTAGTCCTTTTTGAAACTAGATCTGATCATGTCTCTTCTTCCTGAAAGCACTTTAACAACTTCCCCTTTGCCTATGGAGTCTGCACTTGTAGGCATGGCTAACAAAATCCTCAATTTTCTGATTTTTGCCAGTAATTCCATCTCTTCATTATCACTACAAAACCCCACCCTCAGGATGCTTCATCCACAGGGAATTTTCTTCAGGATCCTTAAAACTGTCTTGCTCTCTCTCATTACTGAGCTATTCTACATCCTCTTCACCTGACTGAATCTTATGCTTCCATAGTTGTGAACATCACTTTCTTCTGAAAACCTTCTTTGAGTCACCCAATTTAAATTAGGGTTCCTAGTATGTGGCTGCTATGGCACTCTGTCCCCCCATTTCAATTTAAGCATGTAACACATTTTATTTTTACTGCATCTTCAGTTACATTTTATTGGGTATAAAGTCTATAAAGACAGGCACTAATGTGGTTTTGGAGTGATGGTGGGGGTCCAGAGCTGACAGCCAAGAAAGAAAAAATTCTTGAGATGTCTTAGGTGCAAAAAGTTGGTTTTATTAAAGCACAGGGACAGGACCCATGGGCAGAAAGCGCTGCACTGGGATTGTGAGGAGGGACTAATTATATACCTGGGAGTTGTGGGGTAGGGCAGTGGGGTAAGGGCAAAGGGAAGTTCCCAAAAGAACTTTCATATGCTAAACAGGACTCTGAAGATACTGAAGGCCTAGCTACTGTCAAGCTAAAGTTGTTTTTCCATCTATCAAAGAATTAGCATTATGACGGTAGGGAGTTCTGGATTCCTGGGCATTCTGGGTTCCTGCGTAGTCAGTTGGTTAAGCAGGTTAAACATTAGGCTCTTGCTTTTGGCTCAGGTCATGACCTAACAGTTTGTGAATTCAAGCTCTCCATTGGGCTTTGCACTAACATTGCTGAGTCTGCTTGGGATTCTCTCTCTCCCTCTCTCCATTTGTTTTAACAATTAGCCATTTGTTTTTCCCTTTCCTTTGTTCTTGGGCACCTGAGACATATCTGAGAAATATTACACATACTACACCTGGGGGAGGGGGTTGCCCGGGCATTAGCTTGTGCTTTGCTCTCAGCTTGCCTTTGGCTCCCTCATCAGGAGCTGCATCTATTTTGCTTATATTTTTTGTCTCTAGTATTAGCACAGTGCCTAGCCTGGGGCAGCTCATTATGGATTGTATGTGTGCTATTTCTTTGTGTCTTTCCTTGACTTACTTCAGAATCTAAATGATATTATGTATATGTTAACGTACTATTATCTAAATACAAATGCTGACAGCATTTGGGCACATCATATTGAGCTTTTAATAGTTGGTATTTTTTCTAGGAAGAATAGTGAAATGATCCAGTTACATTTCAGTTTTAGAGGGTATATTTACTGTTTTTTTTTTTTTTGCAAAAGCTACCTTGGTTAGTGTTGAAGTTAATCAGCCGGACACAGAGGAAGAGATCTGATATGCTACCTAGAGAGGGCACAAGAAAACAAAGGCAAGATATTTTGTCCTTCAGGAAATGTTTTCTTATGAAATCAGTTCCTCTCCATGAAACAGAAATTAAACTTGTAACCCATTCTTGAAAATCTGTACAAATGGCAGGCATTGTCTTTAAGTAAAGTTTATTTGGATACATATAATTAAATGACTCTTTATTTGGAAATTAGGAACATGGCAAATTTGAATTTTCCTATGCATCTAAAGTGATTTGGTGCATTGGAGTTCTGAGCCGACCACCAAGAAAGAATTTTTGAGATGTCTTCGATGCAAAAAGGTGGTTTTATTAAAGCACAGGGACAGGACCAGGCAGAAAGAGCTGCACTGGGATTGTAAGGAATGACTGGTTATATACTTGGGAGTTGGGGGAGGTAAAGGCAAGGGGGAGTTTCCAAAGGGAATTTCATATGTTAAAGACTCAAAAGGATCCTGGAGGCCTAGCTATTGTCAAGCTAAGGTTGTTTTTCCCTCTAGAAAGGCATTAACACTAAGACAGTTGGGAGTTCCCTGAGGAATGTTACACTCTGTCTGCTTCAAGAATTTGGTAAATGGGCTGCAGTTTATAAGGAAATTATCTACATTTTCTTCTGCCTTTGTTCCCCACATCACATCTCAAAAAAAAATGCTGTGAGTTACTTTTATAAAATTCCTTTTTTTTGGCATCACAAATAAAGGCTAAATTTCAAAATGTTGTATATAAATTTAATCCTATTAAAATTTAAATTAAACATTTCTTGATTAAAACAATATTTTAAGCTCCCTTTGTTTTGTCAGGTACATTGATTAGAATAAGGAGCCAAATATCCATTTAAAATATTTTTAATATGAAGAGATTTTTTATTTAAGAAAGTGATAAAGAAGGATCGGCATCATTAGAACAATGTTTGCCTGATATACCTTTATGTGTTTATTCCATTTATGCTTATAATAACTGCTCATGATATGGAGACTTGCTTTTAGATTGAGGAAATCAATCTTAATATTTAAAAGATGTTTTTAAAAGCAAAACAGCCATATCGTTAATTACATATTTCTAATAATTACTCATGAATATCTTTTCTAAATCTTGTGGCTGAAGATTTGGTATCATTGAGGGTATCAAAATGATACCCTAAACAGTTCCTGAAATAGTTTAAAACTCCCTCAGAGTCATGTTTGACATAAATGAACACATTTTTGATTTCTGTAGCATACAGTTGGGAGAATAAAATCTGCTATGTCTATTCTTTTTTATAATAAAGTTGGGTATAAATAGATACATAAACATAAAACACCTATGTTTAAAAACATCTAGTCATGACATGTAATTGTCAAACTGTGTTTTAGGTAAATACAACATGCCTTTATAACCAAATGACTTCTGGCAAGTGTCATCCTCTAGAACTGAGCTGCCTGCTAACGACTGTGCTCAAGACAGAAAGCAAGCATATTAGTGCCTTTCCAAATGAGCCCCATTCTTAGTGAACGGTGCTGTAATTTTATTTAATAGCTCAGGGCTTCATTTGCAGGAAGCAGACACCATGTTAATTAACAGAAGAATGCTTGTAGAAAAGCTTTAAGATACTGCTTGATTAATCACTTATTCCTTTTGATGTTCATATTTAGAAAATAATTCTCTATGTCCCCTGATGCAGGAGATGGCCTGGCTGGTTGTAGTCATCCCAAAGGGGCTGTCTTCAAACTAATATGGGATCTAGACAGCTCTTTAAACTCACCTGGCAATCTTGGGGCCCCTCTGACTTCTGCTGGGTTTACAAGTTGGAAAATTTGTAGTTTAACCTCAGGGAAATTAGAAGTGACACAGGTAAACGGTGAATATTACCTAGAATTCAGAAGAAACAACTACTACTTTTAATTAGAAATTCAAATTTGCTTTTGGTCCATCAATTCTGCTGTTTATAAGCACTACACATAATTCTTAAATATCAAGCATGAGTAAATTTGTGCTCTTTAAATTTTTATGTTATGCCAAAGAATAATAACTATAGCCTTTTGCCTACCTAAAAGTATTCTCATACAATACAAAAATACAAAGAAGAAAAATAAACTTTTTTATAATCCCATTATTTCTCTATTTGTATGTATTTATGGGGTTAGACAGCTATAGATATATTTAAATTAATTCTAGGGGCATAAGCTACATTCTGATTTATACTGAAACAATGTACATCTTAAAAAACTTCAAAATTGGAAATATAGTGTTGTTAAAAGTGAGGTGAATCTATTAATACTAACTTGGCAGGGTATATTCCTGTTTTTTTTTTTTTTAAAGCGAATTGTAGTATATCACACTTTTGATAAGAACAATAAAAATAGGAGCACCTGGGTGGTTCAGTTGGTTGAGTGTCCGACTCGATTTGCGCTTAGGTCATGATCTTGCTGGTTTGTGAGATCGAGCTCCAGGTGCGGAACACAAAGCCTACCTGGGCTTCTGTCTCCCCCTCTCTCGCTGCCTCTCCCCAGCTCTCTCTCTCTCAAAATAAAAAAATAAACATTAAAAAAACCAATAAAAATAAACACAATATCTATGTGTATGTATCTTTATAGATCTATGCTATCAAGAATAATTACCTTTTAGGAAGTTTGAAGCACAGATGGTGGACTCTAAAATATTTTACTGGATGTAATGCTGTACTACTATAATAGGAATATATTATTTTGTAATGTGAATATATAAATTTTAACATCCATCTTTACATGTCAATAAATATACCTCTGGACAATAATTTTAATAGTATTACAATATATTCAGTTACATAAATTTAACATGAATTGCTTAACTTTATGAGGAACCTTTAGATTGCTATATTTTTTAAAACTGTAAACCACATTATAATGCACATATTTGTATATACATGTATGTACACTTGTCTTTTTATTGCCAAGAAGTAAATTCTCCAAGTGAAATTACAGTGTCCCAGTTTGTGCTTGCCACATATTTCCAGACAGTTCTCCAGAGTAGTTGTACCAATTTTTTCTAGTACAACAATGGATGTTAGCATGCCCTTATTCACCTAAGTCTGATGAGGAAATTGTTATTTCTTTTACTTAGAAATTTTACTGATTCTCTCTCACCTCTGGAACAAGAAAGTGAATGTATGTCATCAAGAAATGAAAACTATCTTTTCAATAATCTTTGTTTCATAGAGCACTCTGCATTATCTTAACATGAGTGGAGCTAATCTCTAAAATAGATGCCTAACTTATATTTTTAAACAAGTTACATATAGTAGCAATTTATGTTATCATAAATCATCCTGGTTAGGAGGAAACATAGAATCTTTGAAATTTGAATGCCTTGGTTTCAGATCTCAGATACATTCTTTGGTGCATCAATTTGAGCCTTAGCTCCTTGGGATCTATTACTTAAATATTTAGATTGCTAAAGAAAATTAAACAGTATCTCCAAAGTTTCTACCACCATAACATAGGTAGGTTATAGAGCAGTTTTCTCACCAAATAATTTTTTTGTGAAATATTTATTTTGTTTCTGATTAAAAAATGGGGGAAGCAATATTATTCATAGGTCAAAAACAGATCTGATAGGCTAAAGTTATAGCTGATGTGCTTGTTACTCTGGTTTTTCATTTGTGTTTTAAAACTTCACTCTTAACCTTTGGTGAAGGATAGTGCTTGCGATTCAGCTAATTTCAAAGAATAATAAAGTAAACTTTACACTTCTTTACATGATGGGTATGTATAAAATCTTTGTGCTGGTTTCCTTTGGATTAAAAGTAGGTGCCAATGCCTAAGTATAAAATGTGTTGAATTTTGTTTATCATTTAACATAAAATGATACTTCTGTTTGCAAGAATTTTTCCTTCAAAGTTCAAGCTCATCTGAAAATTCTTTAGGGCCCATATTTAAGAGGCGAGAAAGGAAAGAGAAGACAGTGAAAGATACACAGTTGTTTATGAGAGAAACGGATACACAGTTGTTTATGAGAGAAACGGAGGTGTTTAGTATCAGGAATACAAAGTAGAAGAAGAAATATCATCTGATGCCCTGAACTCTGGAAACATGGGGGTCTACTCATGGGTGAGCAGCCTTGCACTGAGTTTCCTTGCATGTACTCAGGTGTCATTAGTGTGATTGAGTCAATACATGCTTTATAAACCTTTTATACATGAGACCCCCAAATTGAGCTCATAAGTAAAAAGCTCAAGGTTAAAACTGAACAAATTCTGAATGTCTTTTAATTTGAATTTTTTTTATTTCCTTTTTTTTTTAAATAAATTTTATCAAATGTGTGTGTTTTAATGAAGAAAGAATACTGCCTCATCATTTGTTCATCGTCTTTTGTTTCTTCTGGTGATTTTTTTTTTTTACCTTTTAAAACTTTTCTAAGAGGGTCTCCTGGGTGGCTCAGTCGGTTAAGCATCTGACTCTTGATTTCGACTCAGGTCATGATCTCACAGTTCATGAGACTGAGCCTTGTATCAGACTCTGCACTGACAGTGTAGAGCCTGCTTGGAATTCTCTCTCTCCCTCTCACTCTCTGACCCTACGCTGCTGTGCTCTTTTTCTCTCAAAATAAATAAATAAACTTAAAGAAAACATTTCTAACATCCTCTTGCTGCTAATTTCTCTGTGCGATTGCTATTCCTTCTGGCTTCTCCCAGAATCCCTGGCATATATCACCCTCTATTCTTACTTTGACTGCAGTTGTTCAACTGTCAAATCCAGCAGGTGAAATTATCAAACTATTTTCCCTTCTGAGTTAAGTCGCATCACCCTCACCTCCTGCTCTTTGCCTACTTTGAATTAATTTCCTGAATGGCATAGGATTCAGTTTAAAAAGAAATTGTTGTTGTAATGAAAGTGTTTTATGACCTGGTTTGTGATTTATAATTTGTTTGGTCAAGTATAAAACTCAAAAGTGTAAATGTCAAGAGTTAACTGATACTGCTTAATCGGTCATTTCCAATTTTGATGTCAGTCTATTAACCTGCTGACTAAAAGGGCATTGTAGAGTATTAGTTTGCATTTGGTTTTAGAGTCCTCTATGATTTCTCTCTTAATAATGTTCACAGCAGTGTACCATTACAGTTTTTTTGCTTCAGTTCACATTCTGATTGTCCCTCAACCTGTGTAATTCACAGTAGGAAGTGTAGTGTTGATTCAGACAAAATCTGAATATATACTATGGTAGGCATAGTATATACTTCTGCGTTGTCTCACAGTTGTCCCATTTTGTGTTTTTATAGGGGAAACCAATTAACAATATATACAGATATCTTAGTAGTTATCTAAAAATTTCCTACTATAGTGAATGTTTTTCTACAAAGAATTAAGGGTCTTAATAATTAGAAAGCAATAATTATATAACTAGTAAATTTATTTAATATAGCATATATTTATTTAGTATTTTCAAATGTATGATTATATATGGCATGCTTTTATATACATCTTCTTATATATTTTTTAATGTATATCCCAACTCCACGGGGGAGGTGAAAGTAACAATCTCATTTTGCTTTGAGGGAAACCAAAGCCTAAGCCTCCAGGATTCAAGTTTCTTTCAGTTCTGGTTGTCTGAAGTTCATTTAGTTAATAGCAAAAAGAAAGTGTGTTGGTCTTCTAGCTTGTAACATACAGGATAAGAACAGGATACTCTGTTGTCAGAGATCTTTGGATTCAGGTGCACACAGGAAGTCATAAAGGTGCCTCTGTATTTCTCACCTTCTCTTTTGTTTATATTGGCTTCATTTTCAGGCAGTAGTGCAGGTAGTGTCAAGGATTACATCCACTGATACAGAACTCCAGGAGAAAGAATGCACCTATATCTTAGTGGTTTCCTCAAAAAGCTTTGTGCCCTTTAGCCATGCCTGGAGCAGTGGTTGTTACCCGGACTGGGATACCTGGAGCTAAGAGATTGGCTCAGGAAATGGACTCAAGGGGAAGAGGTTCTGCTTCAAAAGAAGAAATGCTGAGGAGGCAGAACAATAGATTCCACTGAAGATGTTACATGACTTAATCAGAATCATATTTTTTTTTGTCTTCTTTGTGCCATGTTAGTATCTTAGTCTTCCACTTAGATCAGTTCTAAGATAAAATGATATATAAAGACTTAACTTTAGGGAAATCCTTTAATATTTATCCTGTCAAAGGGCAAGCATATTCTAATGTCTGAAAGGAGATGTTAAGAATCTCAGAATATGAACAAAGTATAATCTTTAAAAAAAACTTTTGAGAATTCTGATTTTACCTTTCCCCTTGACCCCACAATACTTTCCAACTTTTGTTTTTCTTAGCTTTTTCCCCACTCCTTTGTTTTTCGAAGCTATGGATATTAGTAGAAAGATCTTTCACACAATGACTACTTTTTAATATACCAGGTACTATTGCAGACAAAATTAGATACCCCTATATTGCCCTACATATGGCATTATTAAGAATTTTAGTTTACTTCTTTGTTCCATTCACCTGCTCTGAATACCGCAAGGTCTAAATCATCTTTGATTCCTCAGTTTTATTCCTCAAATTTATAATTATAGTTGATGTCAGTAACACAATAATAGCATTAATAAATACTATTGAATGAGTGAATCAAAGTGTAAAGTACTTAGAAGCAAATAAAAAAGACAACTGGGAGAATATACATTCATATGGGAAAAGAGATTTAAGAGACCTAAGAATTAGTCAACAAAGGCAATCTTCATGGTAATTAGTTAAATCAATGCATTTTTAATGTAGAAAATAATCATGTTAACTAAAGTAGTGAAGAGATGGGAAGTCTTCAAATTAGGGACCTAAGGTACACTATAAAATATGAGTATGCAAATCAATCCCATTGTTCCTCAAAGATTTTTTCCTCTTTTAAATTGATATTATGATTTGCTACCATACTTGAGATTCTCAGTTATTCTCCTCTATAAATTACAACACAAAGAGCTTTACAGTTCACACTTTTGTAAATATATTCAATTTGGTCCTTACAACTCTGTAAGGTAGATTACTATTCGATTTATTTTAAAGTTGAGGAAATGACACTGAAAAGGATAGAATGACTTCCCACAATGACTAATAACTTAAAAAACTAAAGCATTAAGTCCCATTAGCTTTCTATGAAAATTCTGCTTTTTCACGTTTGTGTGAAGGGTTACTATTACAATTTTTTATAGAGTAAAGCACAATACAAAAAACAAAACACACAGTAGGAGCATGAAAAGTTATAAAGGATACATACAAATATGATTCATTTGCATATCTATTGTTTTATTTTTCCGTAAATGTCTTTATTAATTTCTTCACTATCCTTCAAGTCATGCTTAAAATAGATCTTTACTAGATGTGCATGGGTGGCTTACTCAATTGACCATTTGACCCTTGATTTTGGCTCCTGACTCTGGATTTTGGCTCAGGTAATGATCCCAGAGTCGTGGGATTGAGCCACTGTGTCAGGCTTTGCACTGAGTGTGGAACTTGCTTAAGATTCTCTTTCTCCCTCTAGTCCTCTCCCCAACTCATGCTCTCTCTCTCTTTCTGAAATATAAATAAATAAATAAATAAATAAATATTAAAAAAATAGATCTTTACTATAATTTGATTTGTGGTTTGGATAATTGATAAAATCTTAGGTTCTCAATTTTTATAGGCTTTGAAATTAATATTTACATGAGCATTTAAACTCATGAACCCACATTTATGCTGTATTTTGTTTTTATATTTCTAGATCTCAAATTAGAAATAATCTATTAACACCATAAAAATCAATTTTAATAATCATATTGAAAAAAGAAAGTATAAATAATATTGATGAATGTAAATATTTAAGTGCAAGAAGCTAATTTGAGCTCCAAATACCAAAATAATTGGATATACTGGAGACCAGCTGGAAATACAAAGAATACTTCTCCTTGATATTGACTCTTCTCTAGATCAATAGTAGTTCCAAATGTAGTAAAAAGCAGGCAAGATTTAACAGGGCCTAAATTATTAAGGGTAGTACATTGTTGCTAGAGAGTTCATTAACAATCCCATCAATAAGTGGTCTTCATGGACATTAGTAAGAGCTTCATGGAACATTTTAAAAGAGAATGAGATATCTCAAAGGACTGATCTTAGTTGAAAAAATTTAATTAGGTAAGAATAATTACATTAGTTAAATGAAACTTTTAATTGAAAACCTGTTGGCATTTTCTAACCTGCTTCTCAGCTTTCCCTAATCATTTATATTTAAAAAGTGAAGAGTTTCTCTACATGGTGTTTGAGAAACATCTAAACACCCTAGAATTTGTATATAAAAGTTTAAAGGAAATTAGAAATTGTGGGAGTAAAAACAAACAGGATTTTCTGCTGGGGAAATGCTGCATTTTAAAGATATATGGGGGCGCCTGGGTGGCTCAGTCAATTAAGCATCAGACTTCAGGCTCAGGTCATAATCTCACGGTTTGTGAGTTTGAGCCCCATGTCAGGCTCTGCGCTGACAGCTCAGAGCCTGCAGCCTGCTTCAGATTCTGTGTCTCCCTCTCTTTCTGCTCTCTCAAAAATAAATAAACATTAAAAAAATAAAAAATAAAGATAGACGTAGGAGAGAAAGAAAATCATATAGAAATATTCATGATAAATACATAGAATTCTTGGAAGTAATGCAAAATACTTTCACAATTGTAATGTTAAAGCTGTGTACTGAATTTCATACCTTATAAAACTCTCAAAGCTTACAGGGATATATTGCTGTTTGTAAATTTATTTTGTTGAGTGTTTTTAAGGAAAATGTCATAATGCAAGAGTTCTTAGACAATTGAAAACCTAAAATTGAATAATATAAACATAAAGGGTCAATGAAAACTCTTTACTGTCAAAATTAGCATAGATCACATTTTAGATTGTATTTTACTAGTTGTTCAAAATAGGTTAATCAACTGTCACTACTTTTTGGTTGCTTTTAGCTTAAGCCAGAGGGCATTGGTTTGAAGAGACATAGACATTTATTCAAATTCACAAATTCACAGAGACATGAAGCAAATGAATCTTTTAATTACTCACGGCATTAATCCTGGCCCTGACCATTCTTTACTGAAACCCAGCAACATTATCATCTGGTACTATCTTCTTCACTTGATTTTCAGAGCATTTACTGAACTTGAATTTTCTTTCTCACTCATCAATTTGTGAAGCTGAAACCCATTCTATTCTTTTTTCTTCTCTTTTTTTGTGTCTTCCCCTTAAACACTTATCCTTTCTAGCCTTCACTGGGGCTGAATACCAAATAGGTAGCTACAAAAATTCATATTCCTTATAAAGATCTTTCATCATGCAGTTTCTGGTGTCTCCTTTCACTCAACTACTCTGCAATACAAGTATGAATATCTCTGGTCAGTTAAAAAATGTGAAATATAGGCATATCCATGCTCTTACTGTGTAAGAGCAGAGACAAGAAGATAAAATCCTGGGATCTTAGTGAATGAATTTGGATAGGAGAGAAAGGGTTTTAGTTTTCCTCCGTAGAGTATCTGGAGGCCAGGGTGCGTTTTGACATGGATAAATGGTTTAGCAATGAAGTTAACCAACAAAGAAAATATAATGCAAGTATTAAAAGATTTTATTGGGCTCCACAAGACAATGGATAAAGAAAAGTGACTTTTGATTTCCCTTATTTATTAATTTATATGAAATGTTGATAGAAAAGTTTATCAAACAAGCACATAAAGCATAAAGAATTATGGGGAGAAGACATATAAGATTATGATTGTATTGCATAGGCCAAAATAAAATCGGAATAAGATGTAAGTTTCCTAGGAATGTGAATGTAAACCATAAAACACCTTAAAATCTAACTGGTTCCAGCCCTTCTTCTTACAGATAAAGAACCTGAAGACTAGAAAAAATACAAGGCAGATTTATCTGGTGTGCAAGTATCTGTCCAACAGTGGCCCTTCCTTTAGTAACAAATGCAAGATACTATAATACTTTACCACTTGTATCTATTCTTACATTCTAAACCTCTCAGGTAATGTGGGTGTGTGCAGGATTGTGGCTTTTTATTTTTTGGATTTTTGTTTTTGAGCTCTGAGTTGTGGCATTGTGTACACATCACATTTTATAGGGATCGTATTGTTGTTGTTGTATGGTAATTTCCTTCTCTCTCCTCTCCCTTTCAGAGTTTGGTCTGCTTTCTTGAACAGCGTGAGTTCTGTTCCCTCATTTAGGGTAACAGTGGGTGCAGAAGGGTAGGGGCATTATGCTTTCTAAACCAGTTCCTTGTTTTGGATCGTATCCATCTTGAAGAGATTACCGGTCTTCTGGTGATCATCATCATCATCGCCTAACACCTGCCTATGCACCATGTGCCAGAGACTGTGCACACTGCTTTAATGTATTATCTCATGCAGTCTGTGTGGGCCACGCAGCTGCTGGTAAAGAACTCTGTTTCCGAGTAATACAATGAGCCTGTAACAGAGAAAGCATGATGGCAGCTGCAGTGTAACTGGGAGAATTGTCTCTGACAATTGGCTCCCGACTGGGTCTGAGGGCATTTCTTCTTCAGTCCCCTCAGTTCAGTTAGCGGCCTCTGCGCACCTGCTCTGAGCCGGGCAGAGTGCTGGGTGCAGTGTGCCAGCTGAATAAGCGAACACCAGCCTGCCTTCCATGTGTAACCCTCACCCTTGCTCAGAAGGGTGGATGATTCTCTGTCCCCTTTAGACTTGTGCTGACTGCACAAGGGAGCTCCAGAGGTCGGAATCCACACTTTCCCCACTGCCCTTAATGTCCACATCTTCTCATTGAAGATAATATTTGTAGTTGTTTTTCTCCTGGAACTCTCTGGTTTTTAAAAGTGATTTTCCAACAAGTATAAGGTAGGGCAGATAATAATTTTTAAGCCCAATTATAAAAATGTGGAAACAAGGCAAAGGGGATTTAATTTTTTTATTATTGGTTTTAGATAAAGGGTCAAGTCAATGAAAGAGCCAAAATTCATAAACTTAAATTCCATTTGTTAGACCCTGCTGCTCTTTGTGCTGTGTGCTGAACTTCAGGTGGGAATTCAGGAATGAGCAAAACCGGAGATATAGGAGTTCCAGAATGGCTCTGCCACCTGCCAGCTAGCATTCAGATCTCAGAGGGGACCTGCCCGCACTTATTTAATGGAAAGATAAATGTGTTCACGGAACTGTTACTATAAATTCATTTAGAAACGGGACAGAGGCTGTGCTCATATTCCTCCCAGGTCTGAGTTGCTGGCAGATTTGGTTCACTGTACCTCTGGGAGGTAATACATTCTAGCTACGTGGCAAAGTGTGATTGTTATTCAGTGTTTCCTAATACCAATTTCTTTTACAATTTAAATGAACTTTTCAGTTGAATTTGTCAAATTATTGAAAAATGCTTTTATACACTTACTATGGACATGGCAATGTATGGAATACTACAAAGGGTATTACAAAGATAGGCCTGGTTATCACCCAAAAGATGCTGTGGTCTAGAAAGAAAGAAAAAAAGTGAAGAAACATAAGCAGTTTTATTAAAACTAGAGTGTGCAATGAAGAAAGAAGATACAGATCAGCGATGCTTAGTTTGGGAGGATTCTAGATACTTCTAGAATAAAATGATATCTATGAACCATCTGTCCAGAAAAACCCATGATCCCTCTTTAATTCTATATAAGTGTTCTGGACTAAAATTGGCATCCTATAAACTTCCCATATTTGAATTGTACAATTTTGTAAGTTTTGACATATGTTTGTACCCATGAAACCATCACTGAATCAAGATAGAAACATATATCACATCATTCTTAAGAGTGATTACATTTAAATGTGAATTATTACATAGAACACTGGGTGTGTTCGGAGTCCAAGCCAAGAGCCCCAATATGCAAAAAGTGCTTACGCAGAATGACATTGTCACAAATGTAACTAGAGAAAATAAATTAGGAAAGGTTACGCTCCAAGTTTCCCCAATGACAATTCAGTGTGAGTACCCAAAAGCCACACTTCTTGGGGAACAGAGGAATGCTCTTCTCATTGAAAAGAAAAATAAATATTTTTGAAGCGATTTTTGTTAAGTCTTTAGAATATCTGGGAGATTTTATGTATCAGTATTCCCTAGTATGTTTATATGGAGCTCAGAATTGTTCATTTCTATTTGCTTCATGAAAATGAAAGCTATGTTTAAATTTTTTGTAACTCCTATCTCTCCCGGAGCTTTACAAAGGAGATGTTTAATGATGATTATAGTGACCAAAAACAGAAAATAACATATGCAGTCAATGTGGACATGCTTGCTAATAACTACTTAGAACTAAATTCTTCTGTAAATGAAATCTAAATATATAGAAATATTTTAACCATTCACAGCATCTATGATTATTCCTGCCTTTATATATTGGGAAATGTTTCAATTATACTTACAAAATAAAAAATATTAAACAATGATAAGTTTTATCATTTGAACTTTTGAGCGTATCTAATTTCCCTGATTCTTCAATTATTTAAAAATGTATAGTGGACTTTTCCAGAGCATAAAAGAAATATAAACTGTTCTTTCAATACTTGAACGTATCATCAGGCTTGAGGTTACTTGAGATAGATAAAATCATACTGAGTGACTAAAACAATTTCCGTGGCAATAGCTCAGCCATAGAAATTAGCATTTGTCACTCTTCTACCTGCATTCCCTCTACACACTCCATGCCTAAAAGTAATTAGACTAGGTATAAGGTAAACCCAGCAATAAGTTAGTGAGATGGTTATTGCATATTTAAACTGTATATGAAGGCACGTCTCATGATCTTTTCAAGACACCCATTTGGTGAGATCACTACAGTTTTATTGAAATGTGTAGGACTACATTGCACAATTTTAAAGGTTTGCAAAGCAAGTTTTTGGCTGACAGATATTCTTTGTAGGTTAGCTAACTTATTTTGGAAAGAAAAATCAAGTTCCAATTCCAGTCTAGTCTGAGGTAGGCTCTCAAGGAGGCTGCTATTAGTATCGGTAGACACACTTGACCTAGCAGTGAAGCTTGGAGGTTGCCACTTAGATCTGTCTGTACCTAAGACTCTGCTCTTCCTTCTGGACTGTATTCCCAGGCCAAAGAGATATTCTAACTTTCCAATAAGCGTGATCTATTTATATATAAGTAATTATTCTTAAAAGAGAGAAAACAGGACAGACTGTTTTATCTTCATTGCCAATTTTTTTTTTCCTCTGCTTAGCTTTTGTCTTTGTAGTTTAGGATGTGAGTGACTCCAGCTTTATCTAACCCCCTTATATGGATTTTAATAACCAAATTGCACACATATTCCATTTTAATTTAATTGGTTAAATTATAGTTATGTTTAACCCTGAGGCTTTCTTTAGAGGTAGCTATTCTTTAAAAAAAAAAAAATCTGACTTGGGAGCCAAATCAACTTTTATTTGAGTCTCAGTTCAGAGACACACAGTTTTGGGGACCTGAGGACATAATTGTCTGGTGTTCAGCAGAACCTGCAAAGATATGAGACCTGTTGCCATCAGTTTATCCTTTATTGCCTTTTCATAGTTTTAGTGGGAATATGGCTTATTGGTTATGGTCATTGGTTATGATAGTTCAGACAGTGGTTCCAAGAATTAGGTCTTTGCTGGTCTTGTTTCCAAGTCCTATTTCTGCCAGAATCTTGTTATGATAGTTTGGACAGTAGTTCAAAGAACCAAGGTTTGCCTGAATATTATTTCCTGAGTCTTATTTCTCAAGGTGATGAGACCTTGAGAAAGTTACTTTAACCTTGCTGAGCTTTAGTTTCCTTCTCTCTAAAATCATAACAGTAGTATCACCAAAAACATAGTCTTGGTAGAATTAGATGAGACAATGCATGTAAAGACATTGACCCAGTTGTGTGGTATAGAGTAAGCATGCAATGTAATTTGATAGCAATAATAATATTATAAATCTGATAAAGTAATTAAACTCTATGTCTCCTCCACTTTTTTCCTCTTCTGTTCCACTCCTCCCTTTTTTTTCTTCCTATTTTCGGTCAAGAGGAAAGTCAAGGCAAGGGACTATACAGTAAATATGAGAAGGTGGAAGACAGGAAGAGCAGCTTAATCAATTTCTACCCTTTAGAGTTGGGAGAAAGAGACGTCCCTTAAGCCTGATCTTTAACGACACTCTAAGACCTTTTCCTTTTGAAAACCTCCTGAGCAGCAACTGGATAGAAAATATCTACTTCTTTCACACAATCATTCCTGGTTATTACTAACTTCCTAACTAAACTATTATTGACCCAATTCCATACACTGATGTATCTCTTTTGTGTGAATTTGTAATATCAATTCTCCATAATCTATACATTCCCTTACTTTGCAGTCCAGTTTTGTTATGTATTTACTGTTTATTGAAAAATGATGTGGATTAATATATTCAAGGACGTACTGACATTTCTTGTATTTTGTAACTTCAAAAGCATTTAAACTATTTTGGTTTATTAAATATAGGGCTCTGAGCAAAAAAAAAAAAAAAAAAAAAAACAAGAGAAAGATGTGAGCTCTGCATTGATTGTCTGGATTCAAGTCCTTCTCCACCTCGACATGCTAGGAGCTTGGGCCAGTTACTTAACTGTTCTTTGCCTCAATTTTTTACTTGATGCAATCTCAAAGGATTTTCAAGTGGATGATGGTTCTAAGAATTAAAGGGAAGGACTTAAAGAGAATGCCTCATACATAGTAAATACTAAATGAGTATTAACTAATACTGTTACTAGTATAAGACACATTTTCAAGCATATGCATTCTTATAAAAATAAGACACCCATTCAAGCATATGCATTCTTGTAAAAATAAGAAAACCATTGTTGAAACACTAGAGTTTTCTCACAACTTTCCAAAGGTGAAAGAATTTGCATATATATAGTTTTGCAAAGAAGACAGTAAAATTGCATATATATATATAGTTGCGCAAAAAAGACAGTAAAATTTAGTCTGACGGGATATCAAGTGTATATCGAAAATAACTCTACATTATTACATTAAACAACTAATTTAAAAGTAGGACAAAAGTAAATAAATAGAGAGTAGTTTCAGAAGTTTTGTGTATTGCTTTATCATAAATCAACATGTTTTAAACTGGAAATTCAAGAAATAATTTGATCAGCAAATTAAGTACTTACAATTTTTTCTCTAATATTTTTCTTATATTTAATAAATATATTTCTTTTTAAAAATTTTATTTATTTTATATTTATTTTATTATTTATTTATTATCTTTCCTTTATAATTACATTTAAAATCATAGATCTTAAATAGTTTTATTAGCTGCTAGTATGTCCTCTGATCTTGACGCTGGAATTATGTACCAAAACAATTTTTTTAACACTTAAATTGGTAAAATACTTCCTTAGCATTGCCATTTTAGATAAGATTATTATTCTAGGACTTTCATATAAGTCATATAAGATGATGTAAGTCAGTAAATCATGGCGGAATGGTAGTAATATCGTATTTATGTTCTTTTAGTTATTTTTGTGGAAATAGATAAAAATTTTCATCTTGAGAAGTATTGAATGGTATTCAACAACCTTCTATCTTAAAAAAAACTGTAGAAAAATCCATAAAAAGAAAAAAATTAAATTTCATTAATTACTAACTTTCAAGAGTAATTATTGGTTTCATTTTAGTGTATTTTCTTCTTTGTGATCTGCTGTTACTGATATAACATGTAATACAGTGGTTAAGAATACTTGCTATGAGGGGTGCCTGAGTGGTTCAGACAGTTGAGCGTCTGACTTGGGCTCAGGTCATGATCTCACCGTTCTTGAGTCTGGGCCCCGTGTCTGGCTCTGTGCTGAGAGCTCAGAGCCTGGAGCCTGCTATGGATTCTGTGTCTCCCTCTCTCTCTGTCCCTCCCCTGCTCATACTCTGTCTCATTCTCTCTCAAAACTAAATAAACATTTAAAAAATTAAAGAATACTAGCTATGAGCAGAGAGTCTGTTTGAATCTGGGCCTCTCCACTTAATAACTGTGACTTTGCCTATAGTTACTTAATCTCCCTCAAAGTTGGTTTTGTCATTTGATGAATGGGAACAATAGTAGCGCTTTTTTTAAGCCATTATTGTGAGAATTAAATAAATTAAATAGTACATAATGAAGTACATGAAGATATATAATTGTTGATGTTGGACATACAGCTTTGTATCATCTATATTTATACTTAACATCATATCACATGCAATTTCTCATCTGATTATTTTTTAAAACATGGTTTTTAGTTATATAAAATAGCATTGTGATTTTATTGTGATTCATTAATTTGAACATTCAGTAGGTGGCCACATTATAAATAAAAATGAATCATATATGTAGCTTATGTTCTTTTCTCTGATTTCCTTAGGGAAAATTCCAGAAAGAAATTACTGGGTTAAAAAGAACATGGATATTTTTAAGGCTTCTTTTGCAAATTGCAAAATTGCCCTTTATCTTACTAGTGTGTTAAAGTGTTCATTCCTCTCCACCTTTGTTAACAGTGATATTTTTTTAAAAATTCATTTTATTTTAAAATCAAATGTGTCTTTCATATTGTAGTAACTGTTTTTATGACCACCTGTGTGGTATATAAGATATGTCCCCTGAATGTTACTTCAGGCCAAAGACAAATATCAGTCTAATCCTCAGGCTCATGATGTATGCCTGTATCAACTGCATGATTCTCATTTCACTATGCAGTCATCAGAGTATGCGAAAGTAGTGAGCTGGTATTTACAAAGTGAAGGTTATGAATCTGAGCTGTATTCCCCAAAGATTTATGAACTATAAAATGGCATTATTATTATGTTCTGTCATTGCATTGTGCTCTTTAGCCGTCTTCCATTTTATGTGGTAAAGCTCCTTAGGATCCATTTGCATGAAAGCTTCTGTGTGTACTCATTTTGTATTGTATTGTGGCAAACGCTATAATCTACAGGGTTCCTATTCATTTTGGAATTCATTTCACAGCTCACTAATTGTGTGAATGAGAAGAGGAAATATATGCTTTTATTCCGAAGCATGCCAAGCAGATGGCCCAAGGTTCATTGCTAGCAGTACTGTCAGTGTGGTCCTCTTCTGTAGGTAGTGAGCCTGGCATCGATCCGTCAAACACAATGTGAGGGTCCATTTAACACAGCCGCTGACAGTCATGGAGCCTCTGGTTTGTTACAACTTATAAGCATTTTATTTTTTATCATCAGCTTCTAAAGGGGTCATCATGAGCAGGTGCAAACAGAATTCATATTCGTTTTACTTGAGAAGACAAAATGAACTTTTATTCATATGGAAATTTGGGGGAAAAGAAAACAGGACAGGGGATTAAGCTTAGTTTCTTAAAAAGGGATTAATACATATATTGAGCTTCAAAGTGGTAGCATCATTTCTGAGACTGAATCTTTTGAAAAATTAAACTGAAGAAAAGAACAGGGGTTATATCTAAGCTTTTTAGGTGAATCTCCTTTCAAATTTCTTTTGTTCTTTCTATACAAGAAAATTGTTTATTTACTTTTATATACAATATGTAATTTATGTAATCATTCAAAATGTTCCCAATTGCATTCATTGTGTGTGTGTGTGTGTGTGTGTGTGTGTGTGTATGTGTACTGAGACAGAGTAAGACAGAGACAGAGGAGGTGACAAAAAAATAAAGTAACCAATGTCTTCACACATTTCCTACTTCAACAGAAATACTAGGACAATATGAAATTGGGTAATGACTTCAGGAAAGGGGGGTAGGTCAAATGTTCTAATGGACCTGATGTAGTAATTGATAACAATACCTTATTTAAGAGAACCAGAGCATTGGAAATATTGTTTTCTCGCCTACATGAAGATAAACTGAGTATATATTTCTCTTAACCCTTCCTTCTCTCCCCTTCCAAACCTTCTATCATGGGTTTCACATATTGTATTGACTCCATATTTCCTTTTTCTTGGCTTTCAGACTGACGCTGCTCTCATGTATGATGCCGTGCATGTGGTGTCTGTGGGCGTCCAACAGTTTCCCCAGATGACAGTCAGTTCCTTACAGTGTAATAGACACAAACCCTGGCGCTTCGGGACCCGTTTTATGAGCCTAATTAAAGAGGTATGTCAGGAGAAGCACATCTGTCTATTCTCTTTTGTTCTCAAGGTGAATGATATGAGATTATTTCAGTTTTCTGAAAAGGTGAACTTTTATCTTTTAAGTAAACTTTCTTTCTTCCTCCGTACAAGCAAAATTAACATTTTTACTAAATGATATGGAACAAAAGGAGGAAAATTACATGACAAATAAATGGATATCTTTCAAAATATCTATGATTGTGTAAACAGATGAAAATCTGTGACCTGTGATATATGACACTTCTGGCTTTCACCTTCCTGAATCTTCATGTGTATTATTGTTCATTTATGTGGAGATACAGTTCAAATAATGTTTGTTTATATTTTAGGCAACAATTTTTAACATGAATGCCATTTTCCTCCATTAAATTACATGTCTTAAAGAATTATTATTTAGGGGTTCCTGAGTGTCTCAGTCGGTTTAGTTTCCAGTGTCAGGTCAGGTCATTATTTCATGGTTTGTGAATTCGAGTCCTGTGTTGGGCTCTGTGCTGACAGCTCAGAGCTTGGAGCCTGCTTCGGATTCTGTCTCCCTCTCTCTCTGCCCCTTCCCGACTCACACTCTGTCTCTCTCCTTCAAACATAAATAAACATTTAAAACATTTAAAAAAGGAATTATTATTTAGATATATTGTTCCTAAATAATCATGTCTAATTTTAATTATATGAGTAGTTAACACAAAACAGCATACCTTGATTCAGAAAAGTATAAAGTTTACTTCATATTGAATAATGAAATCATTCCTATGGCCATATATCATCCCTGATTGTAGTGTATTGTATTGTATTAATTTCTGATTACAACTGTTATGATTATATCAAAAATGCCCATAGTGAAGAAAAAAAGTAAAAATTCTAAAGATCACACATATGGACACACACAATTCTACCTAGTTATCCTTTCATAAAGAAAATCCCTCTGTCAGTTTAAGATACATTTCATTTGATTATAATAGGAGTTTTTGTATGAAAGTGTAACTATGAAAGTTGAATCTTTATGAGGAAAATCACAGGTATTGTTACCATATAAGATTTTTCTTAATGGCTTAAAAGAAATCCTCAGTTAATCATATAATATATTATTCATCTTGAAAATAAACATGAAAACAGGATCATAATTAAGAATCTCCATGTCCTAGGGGTGCTGGGTAGCTCAGTCAGTTAAGCTAAAGACTTGGGCTCAAGTCACGATCTTGTGGTTCATGAGTTCGAGCCCTACATTGGGCTCTGTGCTGACAGCTGGGAGCCTGTAGCCTGTAGCCTGCTTCAGATTCTGTGTCTCCCTCTCTCTCTGTGTCCCTCTCCCGCTCATTCTCTCTCTCTCTCTCTCTCTTTCTCTCAAAAATAAATAAAAACATTAAAAAAATTTAAAACAAAAGAATCTCTAGGTCCTTGGCGAAGAATACCCATGAATTTTCCATGTGTAATTTTTAATATATTCTCAGATAGGTGAAATGACACTTCCTGAAGAATATGCAGTTCATTTATTTGTTTCACATTCTACATTTAAGTCTCATTTGCATCAGACAGCTGCGAACATAGTGCACAAGTTTGCCTAGTTGAAGAACTGCTTTCTGAATGCAGCATCTGAGTACTGAGATGTGTGTCCAATAGTCATATAAGAAACAGTTGTATGGAACTCACTATTGTATTTCTCTGAAGATGTTGGTGAGGACCTTGTCCACTAAATTACAGTGTGCCTCTTTATGAGAACTAACAGGAGACATTCCTCTCAGGTTTCAGTGCCAAGAAAAGCTGCTTCTCCTGGGCAGTATTTTGTCTTAAATTATGGACCCTGTATATTGTGTTTAAATCACATTTTCTTCGTTGCTTTGGTTGCTAGGAAGTTCAGAGTTAAATTTGTGATTCAATTTTATTAGTTGTGCATTTTCACCTGATGAGCGTTTCCTTATGCTGCTTCTATCCCAGATTTGTTTTACTATTCTATATTTCTACTTATGTACTTCTTTAATGTTTATTTATTTTTGAGAGAGAGACAGAGTGTGAGCAGGGGAGGGGCAGAGAGAGAAGGAGACACAGAATCTGAAGCAGGCTCCAGCCTTATGCAGGGCTCCAACCCACCAACCGTGAGATCATGACCTGAGCCAAAGCCAGACGCTTAACTGACTGAGCCACTCAGACCTGAGCCAGAGCCAGATGCTTAACTGACTGAGCCCCCCAGGTGCCCCAGTACTTCTTGCTCACATTGTCCATTTTTGTACTAATATGCATTTTTGTTAATCACCTGAGATTATTATTTTTGGAAAAGTTTGGGTTAACAGTATTTTTTTCTTCCTTATTGGGGACCAGTTAACACAAGTTTAAACTTAGTGATGACATGTTATAATATGTATGTAGATATGTATTATAATTTTTATGGTTTTTTTTGTAATTTATTAGCCTAACACTATTTTAGAATCGCTATACATAAGAAGAGAAATACATGGAGCCTGAGAAATGTAGTCATAATGATATCCATTTGTAGTGCTTTTTGAAATGTTACCTATAATCTATTTGGTTTTTTTTCTTTGGACCTTGGTATATATTCTTTCAAACATTATAGCTGTAAGTATATATTACTTAAAATTTTCATATATAACTATTTTTCTAAACTATTTCTAAATGACAAATATGGAAAACATTAGTTTTGTCTATGTAGCCAATAGAAAGAGAAAACTTTTTATATTAAAAAAAAAGCACAAAAATTTGTTTACCTGTGATGGGTAAACCCATTGTGTAATAAGATTATTGTATTTCCACTTCCTACTACATGGAAAGCTCTTTTTACAGGAAGTTTAGCTAGATATGAAGTAATTTTGATATACTTCTCCCAGTCTCACTTAAGGAAATATAAAGTAATAAGTTAATTATTCTAAGAGGAAAGTGCATAATTGAAGTTGTATATAGGTTTTCCTAAATTCAGTTTCTTTCCTTATAATAAAATAAGTTTATGTTCTTATTAGTATGAATTTAGGAGTGGCATTTTATAACAGTAATTCTATTTTCAATCTCAGTGAGACATTCACTATCTCATTTATTATAATAAGCTATTTAAAACATAATCTTCAAATTTTTCATAAAAAGTTATACCTAGAAAATGCTTTATTTAAAACCAAAAATTTATACTAAATTTTTTTTTGATTTTTTATTTTTTTATTTATTTATTTTTTAAGTGAAATTTATTTATTTATTTATTTTTTTAAAACTTTATAGTTTATTGTCAGGTTGGTTTCCATATAACACCCAGTGCTCTTCCCCACAAGTGACCTCCACCAAGACCATCACCCCCCTTTACCTTTTCCCCTTCCCCTTCCCCCCTCAGTTTGTTTTCAGGATTCAAGAGTCTCTCGTGTTTTGTCTCCCTCCCTCTCCCTAACTCTT
>CM053577.1:57243242-57287562 GCA_028646485.1 Cryptoprocta ferox | reverse complement strand
TAAGATGAATTTCTGTCGGAAAAAAATCCTCTAAAGTTCAGAAGAGGAAAAAAATGTTTTAAAAATTAGTAGTGATGTCAATTTAGGAGAAGAAAATAATGCTTCTTATGTTTTGTGTGAAAAAATGTTTTATCTTCCTTACTTATTTACCTCCCTATTTCATTCCCTGTAGGCACATTGGGAAGGTCTCACAGGCAGAATAACTTTCAACAAAACCAATGGCTTGCGAACAGATTTTGATTTGGATGTGATCAGCCTGAAGGAAGAAGGTTTGGAAAAGGTACTTGAGTCATTCAATTTATTTACTTTAATTATTAAATGAAACATATCTTTCTGGAGAAACAGGGAAATATTCCCTCTATTAGCCACATTTCATTGATATTTAACTTTATTATTTAACTTTATTGAAGAGTTCTTAAGAATACATCTTCAATTTGTTATATTGAATATAATAATTGAGAGTATTCAAGGATAATAGGTGTCTTAAGACAATTAAATATTTTATTTTCTCACCCAAGTTTTTCTTACACCTTGAAATGCATATAATCTTTTTTGACCTTAAGATTTAATACAGTAATTAAAAAATATTTATACTTGTGCTTGGATAGACTTTCCTATTTGGAGCAGATTATAAAAAAAGATTAAATACAGAAGTATGTTTTCATAGCTGGGTCATATTCATGTGAAATGTTTGAATTCCTGTACACAAAGTAAATTAGGTATGAACATAAATACATTATACTAGTCTATCTTACTTGATTCTGTTTCTAGGGATTGAGGTAAAATACAGACAAGGATTACAGAATTTGGGTGTGTGCTTACTATAAAATATATCAGTATAAGTTTGTTTATATTTGTAATGCTTTTCTTGTTAGTATAGACCCTGTAAAGGAAACCTTAGAGAATCTTTCTCTAGGCTCTAATGTGGATTATAGACAGACTCTGAATGTCATGGTTACCAAGTATATGTGGTGGTCAGCCATACTGATAAGCTATACATGTTGCCTTGTGATTTCAAAAATATTTTTTACACTCCTCTGAAATTTGAAATTTTGTTTTATTACACAATCTTCAAGAGGTTTTTTATATAGAGTGATCAGATAACACATTTGTGAATAAATACAATGGAAAAGAGTTTCAAGCTTTAAAAGAGCGATGAAAGATTATTTCTGACAAAGGATATAATTAAGTATAGAGTCATAGTATATGAGGTACTTTGAACTAGTCTTTGAATAATAGAGAATTATTGATCAGTAGAGATTGAGTCATTGCAGAAAGAGGTAACAATATGGCGAAAGATATAGCATAGTGTTTGATTTGACATGGGTATATGTGTATACACACACACACACACACAGAGTCAATGGGAGATAGAGCTAAACTGCTACATTTAAGTCATAAAGTGAGCACCATGTTGAGGTGTTTGCACTGTATACAATACAAATTCAAAGAGAGAATAGCCTGGAGGCCTGTGGGATGCATGAAAAGATATTATAGTTTGAAATTATTTTAATATGGAGCCATGAAGTTGAAACTATTCTGAGAGTGGAAGTGAGAGTTGAAGAAAGAGTTACAGAAGGCAGTAACTGAATCTTCATCAGTGTTGTTAGTTCAAGGAAGAACAGAGCATTGGAACTATGCTTTTAAGGAGTAATGGAGGAGCCAGGTGGTAAAAGTAGGAGGAGCCAGTGATAAAGGCAAAAATCAAAGATTGATGAAGAAATTCATGGAGGAAATTATCATTAGAGAGAAATTGGGAAAAAATCTGAGAAGGCATGTAAGGTACTGATGTTGAATGAAGGCAAGTTAAAGAGAAGGGGAATTAAAAGTTCAAATTAAAGGCTTTCAATATATTCAAAAATTAGTACATAAGCCATCAGCTAAAAGAGGGTGGTGGGATTTAGATTGGTCAGATCTTAAGAATAATGGGAATTTTTTGGAAATGCCATTGTGACGGACTTGACTTTGAGTAGTAGGAGTAAAGTGCTGCTTAATAGCAAAATATACTCATTTTTTTAACTTAGTAGAATGGTTAAGAGATCAAGGTATGGATTCAGACAGAATTGGGCTCAAATCTTTGTTCTGCCATTTACTATTTATGGACAAGTTTCTTAACCTCTCTAAAATAGAATTTCTTCAACTGCATCAGAGGTGATGGCAGTAGCTAATTTATGAAAACTAATGAGTCTTGCTGACTTTACTTTTACTTTGTCCTGAAAAATATAGTTACCAACCCATAGATGTAATGACTGAGTTCCTACCTTGATAGAGTTCACAGTTTGGAAGATTCAACAGTTGCGATTGAAGAGGTTTAAATTACAATTACAATTCTGTCACAAGTGTGTGAACTTCACCCTTCCACCCAAGTTTTCTGTGCCAAATTCCTCATCTCAAAAGTTGTAGAGTGCAAAGGACTTCCCTCTGGGACAGGCTGAAGTGAGAATATCATGGCCTCTGAAAGAACCTGGAAATACAATCTTTATAGGTGTCAAGCCTAGGAATTTAATTATCCTCAATTTTATGTTATCGTGACTAGGTGAGGAAAATGAACAAAAAATGTGTAAAATGTTGGTTTTATCCATTACTTCTCATGCCTACTACCTCTTCCTAGCTTTATCAAGGTCATCTTTGTCCAACACACTTCATTTATTCATTTGATCCTCTCACAAATATAGAGTGAACCCCTATTTTGTGTCCTCATGAAGGTTATATTCTAGTGAAGGAAACCTGCCAATTATAAATGGACTCACAAATGTATAATATAGAATTATGCAGTAATAAGTGTTAAAAATAAATATGACTTCTTTATATGTTATTAACATCATAGTTTTTGGATCACTTTCTGAAAGGTGAACCTTAGGACTGAAATAGTTAATAGGAAGAAGTCCATGCTTCTGATGTTAACACCCATGGAGCAGATAACTCAGGAAGAAACAGGTTTGTTTCCAACAAACAGAGAGAGGTGAGATATGCTCAGAGAACTGAGTTTGGGGTTGAAATGTGACTATGAACACAACTTTTCCACTTAGTGCCCAGAGATTAAATTGAATTTTTTCCTTGGGATCTTGATTAGAACCCAGTCCATTTAGCCATTGTCTAAGAAGGGTCACTAATACTGTACACACAGCCTGTTGCATCTTTCCATACAAGCTCTCCAGGCCATGGGAGTGCCTGGAGAATAAGAATAAGGGGGTTAGGGGAACTGTAGATGCCATTCCAGATTTTGTCTACCTCCGGCAATGGGACAGTTTGTTTTCTTTAAGAGCCTGGTATTCAGTACTTGAGAAAAGGGAAAGGAATATAAGAATAAGTAGTTTTCCCAGCTTGAATTCTTCTGGTCAGTTCAAAGACCATATTGTATATTCTACTTCCAGAATATGCTTAGAATCCATCTTTTTCTCTCTAAGTCCACCGTTCCAATCATAGTCAGGGTACCTTTCACCTGGACATCTACATCGGAGCCCCCAAAAGCCTCCCTGTTCTACTCCCCCTTACAATTCACTCTTCACACAACAGCAGCCAGAGCAGTGTCTTTAAAAGTAAAATGATACATGTCATTGCTCTTTCAATCCTTTCACTTATTTCTACTGCATTTTGATTAAAACCCAAATATAATTTACAAAGTATTGCCTACCTACCCCCCCTCAACTCTCATCACCATCTCAGATGTTTTTTATGCTTTAATTACACTGGCTTGTGTTCATTTTTTTCACAGACACAAAGCTTTCTCTATTACTTTGACTGTAGAGTTTTCCAGCCTGGAAAACCCACCCCTAGCCCTTTGCCTGACTCTTACTCATCTTAAGGAGGGGTCACAGATTAAATCTTTCTTTCTTAGATAGACATCCCATAAGCCTAAGAAAATTTAAGTTTCCCATAGTGCCCTGTGCTTTTCCTTCCTGGCACATATTACAATGTGTTATTATGTGTTTATGTGTACTTTTAAGAAAAAAATGGCTGTGTTCCTAGCCAGTCCTATTAGATAGAAAAAAACAATGCCCCCAGTCCCACTATTTAAATATTCAAGGCCTAGCTAAGTCTTTGGCACAAAGTATATCCTCAAGAAATACTGACTATTGAATGAATGACAGGTCACCATGAGAATCATAAGAAATACTTCATATAGAATGCTTATTCAAGTGTCTGATGCAAAGTATTTTCCTATGTTACAACATTTAAAAACATTTTTTTTTTCCCGTTTGCCCCAACACCTAGACAGTGAGAACAGAGAAATCCGGTAATTAGTCAGTGGACTGGGGTTGTAAGTCAAGGGTTCAAGGGTACAGTATTTTACAGCAGGAGAAGACAACACTGAACACTCTGAGCTTATAAGGATGCACAATGCACACTACATAGTGAAGTTTAATCTTGACATTCCAATTCTATATCAAAGAGTAATAATAATTATTCTATTTACATTAGTTCCCTTTTTTCATCATAAAGGTTTATGGTGTGGAAATAAACAAAGACCACTAAAATGAGAACAAACAGAAGTTATTATTCAGAGTTTGCTGTAGCTGCCATCACTTGCATTTGGCAGAGATGCAAAGGTGGGCAGGTCAATGGAAAAGCTTTATAGTAGAAAAAAAAAGGCCTCAGATGTGCTCTGATTGGAGATTGTTGACATGAGGAAATGAGGTGGGCTAATGAGAAGCAGGGAATTTTGGGTGAATGTTTTCGAGGGGATATTTGAGCTTCTCTGGTGATCCTGAGTTGAAATGATGGCAAAAAATAGGGAAGCTGGGGTTATTGAATAAATCTTGACCATTTTGGGGAGATGTTGTCGAGGTTGTAGTTTGGCTTCCCACATTGTTTGCTCCAGAGGCTCAGGGTCAAGTTCTATTTTCATACATGGCCAAACTGTTGTCTATTTGTATATAGAGTCTGTCAGTGGAATTACTTAAGTCACTTGAAAGAAAAGGAAGAAATAGCAAAAATAATAACGTTAAGAAAAATTGACATTAGGAAAATAAACATGTCTTCATAATTGACAATAAAAAGAGGTTTTTTAGTTTATTTTTTTTCTTTGAATATGTAACTAAGATATGATTTACCATTGGAAATGGCTTACCCTTACTTACCTAGTCCTTTAAAGTTTATCTATGTCCTTAGGAAAGACCAGGTTTATTTGGAACAAAAGACTTTATTAAATGGCATAAGATGTTAAGAAATATTAAGATGTTTAAAATATAATGTCACAAGGATTCTGTTTAGAGCAAAAGCAATGGGAAGCTTTTACATAAGATAGATTTGAATTGAGCTGATGACACTCCATGATAATATTTCATTTTCATTGCAAGGTGAGTTATCCAGAGGCCATTTTTGGGAAAATAACCACTTACATTTCAAAAAGATTTTTAAGAAACTACAGTGTAATAATAAAATCACTTATACATCTGAAACTAGTATAACACTGTATATTAATTATACCTGAATTAAAAATAAATAAATAAAATAATAATAAAATCAGTTAATCCTATCATGTGATTGAGTTTTCTTACCAAATGTGCTTTGTGACTACTATGTATGTCATGTGCTGTCCAAAACAAAAAACCAAAAAAAACAAAAAAAAGGGACTCTGTTCAAATGAGTTTTTATTGTACTAGAGAATATTAGCTTCCAAGTATAGGTGTTAAACTAAAATCATTCTTGTGTAATTCTCATGGTTTGTTCTAGCATCAAACTTCACTATTTGTTTTGGTTATTTTGCTGATGGCCTCTTGAATGTAATATTTATATTAAATATTAAAATAGAACTTGGAGAACAGAATTTTCTGTCTCCTCAATGGAGTCTAATCTTTATGAAAATTGGCTTTGTGTATTAATTTTATATTAATTTTGAAGAAAACCATAAGGCTAAAACCAATACATTTCTCTTGCCAGAGATGGTACTAACGAGCCTGGAAGTGTTTAGTACTATGAACAATAACATGATGTTTGCCTCAGCATGTTTTTGTAATAAAATCAGCTTCTAACTTGTATATCCTTATAGGATATTTTGAAAAAAAAAAAAGTGGCTACACAAGGCCATTTTATGGAATCTATGCTTGCCAATTTCTACAAAGTTAACAATTTATATTTATATAATATAAAGGATGATAATCCAAACTTGCTAACTTTTATAAAATGTAAATTTATCATATTTTACTTTCAAGTGAAGCTTCATTTCAACTTTTGACATCATTTTTTTTTCTGAATATTTACTGCTTGCCTTTGGGCCCACTAGTAGAAACTGGTATCAGTAATCCATAGGCTTCTTACTGAAAACTCAAATATTTATACAATGTATGGAGAGGGTGAGAATTAGTAGTAAAACCCTGCCTGCCTGAATTTACAGGCATAGATGTTCCAGGATCAGAACACATATCAAATTGCTTTTTGAAAAACTTTCTGTAGAGCATATATATTTTTAGAACAGTGGTAATTTCTATAGAAGTCTTTACTATTGACCTTTCCCCTGCCTGTAGAATCCTGTACTCATTAACTCCCTATGAAAAAGGTGTCTGAATGGAATTTACAGTCTTCAAAATTTATCTAAGTGTGAAAATCCACAGTAGATAGGTGAGAATTATTTCTTTGATAGATTTCTAGATACCTAATACATAGCAGTTTTTATCTTTCTCTCTTTGATGGCATTTGATATATATATCCTGGTCCCCATGACAACAATGACCCGCAACTTTCCCAGGAACTGAGATTTCTTTTGCTTCTCTATAAGAAAGCAATGCTAATGGCAATATTGACTAGTAAGAAATGTGTTGTTTGTTCTTAATAAGCAAAAATACATCCTAGGCAGGATCCAAGCCTAGTGTTTTTCTTTGGAGATGTTAACCATTTAATTTGTCTAACTCTTATTTAGAATTCATTATATGCCCTGTCTCACAAGTATACTGTACTGATATTTTTGCATTGTGCAGCATGTTTATAGTCACTATTCTACTTGATAACTTTTAACCTTCAGAGTGGTAAAATATTTAAAAATTATTTAAAAGAAGTATTTACAGATGATACTTATGTTTGGAAATCAATAGGATTATTTTATTTGAGAGCACACAATTTCTTGTTTTGGCCCATCAGAGAATACCAAATATTGACTTTTTTTCTTTCAACTACTGAATTTGAATTAAGCATATATAGTAAACATAATTTTTAAAGCATTTATTTGATTTTAGTGTAATCTCTGAACTCTATTTTTATTCTTGGAATAATAGCCCTTAATTAATTGAACGTTACCACATTGTTATATTTGAGAACAGTTAATTCATTGATTCAAATTTTATTTAAAAAATAAAAATACCACCTGTCTCTAACTCTTTCTTAGTATTTATGATTATCTCTGCCCTAGACAAAAATAAAAATCCTGAAGGTGAAAAATCTATGTTTAGATTAGTTATTCCTTTCTGTAAGATGATTGTATACTTATTGAGTTATTGTCCTCAAATGAACATTGTAGTTCTCAAATGGTGAAATTCTGGCCTCTGTGGAAACTGGTGGATAGATAGTTCTAGGAAAGTAATTGGGAGGAAACTGAGGGGTTCTCTGCACAGGCCAAATCACTTATGTATGAAGGTAGTCAGTTCCCAGGTAATTGTTCTTTACTATGAATTCTTCCTGTCAGGCAGCAGATAGGCAATCCTGTGAAATGGTTCATGTTTATCTTTGGGACATCAGGTGCCAATTCTTTTTTAAGTGATTTGTTACTATGTAGCCCAATAAAAATACACTACTGTCAATTATTAGTAGTACTTTTATTGAACAGTAATCCAAATAACTAGCTCTACTTTTCATTTAAAAATTCAACATTGGAAGGGGTGAGGTAAGTAAGAGAAAAAAGTCTCTAATTTGCCTGTGACACTTAGCAAAACAACTACTGTGTCGAAAACACTATGTTTTCACTATTCTGTATCCCACCATATAGGCTTGAGAACCCAACTTTGTAAATTATCTAGAAAATATGGGTATACTAGTTAATAGAGAAGTGTACAGTCCACCACTGTATATTTGATCAATTGGAAAGAATATTCATCTCCCAAATATGAAATTAGCATTTAATGTCAATACCTTCCTTATGCTTTCCATTTCTTAATACCTTCAAATAGTACTATCAGGGGTGTCCCTTCTAAAAGGAATGGCAAATATTCTTCAGGCAAACTATACTTAATGTGTCATATGATTGGAGGCAACTAATTACTGAGAATATTTTTAAAACAAACATTTTATGGTAGAGACTCCACATTGTGCTAGGACTGTTTTAAACATAATGTTTAGATCATTTGCATATTCCTGATTATTAAAGATGTTGAGAATAGTCTCATGTACCTGTTGGCATTTCTATATATTCTTTGGAAAAAAAAGACTATTAAGATTTTCTGCCCATTTTTATTTGTTTGTAGGGGTATTTTTTTTTTTTGCTATTGACTTGTATGAGTTCTTTATATATTTTGGATATGAACCTTTTCTCAGATGTATAATTTCAAAATATTTTCTCTCATTCAGTAGGTTGCCTTTTCATTTTATTGATGGCTACCTTTGCTGTGCAGCAGTTTTTTCAGTCTGATGTAGTCCCACTTATTTATTTTTACTTTTGTTACTTTTGCTTTTGGCATTAGATTTAAAAAATATCGCCAAGACCTATGTAGAGGACCTTACTGCCTATGTTTTCTTCTTGGAGTTTTAGGGTTTCAGATCTTACATTCAAGTCAATCCATTTTGAGTTAATTTCTATGTATGGTGTAAAATAGTGGTTTAGTTTCATTCTTTTGCATGTGGCTGTCCAGTTTTTATTGAAGAGACTGTGCTTTCCCCATTGTATATTCTTGACTCCTTTTTCATAAATTAATTGACCATATATATGTGGATTTATTTCTGGACTCTCTGTTCTATTCCACTGATCCATCTGTCTGTTTTTTATACCAATATCATACTGTTTTAATTACTATAGCTTTGTAGTATAGTTTGAATTCAGGGAGTGTGATGCCTCCAGTTTTGTTTTTTTTTCCTCGAGATTGCTTTGGCTATTTGGTGTGTGTGTGTGTGTGTGTGTGTGTGTGTATGCCTATTCATATAAATTTTAGGGTTATTTGCTCTATTTTATTTCAAAATGTCACTGGAATTGTGATAGAGATTGCATTGGATCTGTAGATAGCTTTGGGTAGTATGGCCATTTTAACAGTATCAATTCTTCCAAACCATGATCATGGAATATCCTTCCATTTATTTGTGTTTTCTACAGTTTCTTTCATTAATGCCTTGTAGGGTTTTTTTGGGGGGAGGGGTTGGGGTTGTGTATAGTTAATGCACAATGTTACATTAGTTTCAAGTATACAACATAATGTTCAACTTCTCTATACATTATGCTATCTATGCTTACCACAAGTATAACTACCATCTGTCACCATCAACACTATTATATTATCACTGACTATATTCTGTATGCTGTTCCATTTATACCTTTGACTTATTTATTCCATTACTGGAAGCCTGTATCTGCCAGTCCTCTTCACCCATTTTGCCACCCCATCCCCACCCCCTCATTCCCTCTGGCAACCATCACTTTGTTCTCTATGTTTATAGGTCTGATTCTGCTTTTCATTTCTGTATTCGTTTTGTTTTTAAGATTCCACCTGTGAGGGAAATCATATGGTATTTGTCTATCTCAGTCTGACTCATTTCACTTAGCATAATACCCTCTAGGTGTGTGTGTGTGTGTGTGTGTGTGTATACTTTATCTTTTCATCTATTGTTGAACACTTAGGTTGTTTCCATATCTTGGCTCTTATAAATAATGCTGCAATAAACATAGGGGTACATATCTTTTTGAATTAGTGTTTTCATTTTCTTGTGGTAAATACCAAGTAGTGGAATTCTTGCATCATATGATATTCTTACATTAAAATTTTTAAGGAAACTGCATACTGTTTTCCACAGTGACTGATCAATTTACATTCCCCCCAACAGTGCACAAGAGTTCCTTTTTCCTCCACATTCTTGTCAACACCTGTTATTTCCTATCTTTTCAATTTTAGTCATTCTGACAGGTGTAAGGTGATATCTCATTGTGGCTTTGATTTGCATTTCCCTGATAATTAGTGATGTTGAGCATCTTTTCATGTGTCTGTTGGCCATCTGTATGTCTTCTTTGGAGAAATGTCTATTCAAGTCCTCTGCCCCTTGTTTAATTGGATTGTTGTGGGGTTTTTATTTATTTGTTTGTTTTGATTTTGGTGTTGTATAAATTTCTCTACTCATTTTATATATTAACCCCTTATTGGATATAGTTTTTGCAAATATCTTCTCCCATTTAATAGGTTTAGTTTTTGTTTTGCTGATGATTTTCTTCACTGTGCAAAACCTTTTTATTTTGATGTAGTCTCAATAGTTTATTTATTATTATTATTTTATTTTTATTTTGTGTTCCTTGCCTTAGAAGACATATCTAGAAAAATGTTACTTCACTTGATGTCTAGAGAAATTGTTGCCTGTGTTATCTTCTAGGATTTTTTATGGTTTCAGGTCTTACATTTAGGTCTTTAATCCATTTTTAGTTTATTTTTGTATATAGTTATAGAAAGTGGTTCAGTTTCATGCTTTTGCATGTAGCTGTCCAATTTTCCCAGAACCATTTATTAAAGAGACTGTCTTTTCCCCATTGTTTGTTCTTGACTCCTTTGTCATAGATTAATTGACCATATAAGCATGGGTTTATGTCTGGGCTCTCCTATTCTATTCCATTGATCTATGTATCTGTTTTGTGCTATGTCTTATAGTTTCCAATGTACAGATATTTCACCTCCTTGGTTAAATTTATTTCTGGTTATTTTATTCTTTTTGATGCAAGTATAATGAGATTTTAAAAAATATTTCTTCCTGGTAGTTTGTTATTAGTGTATAGAAACATAACAGATTTTTGTATATTGATTTGTATCCTGAACCTTTACTAAACTTGTTTGTTAGTTTAATAGTTTCAAGTGGAATCTTTAGAGTTTTCTGTATATAATATGTCATTTGCAAATAAAGTTTTACTTCTTCCTTTTCAATTCAGATGATTTTTTTTTGTTTAATTGCCATGATGAGGACTTCCAGTACTGTGTTGAATAAAAATGGCAAGAGTGGGCATCCTTGTTTTGATCTTCATCTTAGAGGAAAGACTTTTAGCTTTTCAGAATTTCTTACAATGTTAGCTGTAGGCCTGTCAAATATAGCCTTGATTGTATTGAGATACATTCCCTTTATACCACTTTGTTGAAAGTTTTTTTCACTCTAGTTAAAACAACTCTGGGGTAAAGAGTGCTTAGGTATTTTTATTTGATTTTGGAACTGAAAAAAGTACTTTAAAGACTTGATTAAATCATATAATGTAAAAATTGTGTTCTGAAAATAGATTAAAACAGAAAATGATTGTCTTGACTTAGCATGTTTCTTGTGATTAAAACAAAATAAACCAAAAGATTCACTGGTAAAAATTCCCTCAACCAATTGAAAGTTTTGAATTCTATTTTCCCTGTAGACTTAAAATCTAGGGATCATGTAAAATTTTTTATTTAAATTTTATGCCACTGAAAATTTTGAAACCTTATGATATTCTGTTCAGAAACCTTGGTTTATAAAAGGGAATACCTAATACTTATGACTATAGGAAATTATGGATTCATATACCATGAAGCAGAACCCCTCCATCCAAATAGTACTAAAAAAGCAACTGACAGAGAATAAAACAAGATAAATATGTTTAGATGGGTGGATATTTAGTTAAATTAATTTTTATAGAAATAGTCATGGAGGATGATGATAAGTGAAATTGGGAATATTTTGTATTGGTGAAATGAGTAGAAAGTTGAAGAACGTATCAGTTTTGAGGATGTCATTAGGCAGATGACAGTGGGAAAATGATGTTTGCCAGTGCTTTGGCTGGTAGAATTACACATCTGAAAAATCTAGCTATGTAGCCAATGGTGAAAAAAAAAGAAAGAAAATCTGAGAGGACAAATGTGTAAGAGGTATTAATTATAGGCCAGGGGCAGAAAAGTGGCAGTCACTGCAAAATCCAGTCTGTAGATGTGTCTTATTTAGCCAAAGGAGGTTTTTGTTTTTGTTTCTTTTTTATGATATTGAATTTGAAGCACTGTAAACAGGTCAGCAGGCATTCTAGGTTTTACATTATCCTCTCTTTCGCCACTCAGGTCCCTAGTAAGGTCTCTATTAGCTATTAATGATGCCTTACAAGGACTTGAAAAAGTCATCTGCTCTCGGAGCATGCAGCCCCAAGGCACAGCTGTCAGAAGAGCAGGGTCTGGATTGTGGCTGTTATGTGCTATTCTGTCTTGAAGTTTTGTGAAATTTAGAAGCTGCACACCTTTGCCTAGAAATTCTTACTACTGGCTTATATCCTTTTTCTTCACACATGGATGTTACTGTCTGACCCCTGAAGGCTTTACATTATTGACCCTAAATTACAGTTTGCCAGTCTTTATGGCATCATGGTAGTCATAGTCTAAAGTAATTTAATTGACCAGTAGATAATATACTTTGGAGAGAATGCTGAAATCAGTATTTTTTTCTTACTGTATTATTTGACTTTTTTCTATATTGACACACATATCAGGACTATGTGGTTTTTAATGGTAAGAAGAAAATTAACTCAATATAAAATATGACAAGAATTTTTTTAAAGATATCATTAAAAAGTTTATATTGAATCCTTCATATAGTTAATGTAATTTTGAAAAAATATACTTGAGGGAATGCCTAGGTGACTCAGTTGGTTAAGTGTCCAACTCTTGATTTTGGCTCAGGACATGATCTCACATATCATAGGCTCGAGCCCTGCATTGGGGTCTGCGCTGACAGTGCAGAGCCTGTTTGGGATCCTCTATCTCCCTCTCTTTGCATGCCCTCCCCCCCAAAAATGAAATGAAATAAAATAAAATAAAATAAAATAAACAAAAAAAATATAAAAAAGTAAATGTGAGAAATATAAAAAATAAAAAGGATTATAATCAAGTTGAATAAGGTTATGCTAATTAGACCTTTTTAGCATATTTAGGTAGACCAGGGTAAATATTACCTGCCAAGTCAATGTCACTTTAAAAATAATTTAATTTATATACAAAGTTTTATTTTTTTATTTTATTTATTTTTTAAAGTTAATTTATTTTTGAGAGAGAGAGAGAATGCACACATGCAAGCTGGGGAGGGGCACAGAGAAAGGGAAAGAGGGGATCCCAAGCAGGCTCCTTACTAAAAGCAGAGCTGGGGTCTATCTCAGGATGCTGTACAATCATGACTTGAGCCAAAATCAAGAGTCAGATGCTTAACTGACTGAGCCACCCAGGTGCCCCCACAGCTTTGCTTTAAAGATAAATTGATAATTGATAGTTTTCCTTTCCTTTAAATAAACACATTGGGTAGTCAGTGAGAGAGATGTGGAAACAAATTTTACTATTGATGGCTTCTAAGTTTGAGAGGGTGGAGAAAAGAACTACTGGATCAGATCTTCTTTTGCCTCTGTTCTTCAGTGGTGACCATTGTTATATGACAGAACAATGGTGCAGGTGTACATAAACCACCCAATCTATGCATTCAGCAGCATTCTGCACTTATCCATGTCTCCCAGAGGTGTGCTGTATCAACTCATAGGCTATGTTTAGGAGGTATAAAATGTCTGAACACTGAGAGTGTATGGCCTAATTATCAGCGAGTATTAGTTAAATTAAAGTACATATTAAATAGCATACATATGCTATTAGATAGCATACAGATGGAAGTACTGGAATGGGTTTTTCAGATGTGATTGTGCTGTAATCTTTCTTTGAAGTATTTTGAATCCTGCAAGGGTTCATTTTTAAAAACTCCAAAGGCAATTATGGGTAAGATTTTGCCCTATTGGGGATCATGCAGAATACTAATCAATGCCGCTCCTAAACTTGCCTTTACCTATTAATTTATCCTGGATTCCCAGGTTTTGCTCTTTTAGCTTTGTCTATATAACATGGCATGTTATCTTTGTAATGAGAGGATGAGATAGATCCATTACAGTAAAAGATATGCACTATTAATGAGTTTCTAGCCAGCTATCAAGGTATCATCAAATGTGGTTTATCTTGGTGAATGAAAGTTTGAATGGAAAATTAAGCTCCCATACTGACTGTAGAAGTGCAGTGGATCATTTTGTTCTTTAATGTCACACTTCACTGGACACACTTCACAGAGCAGTGAATCATGCTTAAAACAAGCAGCCTTTACTTTAGCGACAGCAGATAATGCAGCAGAGGTGAATAATAAGTGTTAGCAGTCTTAACTTTCTCTTACAGTGCTTTCTCCCAGGTGCCTGATGGACAATTTACAAAGTACATATGCTATTTTATAGATTGGAACTTGGGATCCAGCCAGTGGCCTGAATATGACAGAAAGTCAAAAGGGAAAGCCAGCCAACATCACAGATTCCTTATCCAATCGTTCTTTGATTGTTACCACCATTTTGGTAAGTATTGTTTTCCCATTTCTTTTTAGATAAATGTAGATAATCACGGAAGTGGATTAAAAAAGGCATTATAGTTTGAACAGTAAGGAACAGAATATAATGTATTTTACAGTTATTTAGCAATTACTGTATAACAGATGAGCCAAGGATAATTAGGCACAGTTTTATTATGTTAGTCTTCAATGATGTAAATAGCATTAATGTTTGGGCTGTTTATACTGATTAATAATACAACTTTGTATATTACTAGAATTTATAACATTTCTACAAAATGAGGTGCTATTGAAGAATTTTCAGTGTTAAGATTTAAAATATATATGGATGTGTAGATGTATAGTTATATGAAGGGCTGCATGTGAACTTTGCTTTTGGTTTCACCTCCTGCAAATATATTTTAGAGGGCCTGTCATTAATTTTTCAGGATTTTTCTGTTCTATTACAACTTTGCTTTCAATTGTCTTCATCATGGAAAATCAATCTAACTAATAAAATTAAGTGACAAGTGCTTTCTTAAACCAGAAAAAATTTTCACCAGCATCAGAATTAATACAGATGCACTGGATATGTTTACCCTTCTTATAATGATATATTTTAATTAGATCCCACAGTAACATTTACCTATGCCTACTATGTCATTGGAAGTGGGAATTTTAATTTCAGAATAAGCAACGACCTCTAATATTATTAAGTCATTACTTTATACCTACAGAATAAGCTTATCCATGCTAATTCTTGTGTCTTCCCAGGTAGTCAATAAGAATGTGAGATTAATGTTCAGAACAAACAAACCACCACACACTTTTAGCATTTATATAGTTTCTATATTTGATTTATGGTGGCAAAGCAAGCCAGGAAGAATTCTTAATCTTGTTCCTTTATTAACAACAAGGGATATCACATACCTAGGCATGTCAAAATAAAATAGCTTGGGTTAAAGACTATTGATAATGAAGCAAAGCTGGTAATCATGAAATGACAGTGATGGAAGTTCATGAGTTTTCTTAATCACTCCCTTGCTAAGAGCCTTAGTGAATACTTGCTCCCTATCCATCATATCTAAACTTCCTAGTTGTCTTTATATATTCCTGTGTTCTCAGAGGTAACTCTCATGCCCACAAATTCACTGGCCTTGTTCTTCAGTTGAAATGCTCTCACAAGATGCTAAGACTTCTTTTTTCTCCCAGTATGTCCTGGATCTCACTAACTTTTGCTAGGACTATGGCAGTAACCATGTAACCATCCATTTGCTGACAGCCTTTTTCCCTTTGCAATGTAACCCCACTCTCTCGTAATGATCTGTCATTTTCCTGTTTCCTTGCTTAGAAATCTTTAGTGAATCCATATTGACTATAAAAAGTACCTAAAATTTTTACCCTGATGTTCAAGATCTTCTACAGTCTTGTCTTCTCCCACCTTTCCATCCTCATTTCCTATTATTCCCTTTCAGGAACCCTGTGATTTAATTTACCAGGGGTACCAGTTAACCTATTCCCACGATTATGTTAGCCCTATTCCTTTTGTTTGTAATATGTTGCTTGCCATTTCTGAGATATGATAGTACTTGTAAGTATTTTATGTTATTTAGGATTAATATTATACTATTATTTCCTTATTTCATGTGTGCAGTATTTTCCCAAACATTACTGAACATTTCTTTGAAGAATAGGTTCTATGTCTCCTATTTTTACATCATATGTGTCTCTGCAATGCTCATAAAAAGTGCTACACAGGGGATATTTGTAGTCTTCAGCAGTTGGGACTTCTTTCTGTGTTCTCCTTGATTCAGCCAAACTCCAAGATACGTCATTTATCTTACAGCTCCAAAACTTTGCTCATTTCTTCACATCTCCCTATGGGAATCCTATTCATTCTTCCAGACTCATCTCAAATGACAACCACTCCATGAAATGGTCTGATCTCTCCATTAACTTGTGTGTATGTTGTGGGGTGTGGAGATATTATGTGTCATAATACACTATCATGGCAATTAGTATGCACTGTTTTTTTTTTTTTAGAAAATTTGTATATCTGTGTTTACATTTGAGATGAGCATAAAGCCCATGATAAAATTTTACAGTTTTTGATATCTCAATGCCAGAAAAATAGCACTGAAATATTTGTCAAATAAATTAAATAAACAGAATTTAATTAAATGGAAAATTAGAAGAAGTAAGCAACTTTTGAATGGTTATACTTAAATATTTTTCAGCTGTGAAGGTTATTGCAAACTTCTTGTCCAAACAAAGCAGGTAATTAAATTATCTACATAATTTCTCAGTCTTAATTACTAGGGTTGTTTTATAAGAAGTATTCAGACATTTTTCTCACTCATAAACAATTTTGTGTCTATTGAAACAAGTGGTACTTAATCTGAGCTTCATATTAAAACCAGACATAAAACTTTTTAAGAACTGCTTGTACCCAAAACACATATCGTACCTTTTGAAACAGTATTTCTGAGCTCTGGTCTTGGGAAATCTTCATTTAAAAAAAAAATCCATAGGTAATTCCGATCTATAACAATGATTGAGAACAAACTGGTCAGATCATTACTCTGCATAACAAAGATGTAAAATCAACTATGAAGCATACACTAAGCTTACATTTTAAAAAATAGGTATTAGGTTGCCAGGGTGGCTCAGTTGGTTAAGCATCTGACTTTGGCCAAGACCATGATCTCACAGCTCATGGATTCAATTATAAGTTGGGCTCTGTGCTAGCAGCTCAGAGCCTGGAGCCTGCTTCAGATTCTGTGTCTCCTTCTCTCTCTGCTCCTTTTCCACTCACACTCTCTCTCTCTCTCTCAAAAATAAATAATCATTAAAAAATAGGTTATTTCTGTTTTAGAGTACATCCCTCTATTGGTCTCTAAGTGATTCTGATATTTCCTTTAAAAAGAAAGTCAGTCACTTTGTTTTTATATCACTTATGGATAAAGTTCTTGTTCTGAATAATACTCTGATCATGAAATATCCATAATTGAGAAAAGAACATATTTGAAGAGATTAGTTACCTTATTTAGTAAGTCTTATGCTTGATGGAATTTACTGGTAGTTTATATTTTTTAAAGAGGTTATGATCATTTGATTTATGTTTGGTAATTTTGTCTTTTTCTCTCTTGGAAAAATCTCAGAGGAGATTCTGGCTGAGTTGTGAATAATGGTATCTCCACAAAGAGAAGCTTTGGAGATATCAAAGAGAAGTTCACTTATGCTTCTTGTTCAATATTTTTGTTAGGTGCCTTAAGAAAAAACAGTGAGGTATTCTAGGATTTGACATTATCAGGGTGCTAATCATAATCAGCTCCATTTCTCTTAAATGTATTTTTATTTCTTCTTTTATTTAACAAATATGTACTGAATGATGGTTGTGTGAAAGCTTTGTTTGCTGAACAAAGTAGACATGGTATCTGCCCTCAGAGAGCTTAGAAAATGGTGAAGATTCATAGGAAGGATCACATACACACACACATTACATTCTGATTAAGATATAAGACAAAGATAAGCGGAGTAATGCCTTTTACAGGATACTTCTGAGCTATCCTGGGAGTCAGGAGTGACAGGAAAAGTCAGATAGGCCTCCCTGCAGAGAAACAGACTGCAAAGACCTGAAGCTTGAGAAGGAATTGGTAAGGTAGAGAAAGAAGAATATTATTGGCAGAGAGAAAAGAATAGGCAAGTGCCCTAAAGCAGGAAAGATCTTGGAAAATTTGCAAAATGGACAGAAAACCATGATGGCTGGTGCTGGTGCCTTGGTCTGCTTTTCAGCTTTATAAAATATGACATAGTCCATTACCAAAAAAAAAAAACAAAACAAAAACAAAATCAAAAACAAAAAAATCCAGCAGACATTTATTGCATGCCTGGTATATGCTAGCCCCTGTTCAAAGCATTACTTATGTATTTACTCAGTTATTAGTCATAATAATCTTTTGAGGTAGATACCATTATTGATACTACTTTTACAGTTAAGAGAGCTAGTGTCTGAATTGCCTAAATAGACTACTCATGGACACACAGCTAAAAAGTAGAGTAGTGGGGTTTTAACCAATCTGTTAGCCAACTCGAGCAACTGATACTATGTAATGAAAACTCCATTGGCCAACTATGAAGTCTAGCAACTATAGTTTATGACCAAAATAACATCTTGATTTAGAGTTGTTCCCCTAAGGCAACACTTCTTATCCAGAAATCCTACATATGCTAGAACACTGTTTTTCTGTTATGGTGTGCCCCGAAACACCTAGACATTCCCCACCACGGAGGCCAAGGTTATATTACACTTGGTTGGATGTCTTGGGCCTCCCATTTCTCTCCTCTTTTAATGTAGCCCTCAGTTTTCTTTCAGCCTCTTTAAACCATAATCTCAGATTTTTCTGGGCAATCAAAATAGTGTTGGGGTTTACCTTATTTTTTTCTCATTAGAATTGAGATGGAGCATCTTGTTTATAAATATCGTTTACTCCCCTTGAACAACACAACCTATGCCCAATGCATTGTATGGGTGCAGCATATAGTTACATCATAGAATGATTCATTTTAGAAAGCCTTAAACATTTTTAAGTGATTATTATTTTTTTTTTAATTTTGAATGAAGACTTAGGATATCCTATAATTTGGAAGTTATGTAACTTCACCTGCAAGACTGGACCTAAAGCTTTGGTCTACTCATACCCTCTTCTTAATATACCTTATATTACCTCTCTGGTCCTTGAATTTCAAGTTCAGTTGCTGTTAAAGTTCCCTTGCTTTTTCTGTTTTTTGTTATTAATGGAACTAAAAATTTAACCTTAGAATCATGTTTTAATTTATGAGGATTTTATTTATTTCATAGCAACTATTAAAATATAAATTCTTAATTACCAAAATGAATAACAAAAATACTCATTTAGAACAAGACATAGACTGCTCTTAAAGAATAGTGTGTCCTATATCTTCAATTTATAATATGATCCTTTTGTCTTTACTCCTTTGGATCCACTAGCTAGGGACAGCATCAGGTGACTGAATATTTATTTAACTTTATACAGAAAATGCCTATTTTCCCTCTGAGTTCTTGGTTTTCAGTAGATTTTCTCAGGCCTGTCTAAATATGTTGAGTGCTTCCCACTGTGCTGCTCCTGTATAATAATTGATTTCTGTCCATCAAAAGATTACTAACACTTAAATGCCACTGTACATGTTTTTTTGCCTTCATAGCTAGTAGCATTTCAGCATGCAAATGACTATGAATTTGGTTGCTTCTTTAGAAAAATCACTTACTCTTAAAAAGGTTTTTTCTTCTTGGTTGCTCTATGAATTTAAAAAGTGTGTTTGCATCTGCACCTTAGTCTTATTTATTTTTTATTTTTTTCCCCTAGCACTTCCTGGAAGGTTATATAGTTCAGTATCCTTTACTTGCTTAGGCTTGTAAAGCCTTATTGTTACAGCCCACAGATACAGGAGGCTTATCTGGGAGCAAGCTTCCAAGGACAATGGGAAGGTTTCACAGTACAAAAGATGAAGTGACCGAATCATCCCCTAAATCGTTCTGCAGCTTCTTCCATAATATCAACAAAAGCAGATTTCTAGGGCTTCAGGTCTGCCAACACAATACATTTTCCCTCTGATTCTTCTCTTCCCATTGTCACAGATGGACTGTCAAGCACGTAGTTCTTTAAGTTGCCAGCATCTGGGCTTGGAAACCCAGAAGCTGCAGCTTCACAAAGAAAAAGGTTTTCATTCTTAGCAACCCCTACACCATTTCCAAGCAGTTTTAAACATGTATTGTGGAGATAATAAGATCAAAATAATTTAAGAAAGATACAGTAAATAAACACACACAAGTACTACTTAAATGTTAGAGTCTGAGATGAGAGTGCCTTATTCAAACTCAGATTCCTCTGACCCTACTCCTGCTACCTGCTTGTTCAATGGCAACCAAACCTTTTCTCACCATATTTTTTCTTCTATTTCAGGGTTTTTGCTGGCACTACATTTCTCTTTCTCATTTTTGCTTTAATAGCTCATTGTATTTTATTTGTAATAACTATTAATATTCTCTTAGACCTCCAGATTAGCTAGATAAACATAAGGCTATTGGTGGTGGTACCATACAGAAAGAAAGCTGTTTAATGTGAAATTAGGCATCATTTTTAAAACCCCAGGATCTTAATCTTTAAAGGTTTTGTAAGTGACCAGAACCTCCCCTTTTTAACCATATGCTATCTCTTACTCACATGTGCTTTCTTCATCCTTCTTTATTAAATCTGCTTTAAAAATGCCACCATAATGAAGATTCTTAAGTGCTTTTATTTTGTTGTTATATTTTTTTCATTGCCAACATTATTTTCAGTACTGTAATTTCCTTGAAGCTTATTTTATCATGAACAATGTATTAAGTTTGGTACAGAAGAGTGAATAGAGAAATCTGAATATCTGGTTCAGCTTAACCACAGCAAACTACATGGAAATGCAGTATTTTTACTCTAGCTTTCTCATTGTCAAAGATATTATCACAATAGAACCCTATAAAATTATAAAATCTAAATTTCAGCTGCAGCCTTGATTTGAGTGGATGTTCAGTATCAAACTTAACATGCATCAAACCTCCTTCTTCAATTCAGGCCTTACCACACCTCTTCAAAACTCTGTATGTTTCTAGTACTTTTCTATTCACTCACAGCAGAGGTTTGTTTCTTAGATAACTCAGTCTCCTTAAACTCCATATTCACAATTCAGATAACAAAAAGAAAAAAGAAGACAGATTATTTTAAGAGAGTTTAGCAAAAAAGCAAGTCAAGGAACATTCTGAACAAGTGAAACAGTTTTGTTTGTGGGTACTATGGAATGGGAGATTTATAGAGTCTGATTTGAGAGGCATTGTGTCACATGGAAAAGAGAAAAGATGGCAACATTGAAAAATCAAGTATGAGATTTATTGGGTGTGGATTACATGTGGGGCAAAAACAATTGAGAAATATGGATAAAGACTTCAGGTTAAAAGTCTAAGAGATGCAGCATTAGCCTTGTCACAGAACATGATAAGGATGTTGGAAAGGGAGATAATGAGCTCTCTTTGGTCATCTGTGAATGGAGATGTTGGCAATAACTTTTGTATAGTCAAATCTTGATTATTCATGTAAGGGGATAATAAATTAGATTCATAAATGAGATGCAATTTGCAGATTAGCTAATAGGTGCAGTCTCCTTTCCCATCAAACCTTTTACTGGAAGAGCAATGAAATGGCACATTTGATTGATTTGAGCTTGCGGTTTATTTTTTTCTCTTTATTTTTCACTAAGGAATTAAGCTAATGAAATATTTAATGGCCAAAATGCAAATACCAATAGAAAAAGAGTAAAAACCAAAATCTCTAATCTAAACTGATAATTCAGTCAAGGGGAAGAATTAAATTGCAGATCAATATTTACTAAAATATGAATGATAATCACTAAGCCAAATCCTCTGAAATCAGTATTACTCTGAAATCAGTATCTTTCCTGAAATATTTTGAACAGCACAACTAGCAAAACTCTAGCTGTTTTTCTTAAGTTAACTTCAATGTATTACCTATATTTCTATAGATATTTCTGTAGGTATACAGTTAAAAAACACTTTTCTTAGAATGACAACTTTGGCCAATAAAGACTTGGATTTTTCTGTACATTTTGTAAATTTTTTGTAGTTATTCTTCTGAAAATAAGTAAACACAGTTTGCTGCAACTAAGAACATAGTAATTGTACCTACAGTTGTGTACTAAAGAATTTGTGTGTGTGTTGTGAGAATCAGTTATTAAAAAGAATGTCTTGGGGCACCTGGGTGGCTTAGTTGGTGAAGCCTCTGATCTTGAGTTTGGCTCAGGTCATGATCTCATGGTTTGTGAGATGAAGCCTTTCATTGGGCTCTGTGCTGACCCTGTGAGCCTGTTGGGGATTCTCTCTCTCTCCCTGTCTCTCTGCCCCTTCCTCACTGGTGCTTACTTTCTCTCTCTCAAAATAAATATTAAAAAAAATTAAAAAATAGAAATAAGAAGAATGTCTTCACTTAATAACCTAGGAAAACAAAATCAGAGAAAGGAAAGGAAACCTCATAGATGCCTCAGAATGCACTAAAATTCTGAAAAAAAAAGGAAAAGGTAAATAATAAACACGGTTTATTAAAATGTTATTAAGGTAAATTTTGCTCTACAGGTCTGCTACACTATTTTGTTGGTGTTTTAAAATATAAGTTTCAGATTATAATATTCATTTTCTATCCAGGAAGTTTATGTGAAAGTGCCTTTTTTAAACTATTTTTAAAATATTTATTTATTTTTGAGAAGGAGAGAAATAGAGCATGAGTGGGGGAGGGGCAGAGAGAGGGGGAGACACAGATTCTGAAGCAGATTCCAGGCTCTGAGCTGTCAGCACAGAGCCAGATGTGGGGCTCAAACTCATGAAATGTGAGACCATGACCTGAGCAGAAGTCGGACACTTGACCTACTGAGCAACACTGGTGCCCCAAAAGTCCCTTTTTAAAATAACATCTTGAGATCTTGAAATGGGGTTGTTTTGCAGTCAAGAGAATAATATATAAGCACATGTGGAGAGTCTCTCATCAGTAGTTTTTATCCTAACAAGCCAGTCATCCTTAGTATTGTCTTTTCTTGAAAATATTAAGTTGTTCTGATTGTAGCTGTTAGGTTTTGTTCACTTTTTTCTCCTGATATTCTCACTTCCAATTGTGATAACCTGTAGTGTACCATAGGCTTCTGACAAAAATGCTAATTAGGGATGGCAGAATTATGGTGAACAGAAAAGGAATTTGAAAGACCAGGACTCACACAATGGCAAGACCTTTCTTTAGCTCTATGACAGTAAAAGCACCACAGTTGGAATGGCAGAGGCTAAAGAAAGAAAGAAAGAGCACTGTCCTGTCAATGGAGTAATAATAATCAACTGTGCTGTTATTTGTGCTTATCTTCTGCTTATTTGTTTGGTCGTTTCTTGTGACTGTGAATTGGAAAATATTTTTAGCCTGTACAGTTAAGTTTCTACATATTTTTCCAACATTTAGTGTCATATAAATCACCAAAATATAATGAAATGCTACTATTTGAGTTTATGGAAAACAAATTCCCTTAAATATATGATCCATTTTCATTTGTAAGATCAAAGTTTACTATAAACATTGATGAAACTTCCTTAATTTAGCTAAGAAAAAAATAACAAGACTATTTTAGATTGAATAAAATGTAGTTTGGACAGTGATGGTAAAGAAGTGAAATTACAAGCTTGAAATTGCCTGTGGGCTTTGGATAAGTACAGGAAGTTATCAAACCAAATAGTCATTGATCTTTACAAATGCTAATGATACTAGATTCTTGTTAAATGTCATCATGTTTAAAAATACCATTTTAAATGAGTGCAAACGAATACCTTATAAATGAATCATTTATATATAATATAATAATCCCCACATCTGAATTTCTTTTTAAATACTTTATAAAATATGATCAACTAAATAAGCACTTAAATATATTTTATTTCATAATATTGATAGAGACTTCTTTTATTTTTTAATCATCTTCTAATTGTGAGATTCACAGTTTCTTTCATCCTCATTAAGCAAAAGTTAGCTAATTAAAAATAAGGCTCTAAAAACCTCTATGATTACTCACCATCATCATAAAAGTTTCCATGAAATCTTCTTAAATAATAAAAATATATATATTGGAAGCAATTTAGGATAAATATAATAACCAACTATTTTCAGGAAAAAAGTGCAAACTTTTAAGTTAGAGCATGAAAATATTGCTTTTTTATTCTGCTAGGTGTTTGGTGTTGATTTGGCTCCCCACCTGATAGATGGCTTGGGATCCCTATGCCAGCCGTCCTGTAGGACATTAGGGCTGGACAGTTACTGTAGAAGAGCTACGGCCGATGTTCCCAAGTCAAATCTAAAGACAAACAAAAGCTGAAGGAATAAAGCGTAACATTTCCCTTCATTAAAAGCCTGGTTTTCTGCTTAAGCTTACCCTCTGTTTTTCATCTTAAATTTTCTCTGTCAGTACTAGAGTTCCTTTTCTAAATTCTGATGTTGCTTTTATAGTGTAAATTATTAAAAATGTCTGCAAATTTGTAATCAAAGTACTCACTAGATGTCTGTAATGAAGTGATTTTCATCAACATTGTAAAAGATGTACTTCCTCTTAACTTTCCAATAAGAATTTGCTCAAGATTCAGGAACAAAAATCAGCATAAAAACAACAAACTCATAGTGATATTATAAGCTCCAGTTAAAAGGAGACACATGCCTAATTTTAGTAGAATATCCATCACATACAGTTTATGGGGACACATTGCTGATTATTTTCTAAAATATTATGTTGTGGACCCTACTTATGAGTTTGTGGAAATATTTCTATATTTAAGAGGTCTATGCTTAATTGTCTTTAGATATTTAATCATATATCTCACAGATAGCTTTAATTTCATCTCTTCCTTCACGCATTTTTAATTCCTTTTATTTGATTTATTTTTTATTTTCATTCAGTGAGAACTTCATTCTCTGAGTCAGTTCTCCTTATTTTAATGGTCTTTTCTTGTTATTATATGGTAATAGATTTATTCTCAAGAAGACTTTTTATACCTAGTTTTCAAATTAAATGTTTCTCAAGAAAGGCCATTAAATATTTTTGAATACATTGGTTATCTATACAGTTTATCATTAATTTTTCTAGTCGCACTTATTATTCTGATGAATGTATTAATACATTTCTGAATGGTAATCATACTTGTATTTTAGAGATAAGCTATTATTGTAAAAATGTTTCAATGAATAGCTATGTATTGTTTGCTCTATTGTTTTTAGGTATATCCAGTGGTGACTACTCCATAGTTACCACATATAACTATTTTGTTAGCTTTTTTATGTCAGTATTATGCTAACTTCGATTAAGAAGAAGGGAACTGGTTTCTCAGCATTTGCTGTGCTCTTAAGTAGCCTGTGTATCATGAAATCATTTGTTTCATATTAGATTAAAAACAAAAGTTCCACACTATTTAGATAGTTTCTAGAAAGATTTCTGAAATATTATAATTTCTTTTATGGCTATTGATCTATTCATGTTATTACTTTTTGAGTCAATATTATATCATACATTGATACCATATAATACCATAATTTGAAGTATTCAAATTTATTAACACAGATTTTGTATAATGTCATCATGTAAGTTTTATAATCTACCTACTGAGTCCCTTTCTCATGTAAAATTCTGTTTTTAACATTTTTCTTTTTTTCTTAGATTTTATTATTTAATATAACTTATTGTTGGTTTTTACTAAAAGATGTTCATCCTATTCATTGCTTTGCTTATTTTTTTTCTATTTCTTTATTTTCCTCCTGCTTTTTTATGTTATTTTTAGTTGTCAACTTTTTAGCTTTTTATTATATAAATGTTCCATTTATTTTGTTTTTAATTATTTAATGAAAAATTCATACACAGGCTGAATTTTTCTCTGAAAAGTGTTTTAAGACTCTTCTTCTACTACTTCTTCTTCTTCTTTTTCTTCTTCTTCTTTTCCTTCTCCTTCTCCTCCTTCTCCTTCTCTTTCTCCTTTTCCTCCTTTTTCTCCATCTTCTCCTTTTTGCTAAATGAAAATAGCATAGCTTTATGGTAAGGAGAGTACTACAGAGTCAAACAGAACCTTCATCTCTGAAACTACACAGGGTTTTGAAATTCAGGTCCTAGTCATTATATAATGCATTTAAATAACATGCTTTCTGAAAATTCTTTTTAGTTTTATTGATTGATTGATTGATTGATTGATGAGAGGGGGAGAGAGAGAGAGTAGGAAAGGGACGGAGAGAGAGGGAGAGAGAGAATCATAAGCAGGCTCCATGCCCAGTGCAGAGCCCAACACAGGACCCAATATGCGGCCCTAGCTTACCACCATGAGATCATGACCTGAGCCAAAATCAAGAGTTGGGTGCTTAATGGATTGAAGCACTCAGATACCCAGGAAAACTCCTTTTAAATTCCGCACACTTCTTGAAGTGTATTGAGAGAAATTTAGACTTAGTTTTCCTGATTGTAGTGTTTATGGCTTTTTTAAATGTCAACTTTGCCATTTCTTGGGGTATTATTTGATTGGTGTTAGAAATACATTTTTCAGGGGCACTTGGGTGGCTCAGTCGGTTGAGTGTCCGACTTCAGCTCAGATCATGATCTCACAGTTGATGGGTTTGAGCCCTGCATCGGGCTCTGTGCTGACAGCTCACAGCCTGGAGGCTGCTTCAGATTCTATGTCTTCCTCTCTCTCTGCCCCTCCCCCACTTATGCTCTGTCTCTCTCTGTCTCAAAAATAAATAAACATTAATAAAAATTCTAAAGAAAATATTTTTTTTCTTTTTCTTTAAATGAAGAATGTATGTATGGTTATTTTTCAGTATTTTCATAAATTACATGACAAAATGGCTAGAATATAAAATTCTTAAATTTTTCAAGATTTTTTCCTTGAAAACACTTTTAATATTTTTTCATTGGTATATTTCTCCTTTTCTGGTTAGCCAGTTTTATTTTCCAAAATTTAATGCTTACAAAACTATTTCTTGCTTTATTTTTGTGATTGATTTTTATGTATTTATTTTGGCCAGGGTGTTTGCTAGGTAAAATTTTTTAAATCAATTTGCGGCTTTCTATGAAAATACCACTAATTCATCTTCAAACGGTCTTACCAAGCTTCAAAAATCTCTTAATATAGGCAGAGGCGCCAAATTACATACAGGTTTCTTATATGTTTTTGAAGGCATGCCTTGAAGCCATGTGCTCTGCTGCAAACTGGACTTCTTCTGCTTTAGGATCTTACTCAGTTGTCATCCTGAGACTTCCCTTTACCATGATCCTGAGAATTCTATTTGCCTTTCTCCTTTACTGGAGACCCATTTTCTGGGATTCTAGGACTTTTGTAAATTATTTTTTTAATTTGTTGGAGTGTAAGCAGTAATAGCATCCTGAGGAAGGTCACATGAGAGACAAACATTTTATTTTATTTTTAATTTTTTAAAAATTTATTCATTTTTGAGAGAGAGAGACAGAGCATGAGTGGGGGAGGAGCAGAGTGAGAGGGAGACACAGAATCTGAAGCAGACTCCAGGCTCTGAGCTGTCAGCACAGAGCCTGATGGGGGACTCGAACCCATCAACTGTGAGATCATAACCTGAGCTGAAGTCAGACGCTCAACCGACTGAGCCACCCAGGCGCCCTGAGGCAAACATTTTAGACCTTGTATATTGAAAAATAGTACCTCCTGTGTATAGAATTACAGGTTGAATTCTTCGGATGGCATGGCTCCTTTTGTCTTTGCCGGTTGCACTTGTTCAGATGTGTGTGGTTGTTCTGATTCCTGATCCTTTGTATGATTTTGGACTATATTTTTCTCTCCTATGAACAATTTTAGGATCATCTTGTTATTTCTGAAGCTTGGAAATTTCACTAAGATGTGATAGGGCGTGTGGAACTTTTTAAAATTAACTTTATTGAACATTCTCTAGAGTTTAGATCCGTGCTTTCCAATTATAGTAGCTAATAGACACACATGGCTATTGAAATTTAGCTAGACTGAATATAGATGTGCTGTTAGTACAGAATAAACACTGGCTTTCAAAGATTTGATATTAAAAAAAGGAATGAAAAATCTCAATTTTATATTGATTATATGTTGAAATATATTTTGGATATATTAGGGTAAATAAAATATATTATTAAAACTAACTTTATATGTTACTTTAACTCTTTTTTTTAAGTTTATTTATTTACTTTGAGAGAGAGCAAGCGCAAGTGGGGGAGGAGCAGAGAGAAGGAAAGACAGAATCCCAGGCAGGCTCTGTGCCATCAACACACAGCCCGATGGGAGGGTTGAACTTACAAACTGTGAGACCATAACCTGAGCCACGATCAAGAGTAGGACGCTTAACCAACTGAGCCACCTAGGTGCCCCAACTTTTTTTTTTAATGTGGTTACTAGAAAATTTTAAATTACGTATGTGACTCCTACTTGTACTTTGCATTATATTTCTATTCAACAGCACTTGTGCAGAATTTTGCTGGGATCATTCAGTCTGGAAACAAATGTTCTTTGGTTCTAAGATATGTCAAAATATTATTTATTTAATAATATCCTATCTGCCTTTTTCTCATTGTCTCTCTCCCTCTGTATGTCCATTAGCTGGTTATTATACATTTTAGCACCATGTAAATATGTAAATACTAGATAGTTTTTTTTCTTTTTTTGTTTAAATGTTGATGTCCATGTCCCATACCCAGACATTCTAATTTAACTGATGAGCTCCTGACATTAGCATTGTTTGAAATCTCTGCAGATGAATCTAGTAATTCTCTAATCTTATCATGTAATTTCATTTTGTTGTTTGTTTATTAAATTTTATTTTCTGAAAGAGTTCCTCAACTTTGTCTTCTAGTCCATCACTTGTTTATATTTTTTTAATTTTTTAAAGTTTATTTATTTTGAGACTAAAACAGTGCAAGTGAGGAGGGGCAGAAAGAGAGGAGAGAGAGAGAATCCCAAGCAGGCTCAATGCTGCCAATGCAGAGCCCCATGTGGGGCTTGAACTCACGAAACCACGAGATCATGACCTGAGTTGAAACCAAGAGCCGGACACTTAACTGACTGAGCACCCAGGCACCCTTCAACTGTTTATACTTTTAAGAAAATTTTTAGAGCAGTTCAGGTTCTTAGCAAAATTGAGAGGAAGGTACAGAGATATCCTATATATCTACCTTATACATGCATAGCCTTCCCCATTATCAACATCCCCCACCACAGTGGTACATTTGTTATAACTGATGAAACTATTCTGATACATCATAATCTTACCCAAGTGCATAGTTTATATTTTGATTCACTCTCAGTGTTGCATATTCTGTGGGCTTGGACAAATGTATAATGACATATATATCCATCATTAGGGGTATCATATAGAGTATTTTCACTGCCCTGAAAATACTCTGTGCTTTGTCTCTTAACCCTCCACCCAATGCCTGGAAACCATTGATCTTTTTATTGTCCCCATAGTCTTTTCCAGAATGTCATGTACTTGGAATCATGCAGTAATTAGCCTTTTCAGACTGGTTTCTTTCACTTACTAATATTTACCTAAGATTCTTCCATATCTTTTCATGGCTTGGTAACTCATTTCTTTTTAATGCACGTCATTTATGTTTACTTTTATTTTTAATTTTGAAAAGGTTTAGTACATTCAGTAGCATTGATTCATTTTATTTGCTTTTTTGAAGTTTTTGTCTATCCCTTATATTGTTTTTTTGTGTTTTTATTTTTATGTTTTGTTTCTGTCTTGATGTTAGAGGCTTCACTCAAATTTTCTCAAAAGTCCATTCATGCTTTAGAGTAAAGCACCATAGATGGGAATGGAAGCGCTATGAACATGAAGAGAATTAACCAGTAGGTGAACTACACCAAGGAGTGTTTTGGGGAAGAGATCTGGCCTTCCATTTGGAGGGTCTAACAAATACTTAAACCTATGTATCTATTATTCTCTTTGTTGCATAATTTCTGAAAGGAATCCTACAGCCTGGCACTTCTATTCTCAATTAAGAAGGGAAAACAGGATGGAGAACCTACTTTTCACTGATATAAATGTTACTTATTTATATATTTTTTTAATGTTTGTTTTTGAGAGAGAGAGAGAGCACAAGCAGGGGAGGGGCAGAGAGAGAGGGCGACACAGAATCCAAAGCAGGCTGTAGGCTCTGAACTGTTGGCACAGAGCCTTGATGTGGGGCTGAAACTCATGAAATGTGAGATCATGACCTGAGTGGAAGTCGGACGCTTAACTGACTGAGCCACCCAGGTGCCCCTGACTGATGTAAATTTTAATTTATTCCTCTAGGTTTTAACATGTTTCCTAATCTCCCTGAATCCAGAGTCACTTGGACTCAGTTTCATCTTATTTTTCTGCAAGGGTCTGGGTATGGGAGGATGAAAGTTTCCTAGTAATGTATTGGGGAATTTACCAATTTTTTTTTTTCTAGTTGATACAGGGTATGGATCTCTGAGCAAGGGCTTTTTATGGAGAACAGAATAAAACATTTTTTCAGTTGCCTCCAGGAGACTAAGACTGCTTTTTCCTGTTGCCTTATTCTTAATGTTAGTTTCTTCAAAATGACAGTTGGAGTTTCTTCATCAATTGCATTATAACTCTGTATATTTTCAAGAATTAAAATTAAAAAGGTCATGAATTCTAGCTGGATGAGTAGACCAACTTGACCACCCTACCTTGCCAGTCAACACACTATTACAATGACCAAACAGTGGTGTCACTTATGTCTAACAAGAAAGCAGACTGAATTTTGAATCTACAGTTTTCCATTGCATGAGGCCATTTTTCTTTTTTAACTAGAATTCATTACAACATCCAGCCCTGGTTTTTCACTCTGGTTGACAACTTATTTCTTAAGAGCCTAATATAACATGCTTTATCTCTTAAGTAGAAGGAAGCCATTTTTGATGATAATTATGCCTTTGCTCCAGTTATGTTTCTTTTGCAACATTTCCACAATATCAGTTATTATCCAAACATAATTTCTGTGTACATCTAATTCCATGCCCTCAACTTTTGGCAAGATTCTATTATTCTTACTGTTCACTGTTGTGAGCTTTTGTATTTTGCCCATAGCCTCAGACCTGCTTTGGTAAGGAGCTAGGAGAGGCAGTTCCAGGGCTTGCTTTTCACAAATCCTTGAGCTATATAAATAACTATAAGTAATCCACTACAGTTAGAGCACAGAGAATGTGGAAGGGAAATGATGGATGAAGGGGAGCAGGCAGGCAACAGAATAAAAGAGTAGAAGTTTTGTAGGTCTTATGAAGGAATGTAGATTTTAATCTATTTATGATCGTGTAATTTTGAAAGATTTAAAGTACATGGACAATATGATCAAGACGGGACTTTTAAAAAATCTCTCTTAGAATTGGAGACAGAATTGTAGTTCATGAATAAGATTTGGTGAGACCAACCAAGAGAATATTGCAAGAATGAGAGCTGATAAAATCCAAAATACGGCAATATCTGAAGGGTTGGATGGGAAGGACATCAATCACAATATACATAGAGTGGAGAATGGAAGATATATAGTAACACTTTACAAACTGGAGTTTAACAAGAGGTCAGAGGTTAGAAAGACTTTTATTTTTCTGATAAACATTGCTGGAAACATTATTGATGTAAAAAAGCAGAATTGAAGTAATAAAAGATGCATTTAATTTTGAATATATTATATTTAAATTTCCTGTGGTATATTTATCTAGTTGTCAGTTAGATATGTAGTTCCATAACTGAAAAAGATGATCTGGGCTGGGGATGAGATTTGGAGTTATCAAACTAGACAGCAGTTGGTATCATGAATATTTGTGATATTGCCAACTTAGAGAGCACGTGTGTAATTTCAGTGAATCTACACCACTGCACATTTCTTTCCTTTCCTGATATTTCTATGGATTTTATTCTAAAACTTGCTCATGACTATCATGTGAATTTCAAGTCTGGTAAGTCCTGAATTATGTCTAGTATCCCCAACCTAATTTTATTTTCTGATCAATATCTGATTCTCAAGTTCTGATCTTTGTGTTTTCAATCCCAACTTGATTACTTGACTTGGATTCCTAATTGCTTCTCTTTATTTGAAATTTAACTGGTAGTCTTAATGACAGACTATTTCTTAAACCCACCACAATGACTCAAAAGAAAGGTACAGACCTCTTTTCCTGGTAGAAAATGTCTACGTATTTTGCTTTACTGTCATCCCTCATGTGATTTCCCCTAGAAATCTATAATAACACATGAGTCCCAAGGTCCTTATCAATTTATCAGTCAATGTATTTCATTAGGTGCACTTATTATAAGGCATTTATGCCATTAATTTATGTCACTAATTAGATGCCTAAACAAGAATGAGTATTATTAACTTGGGTCCTATAAATTTTATGTTCTGAGCTCTCTTAGCTTTGGTTTTATGTTGTAATTGGTTAAAAAACAACTCATGAATTTGTTTTCACCATCTTGTTGAATAAACCAATATCGGAAAAACAAACAAAATATTTTTCACCACTTCATCTGAGCACTAATAGAAAAGAAATGCCTTTGCCACATAGATGTTTGGAAAATATTTCATATTGTAGACAGAATATTTTATACTTCATTCAAATGTAACTAGAGCCACAGACCATAAAATATGTCCTTATTATATGTCATAGCTTTGTGTTATTTAAAAACGTCTACATTTATATTTTGCCTTTTGAACATTTAAATTTGCAATTTTTGGCAAATATGAAACTGTCTAACATCACAGACAAAATACCACTTTCTTAATACAGCAAGCACTTTCTGTGCCCTGTAGCAATAACATTCCATGTTTATTATTTGGTTACATCAGAATTTCAGAGTATGCTCCACAGTTCTTATAGGTATGTGACACAGGCACACCCTACAACTCTTCTATGGTTAAGTAGTTTTTGGAAAATACTGAGTTAATGTAAATTCATAAGGTTTCTTTATCACTGAATATCTAGTAGGTTCATATGTATTGTGGATATCTCAAAGGAATGAAAACATGTAAAATTTCCAAGTATTTTTAATTGCAGAATGTTTTCTTGAAAACAAAACTTTGGGGATAATTTTCCAGAAGAATACACTATGGACATCATTAGGTTAGACCATAATAACTTTGAAGTCTTTGTTGAGAAATATGATGTAATTTACTTACATATGCAAATCCAAGAACTGTTTAACCCACCAATGAATAGTAGAGGAGCAGACCATTTCTACAATTAGTTAATACTTGGTATCTGAATTAAATACCTAATTGAGAAAGCATTTTTTTGTAGGTTGAAGGGACAAATGGAAGTCAGAAAATCTAGGTTTGATTCTTGAGTCTGCTACTATGTAGATGATTTTACCTTGGACAAGTTACCATAACTTTATAATAAGGGTAATAATAACATGCAACATGCAACTTGAAGTTTGTATTAAAGATAAAAATTTGATAAAATATATAACATAGTTCCTGGCACAAAATTATCAGTAAATGATAGTATTAAATGGGTACAAAGTAATCTAAAATTAGAGTAATGAATAGTGCTCACATTTACTATTTTCCCCCCAAGACTTTAATACATCTTCCTCTTCTGAAAACCATCATTGTTTTTCTTCAGGCCATGCACCATGCAGATTCTTCTCTGCAGCTTTCCTCACTTCATTTCTCTTGCCCGAGCAACTCTTACTTCTATCCATTTATCTAATTTTTACTCATTCTACAGTCCATTTTTCTGGTGGCCTTTTCTCTGGGATGATTCATCTAACCACTTTGGTACATCTTTCCTTTTCCTGGCACCTAATAGTCCTTTTACCTATATAATTTATTTCTTAGGCACTTACATGAAAACATATGTTATTAATTTGTATTTTTCTGTGCAAGTTCTCTATTTTCAACTAAATTAAAAAGGTGCTTAGGAGAAGCAACTCTGTTCTAAAGTAGGTATTCACTTTAAAATGATAGGTACTCAATAAACATTTGTTGATTTTATTGATTACAAAGGGCAGCAGCTGAATGTTAAACTCGCCACCTATTAGGTAAAACACATGCTGCTAACTACTACTGACCATTGATGGATAATTCTCATTGCAGAAGGATTTTCTTGTATGACTGTTTCACAAGCATATTCTGGAGTTTTGAAGAGGTTGCCATTATTTGTTCAATCTTGAGGAAGGATGAGGGTAGAAAACCAGTTAGTATTCTAATCCATTTTTTAATCATCCTATTTTCACTCTTTTTGGAGAAATGTAAATAGAGCTAGAGGGCAGCTAATATTGGATCCTTTCTAAGGCAAAGAGCCTTCAAACTCAAATTGTTGCACTAAATTATAAGAAACAGAATCCTAATGATTGAAAACTCCACTTTGCAATCATATGATAAATCATGTCCTTCTCCCTTTTGGTTTGCTTCATCACTCTCCCAAACATGCATTCAAATTTATCCAATATCTAAATACTGAGAAAATACCTAAAGGGAGAATATTGGGGGGGGGGGCGGGAATCCTAACCTCATTTACTACATCAAAATTGATTTTTAGGTAGATGCTTAAAAATAATCTCAGGAAAGAGATGTCATTCTAAGCAGGATATGAATTCAAACACTGATAATACACAATGATTACATCTAGAGAGTTTTCTTAGAATTTTATAGGAATAAATATTTTCCTAACTTAGGTCCTCATGATATTATCTCTCCATATCTTTTTGTTTGTTTCACACTTTCTTTTCACTTAGGTCATACAGTGATTCAAAGAATGAATATCATTCTTTCTAGTATCCATATGAATCATTTTCTCTCTCCAAAATATTTTCATTTACTCTACTCTTTGTTTAATTCAATAGTTCATTTCTGACTGCATATAGGACTGGCTACATAATTTCTGACCCCAGTGTAAAATGAAAATGAGGATCTCTTGTTAGAAAGGTATTAAGAATTTCAAAAGGACAGCAGCAGACTACTAACCCTAGCAGTTTCCTTTACAGTGTTGGCCCCTGTCTTCTCCATTGTATATTCTTTATTCCTTTGTCATAAGTTAATTTCCCATGTATGGATGCGTTTATTTTTGAACTCTATTCTGTTCCATCGATCTATGTATTTGGTTTTATGCCAATAACATACTGTCTTGATTACTCTTAACTTTGTAGTAGAGTTTTAAATCAGGGGATGTGACACCTCTGGCCTTTTTCTTCTTTTTCAAGATTATGTGGCTATTTGGGGTAATTTGTGGTTCCACACAAATTTTAGAAATATTTATTCTAGTTCTGTGAAAAATGTCGTGGGAATTTTGATAGAGACTGTATTGAATCTGTGGATGGCTTTCGGGAATATAAACATTTTAACAATATTAATTCTTCCAGTCCATGGACACAGAATTTTTTTCCATTTATTTGTCTGTTATTCACCTCTTTCATAAATGTTTCTAGTTTTCACTGTTTATTTAGTTAAGCAGTTTATAGTTATGCCCTATCTTTCCTTTCCTGCTTACATAGAACCTGAAGTCCAACCAGAGGTAAATGCTTAAGGTCTTCTCAGTTCTTTTCTGAGCATACTTCCTGCTGCAGGCATGCACATGGCCTTCTAGAATCCCTTGATTATGCAGGGGCATTTTATAGCCCTAATTCTAAGTATTTCTTTCCTCAGGAAAGTATTTCTTCCTTCTGTCCAGACATTTTGATCTGCTTCTTGTCTCTGCTGTTATCTTGCACGGGTGGAAATGGCTAATATATTTGCCTCTACATGTTATGAAAATATACCACCTATGAAGCAGCTTCAGGCTCGGGGAAGTTCCTGTGTAGGTGAAACAAAGGCAAGCCCTTGAGCCAATCCTTCAAGTCAAAATACAGAATTCCCTTCCTCGAACATAGGTTCATACCATTCCCTCTGGTACCCACAACCTGCACCAGGAATGCAGGCTGCCATCCTCAATGCTGCTACAGAACTGGGAGTGGAGGTTAATGGTAACAGGGTACATTGATATGCCACAGAGCTCTTCTACCAAAATTCTGCAGTTTTTCACTTAACAAAGCATCCCCCTGGTTGTTGCAAGTTGTTTTTATTAGATTCCAGGGTTCCTAAAATGTGCATCCCTACAAACTGACAGTTTTGCCAGCTTATTAATTCCTTCTATGGCTACTTTTGCTCTACAGTGGCAGTTGGGTGGTTGCAACATTACTATCCACAAAGACAGAAATATTCACTATCTGGTTTTTTAAGTAAAAATTTGCTGACCTCTATACTAGACATCTTTATATAGAATTCACATAAAAATATTTGTCTAATGAATGCATGGATGGATGGGTTGGTGGATAAATTAGGTGAAAAACAAAAAGATTTTACATTTATATTTTATCATGAAGTTATCAAATGTAGATATAGGTAGCTACTTGCATCTTGTTAAACTTAGAATTGTACTCCTTGAAGAGAATGGCAATTCATTGACCATCTTTAGAGTTGCTATTTTTACTTATAAGTCACTATTCCATACAGGAATGATGGTGGCTACTTAAAATCAAAACATGCCAATTGGAAATGTATATTACTATCAGAAAGCATTCTGATATCATAAATTGTTGTTGTTTCTAGGTCTATTGTACATTATGTATTTTAATCTCTCCAGAAGTATCGCCTATGAGAGCAGTAGTATAGGCCATGGTCAGTGACAACTATACTAGATAGTTACAGTGAGTTGATAACTTGTTTGTTGAAGAAGTACTCATCTTCTTAGTATTACTGTCTGTCCATGGTAATGTCCTTTCATTCTTAATCTTCCTTTTAAAAGTATAATTCTCCACTTTGCATTCTCTTGAGTATTACAGGTCAAGTTGAGATCTGTTTTTTTCTCCCTCATGTTACTGTGTAAGTTGTGTAGTTTTACAGAGCTGATTCAACTTCTCCAGGAGCCAATGGCAGCAGAATACTTGCCCCTACCCTTTAATCTGTCCATTCATTAGCCTTCCACTTCCAATCAACTTCACAGCCTCCATCTTGATCTCCACAATCTTTAAAAATCAAGTTGCTCTTGATTTTTAGTATCTAAAAATAGTATCTAATACTATTACAGTATTATTCATTATTTAATGCTTTTAGTGTGAGGGCAGTGATAGGATACACAGAGTATGTATGTAAGACTACGAAAATTGAGAGAGAGAAATTCTCAGGGACACATGAATTGCTTCAGTTTTAAGTTTAATCTCTATAATTTTATTTTAACCTGTTGTTATTATTGTAACCATTTTGCCCTTTTCATTTGACCCATAGGAATGCTATTTTTTAAAAAAGCATGTTGGGGCACCTGGTGGCTCAGTTAAGCGTCTGACTCTTGATTTCAGCTCAGGTCATGATCTCACGGTTTGTGAGTTTGAGCCCCATGTTGGCCTCTGTGCTGGCAGCATGGAGCCTGCTTAGGATTCTCTCTCTCTCTCTCTCTCTCTCTCTCTCTCTCTCTCTCTCTCAAAATAAAATAAATTAAAATCATAGATAAAAAGATGTGTGTGTGTGTGTGTGTGTGTGTGTGTGTGTGTGAGAGAGAGAGAGAGAGAGAGAGAGAGAGAGAACCCTATCTTCATTAAGGAAAAATTAAGAACCATCAAAATATCTCTTAAATGCTTTGATACTGTTACCCATAGCAACTGGAGTTTCAGCTGATTGCCATTTAAAAGTTGTTTTATAATGAGCGTAAATTCAGAACCAGACTGAGGCTGAGTATCCATTTATGTTTTTACAAATAAATTATTTAAGGGCCTCAGTGTCATAGGTCCTGATCTAAAATAAAACATAATTATATATGTCAAAAATGTACTGTATATTGATATTTCCCCTCTGGTAATTAATGAAGCAAAGTAGCCTTATGAATTATACAGAATATTATAAAATAGATAAAAATCTCAAATTCACCACTGGATTGGGAGTTCCAGAAGGACAGAAATTTTTCTATATTGTTTTGTTTTTCACTGTTGTATATCCAATGCCTAAAATGGTACATAATAGTTCAATATGTGTTTGAATAAATAAATAAATTAGTTAGTTTAGCCTTATCATTGAAATGGCAAGGGATAAAATGATAGTTTATACATTTATAAAATTAAATTGCATTTTTATATCCCTATCTTTTGAATATCATGAGTAGGGCAATGATAGTTCAGGGGTTAGCATATGAAAAATAATTTAGGTCTAGATAAGGTCTGAAGGATATGTGAGTTATAACTTAAAATTTTTAAAGTTTTATTATATGTAAATAAAACATTTTGGTCCCCTCAACCTTAAAACATATTTTACTTTTTTAGAACTTCATTTTGGTTATATTCTTTGCCAACTCCCAGTCTAATGCAGATAAAAATACATGAGTTATTGGGTTCCTTAAAACTGGGTTTGATAGTGGAAATGCTGACAAATCTTTATTACAGATGCCAGTGAAATGAAGTGCTTTTACCTCTAGCAAATGCTGATGTGGAGATTTAAGACTATATGAGAAATCAGTAAAGTTGCCCAGGAGAGTTTTATCATATTATTCATTGAACTCAGTATGTGGTACAGTAATTGCTTCTGGTACCATTTTTCTTTTCCTACATGAGGTTATTATTTATCCTTGTGCTGTGTGAAACAGAGAAAGAGAGTCTAAAGGAGAGTCATAACTCGATGTAAACTATCTTGTGACACAATGTAGCTGGAGATAGGAATCACAACTGGAAAATGGTGTCTAACTTATCAAAATTAAATATGGGAAGAATGGTATTTGACATTGTGGAGACCCATAAATACTAAAAAGATGCACTCAGACCACATTTTTTTCTAGTGATATGAAAACCTGTTTAAAATATGTATCTAAATATACTTTAATCTCACAGGGATCAGCAAATTTATTTGCCCCTGATAGAAGTTTTCTTATTAGCTTATAGGTGGTGGAAATCAAGTTAATAGGTAGAATAGTTACTAGGAAAAGCTGAATTAATGAGAAATAAATAGCATAATTTTAAAATTTTTTGGTCTGCTTTTGTACCTTGTACACATATATCCATCATGTGCCTCAAATATACTTCAGTAAGCCCTAACTTAATTTTTTTTCTAATGTGCAAGTGAGTTTGTGTGAAAAATATACCATAAATATTTTGGAACACAGATTTTAAATGGAGATAATGATGCCTTAATAATGCAAATATTGCATTTTTTAGACACTCATATTACTACCTTAATCTGTTTAGGCTTAAAATTGCTATTTTAACAAAGTCTTGAAGCACTTTTATGTTAAAAATGTGTTCTTTCCGGGGCACCTGGGTGGCTCAGTCAGTGAAGTGTCTGACTCTTGGTTTCAGCTCAGGTCATGAGCTCGACCCCCTCATTGGGCTCTGTGCTGACACTGCAGAGCCTGCTTGGGATTCTCTCTTTCTCCTTCTCTATCTCTCTGCACTGTCTGCACTCTCTCTCTCTCTCAACTTAAATAAATAGCCTTAAAAAAAAGAATTAGAAAATGTGTTCTTACTTGTGATGTAGATAATGAATTTTTTGGATTATATATTTACTACTTTTCTGCAATGTTGTTTTGATTGCATTGTTCAATTAGTAAATGTGTTACCATTTTGGATGCATTACATTAACTTAGTGGCTAATCTCAGTGATTGAAAAAACAATAAAGTCATACAATATATATTAAGTTATCTAGTGAGCTATGTGCAATTATGCATTCACATGGAGTTTGGAAATGATCATTAGAAGTCATTTAATATGGAAAATATACTGAGAGGCAAATGGTTCAATAATCTGACTCCCAAGTTTGTATGCTGAATATTGACCTTTCCAAAAGCACTCTTGCCCTCAGTTTCTTCATTTGTAAAATAGAAATAATAATATTATGGACATTACATGGTTATAATGAGAAATAAATAAGTTTATCCAAGGAAAGCACCCAGAACGTGGTCTGGCACAAAGTATAGATTCTGGAAAATATTAGATAGATCTAAAGTCACCTGCAGATTGAAAGAAAGGGGATGAAGAACTCCTAATGGTCACAATAATGGTCATCCAAAGAAAGCTGGAGTAGACATACTTATATAAGACAAGCTAGATTTTAAAATAATGACTGTATCAAGAGATGAAGGGATCTATTCACCAAGAAGATCTAACAATTGTAAATATTTATACCCCCAACGTTGTAGCACCCAAATATATAAATCAATCACAAACATAAAGAAACACATTGTTAATAATACCATAATAGTAGGGGACTTCAACACCCCACTTACAGCAATGGACGGATCATGTAAGCAGAAAATCTACAAGGAAACAATGGCTTTGAATGACACATTGGACCAGATGTACTTAACAGATATATTCAGAACATTTCATTCTTAAGCAGCAGAATACACATTTTTCATGAGCAAACATGAGCTGTCAGCAGAGAGTCTGATGAGGTGCTCAAACTCAAACTGCGAGATCATGACCTGAGCTGAAGTCGGATGCTTAACCGACTGAGCCACCCAGACACCCCATACCTTGCATATTTTCTGACCACAACACTATGAAACTCGAAATCAACCACAAGAAAAAATTTGGAAAGACATGAATACTTTGAGATTAAAGAGCATCCTACTAAAGAATGAATGGATTAACTAAGAAATTAAAGAGGAAATTTAAAAGTACATGGAAGCCAATGAAAATGAAAACATGACAGCCCACCACCTCTGGAATGTAGCAAAGGGGGTCATAAGAGGAAAGTATATAGCAATCCATGCCTTCCTAAAGAAGGAAGAAAGGTCTCAAATACAAAACCTAACCTTACACCTAAAAGAGCTGGAAAAAGAATAGCAAATAAAGCCCTAAATCAGCAGAAGACAGGAAATAATAAAGATTTGAGCAGAAATCAATGATATTGAAATAATAATAATAATAATAATAATAAACCAGTGAACAGATCAATGAAACCAGGAGCTGGTTCTTTGAAAGACTTAACAAAATTGGTAAACCCCTAGCTAGATTGATCAAAAAGAAAAATGAAAGGATCCAAATAAATAAAATCATGAATGAAGGAGGAGAGATCACAACCAACATTGCAGAAATACAAATAATAATAAGAGACTATTATGAGCGATTATATACCAACAAATTGGATGGTCTAGGAGAAATAGGCAAATTCCTAGAAACATATCAACTACCAAGACTGAAACAGGAAAAATAGAAATTTGAACAGACCCATAACCAGTAAGGAAATTGAATACGTAACCAAAAATTTCCCAGCAAACAAGAGTCCAGAGCCAGAGGGCTTTCCAAGGGAATTCTACCAAACATTTATTTTTTTTTTAACTTTATAGTTTATTGTCAGGTTGGTTTCCATATAACACCCAGTGCTCTTCCCCACAAGTGACCTCCACCAAGACCATCACCCCCCATTACCTTTCCTCCTTCCCCTTCTCCCCTCAGTTTGTTTTCAGTATTCAAGAACCTCTCGTGATTTGTCTCCCTCCCTCTCCCTAACTGTTTTTCCTCCTTCCCCTCCCCATGGTCCTCTGTTGGGTTTCTCCTGTTAGACCTATGAGTGCAAACATATGGTATCTGTCCTTCTCCGCCTGACTTATTTCGCTTAGCATGACACCCTCGAGGTCCATCCACTTTGCTACGAATGGCCAGATTTCATTCTTTCTCATTGCCATGTAGTATTCCATTGTATAGATGATCCACATCTTCCTAATCCATTCATCAGTTGATGGACATTTAGGCTCTTTCCATGATTTGGCTATTGTTGAAAGTGCCACTACGGACATTGGGGTACATGTGCCCCTATGCATCAGCACTTATTTTTTTGAAGCTGTTCCAAAAAATAGAAATGGAAGGAAAATTTCCAATCTCATTCTACAAGGCCAGCATTATCTTGATTCCAAAACCATACAGAGACCCCACTAAAAAGGAGAACTACAGACCAATTTCCCTAATGAACATGGATGCAAAAATTCTCAACAAGATACTAGCCAACCAAATTCAACAATACATTAAAAGAATTATTCACCATGATCAAGTGGGATTTATTCCCTGGATGCAGGGTTGTTCAATATCTGCAAATCAATCAATGTGATACATCACAGTAATAAAGGAAAGGATAAGAACCACATGATCCCTTCAACAGATGCAGAAAAAGCATTCGACGAAATACAGCATCCTTTCTTGATAAACACCCTCAAGGAATTAGGGATAGGATTGTATCTCAAGATCATAAAGGCCATATACGAAAGACCTACAGCTAATGTCATCCTCAATGGGGGAAAAACTAAAAGCTTTCCTCCTAAGGTCAGGAACATAACAAGGATGTCCACTCTCACCACTGTTATTCAACATAGTGTTGGAAGTCCTAGTCTCAACAATTAGACAAAACAAAGAAATAAAATGTATCCAAATTGACAAAGAGGAAGTGAAACGTTCACTCTTCATAGATGACATGACATTCTATGTGGAAAACACAAAAGACGCCACCAAAACACTGCTAGAACTGATCCATGAATTCAGCAGAGTCCAAGGATATAAAATCAACATACAGAAATTGGTTGCATTTCTATACACCAATAATGATGCAGCAGAAAGAGAAATCAAAGAATCGATCACTAATCAAAGATGTGAAAAATCTAAACGCTGAAAACTATAGAAAGCTTATGAATGAAATTGAAGAAGATATACAGTAATGGAAAACATTACATGCTCATGGATTGGGGAACAAATATTGTTAAAATGTTGATACTACCCAAAGCAATCTACATATTCAAAGCAATTCCTATCAAATAACACCAGCATTCTTCACAGAGCTAGAACAAATCATCCTAAAATTGGTATGGAAACAGAAAAGATCCAAAATAGCCAAAGCAATCCTGAAAAAGAAAACCAAAGCTGGAGGCATCACAATTCTGTACTTCAAGTTGTATTACAAAGCTGTAATCATCAAGACAGTAATGGTATGCACAAAACAGACACATAGATCAATGGAGCAGAATAGAGCACCTAGAAATGGACCCACAAACATGGTTAACTAATCTTTGACAAAGCAGGAAAGAGTATCCAATGGAAAAAAAGATGGTCTCTTCAGCCAATGGTGTTAGGAAAACTGGACAGCAACATGCAGAAGAATGAACCTGGACCACTTTCATACACCAAACACAAAAACAAACTCAAAATTAATGAAATACCTAAACACAAGACAGGAAGCCATCAAAATCCTAGAGGAGAAAACAGGCAACAACCTCTTCAACCTTGGCCACAGCACCTTTTTACTTGCCATGTCTCCAGAGGCAAGAGAAACAAAAGCAAAAAGGAACTATTAGGACCTCATCAAGATAAAAAGCTTCTGCACAGAGAAGGAAACAATCACCGAAACTAAAAGGCAACCAACAGAATTGAAGAAGATATTCCCAAATGAATATCAGATAAAGGATTAATATCAAAAATCTATAAAGACTTATAAAACTCAACACCCAAAAAACAAATAATCCAGTGAGGAAATGGGCAAAAGGCATGAATAGACACTTCTACAAAGAAGATATCTAGATAGCTAACAGACCCATGACAAAATGTGCAACATCATTCATTGTCAGGGAAATACAAATCAAAACCGCAATGAGATACCACCTCACACCTGTCAGAATGGCTAAAATTAACACTCAGGCAGCAATAGATGTTGGAGAAGATGAGAAGAAAGAGGAACCTTTTACACTCTTGGTGGGAATGCAAACTGGTGCAGCCACTCTGGGAAACAGTTTGGAGTTTCCTCAAAAAATTAAAAACAGAACTACTCTGTGGCCCAGCAATTGCAACAGTAGATATTTATCCAAAGGATACAGGAGTGCTGATTTGAAGGGGCACATGCACCCCAGTGTTTATAGCAGTACTATCAACAATAGCCAAAGTATGGAGAGAGCCCAAATGTCCATCAACTGATGAATATAATGAAATATCACTCAGCAATCAAAAAGAACGAAATCTTGCCATTTGTTACAACATGGATGGAACTAGAGTTTATGCTAAGCTAAATAAGTCAGAGAAAGATGAACATCATATGATTTCACTCATGTGGAATTTAAGAAACAAAACAGATGAACATAGGAGAAGAGAAGCAAAAATAAGATAAAAACAGAGAGGGAGACAAACCTTAAGATTATCTTAAATACAGAGCACAAACTGAGGGTTGCTGGCAGGGTGTTGGGTGGGGGAATGGGCTATAGGAGCAAGGAGCATTATGGAGGACACTTGTTGGGATAAGGACTGGGTATTATATGTA
>CM053577.1:57225950-57242742 GCA_028646485.1 Cryptoprocta ferox | reverse complement strand
AAGAAACAAAACAGATGAACATAGGAGAAGAGAAGCAAAAATAAGATAAAAACAGAGAGGGAGACAAACCTTAAGATTATCTTAAATACAGAGCACAAACTGAGGGTTGCTGGCAGGGTGTTGGGTGGGGGAATGGGCTATAGGAGCAAGGAGCATTATGGAGGACACTTGTTGGGATAAGGACTGGGTATTATATGTAAGTGATGAATCACTAAATTCTGTTCCTAAAATCATTATTACACTCTATGTTAACTAACTTGGATTTAAATTAAAAATAAATAAATAAATGAGTGCTATATTTTATGCTCAGTAGCTTGTCTTAAAAATTTTAATGGTGTCTTTCACAGACCAAAAAAATGTTATAAAGTCCAATTTTTATTTTTTCTTCTATGTGCATTTTATGTCAAGTCTAAAGATTTCCTCTCATACTTTAAAAAAATTTTAATGTTTATTTATTTTTGAGAGAGATAGAGACAGAGTGCAAGAGGGCGAAGGGCCAGAGAGAGAGAGGGAGACACAGAATCTGAAGCAGGCTCCAGACTTCAAGCTGTCAGCACAGAGCCTGATGCTGGGCTTGAACTCACAGACTTGGAGATCATGACCTGAGGCGAAATTTTACACTTAACCAACTGAGCTACCCAGGTGCCCCTCTCCTATGCTTTTATTTTCTAAAAGTTTAATGGCTTTTATATTAAAAAGAAAAAAAGAAGTTAATCTCCAGGAAAGAAGGCTGATGGAGAAGCAGTATTATCAAGATGTGGTTCCAATAAAACACAAAGATGAAGGGAATACCAAAAATTAGTTAAAAATGTGGAACAGTGTGCTGTTCTCTAAGCAGGAGTTGTTTAGCACATAGTGGCACTGTGTAGGAGTGTCAGAAGAATGCAAACTGGTCAGGCTGGAATGTGTATGAAACAGTAGAGGGATAAGCCTGGTCAAAAGTGATGAGAAGAAAAATGGAATTAGTCTTGTTTCTGAGATGAGTGTGGACAAGAGTTAGCACACAGTGGCACTGTGTAGGAGTGTCAGAAGAATGCAAACTGGTCAGGCTGGAATGTGTATGAAACAGTAGAGGGATAAGCCAGGTCAACAGTGATGAGAAGAAAAATGGAATTAGTCTTGTTTCTGAGATGAGTGTGGACAAAAGGATATATTGCTATCATATCTAAAATGCCCTTAGGTGTGATGACCCTCAGGGGATGAGTATTGTTCTCCAGGGGTTGAGAATAGGGTGATCAGCTTTCTAGATGGACTGGCATGACAGGCTCTTAAGTTTTTCCACTCTGCAGTGTCTTTCTCTAAGAGAGCACCTTCCAGAGGCTTTACCCATGGTCAAATAGTAATAAGTAGTAGAGCCAATTGCACTCTGGATACAAGGTATCTAGATATAGATACCAATGTTCTGTCTGCTCCCACAAAAGTATGCTAATGCATGGAATCTCTTGGTACTTAATTAAATTATGCATTTTTAACAGGGTCTGTTGTGCAGAGCCTTACAGGATTTGGCTCCTCACTCTCTCTACATTTCTGACCTTGTTCAACTAATTCCCTCATTTACTGGATGTGATTTCAGTCACACTGATGGCTGTAGTCCTCTTTCTGGAACACTCCAGTGTCATATTGGCCTTAAGGCTTTTACTTGCTATATCCTTGACCTGAAATGCTCTTCTGTCAGATTTTCAAATGGCAAGACTCTTTTTCATCTTTTAGTTTCTACCTCATCTCTAATCTCATTAAAGACTTTCAGACATGTTACTCACTTTTGTCTTGTTTTCTCTTATCCTGCCAAGTACCTTGAGGTTGTTCTGTATCTTATTGCCCTATTTTATGTTTTTACGCCATTTATCAGCATTGGAAATTATTGTGTTCTATTTGTTTAGGCATTTATTATTGATATCCTCATATATATATCACTAACTTTATGACTCAGAAATTTCTCTTTTATACAGAGGAGGGCTGGCTCATAGTAGGTGCTTTATAAAATACTGTTGGATAAATGTATAAATACTTGATAAATATTTCTTTTTCTATATTCCAAAGTAAGCTACTATTTTTCTTCCTATAAATAAATATAGTAGTTATAATTTTCATGGTTGTTCAGAAAAAATGTTGTAATATGTAAAAGTCTATACTCCAGTTTTTAACACATAGTAGGTGATTAGGCAGTGATTTTTTTTCATTTTTCCATCAATATATCCCACTGAAATAGCACAGCAGATATTGATGAAATGGAATAATTCCAACTGGGATATTGTAATCATGTGAAATTATATCTTAGGTATTATATATTTTATGGCATATATCATATTTACTATCCCTTATATAAGATATAATATATATGTTATGGGATATATCAGATATTTTTTTTATGTAGTAATGATGAAATTATTATAGTTAAATATTCTCCTTTGAAACACAAATATTCTCAAAGTAATCTCCCTTCTTAGGTTTTCATACTATATTAATTACAATTAGGAGAAAATAAAATTGTCTGTTTTTCTAAATTAATGTGAAATATTCTATCTTCTAATGAAAGGTTTAATTCTGATAGTTTCATAATTAACTATTACCTCCTACCTTCATGTTTTTACCTCCTACCTCCATTTTACTGTTTCCAGGAAGAACCCTATGTCCTGTTTAAGAAGTCTGACAAACCTCTCTATGGGAATGATCGATTTGAAGGGTACTGTATTGATCTCCTCAGAGAATTATCTACAATCCTTGGCTTTACATATGAAATTAGACTTGTGGAGGATGGGAAATATGGAGCTCAAGATGATGCCAACGGACAGTGGAATGGAATGGTCCGTGAATTGATTGATCACGTAAGTCTCTTTTCTCATTATTATCATTACCTTTGATAGATTGCTGAAAGATTTAGTTTTTAAAAGTTTTCTGATGGTCAAGGGTTAATAATGGCAAAGAGTGGTAATATATTTCAAGTATGTATTTCCTTAAGTAATTCTCTTCAAAGTATATATTATTTTTTGCCCTTAAATATAAACAATCTAAGAGGGATGTATGGTTCTATTAGAGAGAGAGTTGTCTGTTTTAAATTACATAGTATCTAGTGATTTAATATCTTGAAATATTTAGTTTTAATTTGCAAATTGTAGTGTGGTTGCCCAACAATTTATTTCTTTTTCACTTTTATAATGCTAACTTCATAATCAATAGAAAGAATGAGTGATGCAAACTCTAAATTTTATGATAAAAATTTTCTGCACTAGGGTAGGATATTTCTTATCTTTAGAGATGAGAGAAATCTATATGCAAAAAGCATAGAATAAAGATACAGTATAAAATAAAGTATTTTAAATGTATTGACTTAGGGATAGACATTTTATTTATTTAGTTAGTTGAATAAGCCAAACATTCCTTCTTTGGCCAAGAAAGCATTATTTCATAATTTCTTAGTTGGCAATGTCCATTAATTCATCTCTTTGAAATAAACTCTTATTTTTTAAAAATAATAATATTGCATTTTGCTTTGTGTTTTGTAACATTTAAGTTTATTTTGACATTTTCCATAATATTAAGGCATGTAATTATTGCTAAATATTCTACAAAATAACAAAATATATTTTGCTTTTAAAAAACCATGAAAACTACCCTAAATAAAAGTTCTTACTAATGGAAGTAGCAAATATAGGCAGTTTTCACATTTTGAAAATATTTTATTGCTATTAATTACAAAGTTTATTTTCAAGAGTAAAAAGGGAGATCTGAATCTATCCCTATCTATCTATCTATCTATCTATTATCTATTATCTATCTATCAGGTGATGTTAGGGTTTGGTTAGAAGAAGAATAACAAAGTAAATAAATAATCACCATTAAAACTTACTTTTCTTTAAATCTTTAACATATTTTTTAAATTATTTGAAATTTACTCAATAAGGTCCTGAGGTTCTAGGCTTAATCAGTTATTTCTAAAAAATTCTGGATAAATGGTCCATTTATACTTTAACTTTGTAAAATTCATTAAAGATGATGAAAATGTATATAATTTAGAATCAGATATGAAATCTTAAACTTTATGTTCACTTCTATTACTATAGCAGTAACCATCAGAAATCTAGTTCAAGCTGGTTTAAGCAAAAATGTTAACTTGTTTGTTTGCATCTTTGAAAAATCCACAGGTAGTGTGGTTGGATTTAGAATATCAATATTTAGTTTCTCTGATATTTTGCCTCAGTGTCGTCTTTGTTTCCTTGTAGTTATTTTACACTTAGACATGTGCCTCTTAACAGGTGGTAAGAGCAATTGCTACCAACAGTTCCAGATCAACCATCCAGGTAGAAGTAAAACACCTGGACCCTATAATTTAATCAAAGGACCCCAAATTTGGTTTTATTGGCCAGACCAATGACATAAACTAAATCCTGAACCAATTGTCCCATTGAGAAGGAAGTGCTATTCTTGGAGTGCCTGGATGTCTCAGCTGGTTATGTGTCCAACTCTTGGTTTTGGCACAATTCATGATCTCATGGTTTGTGAGTTCGAGTCACACATTGGGCTCCAGGCTGACAGTGTGGTTCCTGCTTGGGATTCTCTCTCCCCCTCTTTCTCTGTCCTTCCCCTGCTGGCGCTCTCTCTCCCTCCCTCTCTCTCTCTCTCTCTGTCTCAAAAATCAATAAACTTAAAAAGAATTTAAAAAAGGAAGGAGTGCTATTCTCACTGAATAACTTGGAAGCAATATATTCATACAAGAAACTAGGAGGTGGGGTGAATCCCTTTTAAAACTACATAGATTTAGATTTGAGGAACTGTGGATTTTTAAAGGAAAATCAGGGTGTTTATACGTAAAGAAAGTAGAATAAATTCTGCACATACCAATACATGTATATCCACCATCAAACCTTTGCATATGTAGCCTATCTATTTTTTTTCAAGGACATTAAAAGTAGAAAATGAAGGTTAGGAAATAATGATTTAGATCTATGGCATAAAAGAGGATGGCACTCCAAATGAGGGAATAGTAAGGGGGATATTATCAGTTAATATTTGTTTCTCAACAAAATTATTTGTAGTATTGAATTGAGACCACTGATGAAGGCTTAAGTTACTGAATTTCTTTATTCTTCTTGGTGCCATATCTTTCACTTTACCTTTTATTTTTCCCTTACTAGAGTACTATTCTGTCCTAGGATCCCCTTTCTTGGTGCCGTCCTCATGTCTCTTATTGCCAATCAAGCCTTGGTTTTTAATATTTAGCATGAGTCATATTAAACTAGAATAATGTTTATAGTCAATATATTTTTCTTTGTATACCCTTGTTTGCATATTTATGAATATGCTAATTTCAACACAAAGTAATAACTCTTACTGATAATCAGATAAATATCATAAACATCTTGCTCTCCTTGCTTTCCTTGGATAAGCTTATCTTTTCTCATAGCTTGATTACCATTCTCATACTGAAATTTCACCATTCTGCATCTTTAGCCCTGAGCCTTAGATGCGTATATCAGTCTACCTCTGTTATATTTTTTGCTTAAATGTTTTATAAGCATCTCAAAGGTAGCATATTCCATACTGAATTTATTGTTTATATTTCTTAAAACTTTTCTTTCTGAAGAGTTTCCTATATCAGTTCATGGAGCAATGATTCAATAGGTTTCCTAAGCCAAAATTTAGTAGTCATTTTTAATTATTTCTCTTTCCATCATGTTTTATTGAATGTGGTTCTTAAATAATTTTTAAACCTGTCCACTTATCTCCGTCTCCACTGTCATCTAGAATAATATCCCAATATTAGGATCTTTCCCTTCTAATACATTATCTATTATATATCTGTTATCTATCTATCTATCTATCCATCTATATCATTCAGCTAGGATGTTCTTTCAGAAGAAGAAATCTTATCATGCCTTTCTCTTGCATAAAATCTATCAGTAGTTTCCATTGTCCTGACAATATAGAACCAACTATATATTTATAATACTTTCACATTTGGTTATTTTTTATCTGTTATGGAAGTCTTGTTTTTATCCTCCAGATCTACTACTCTCAGATCTTCTCCACCATGCTTTCTATATTGGGACGTTGTCCTACATGGAGTAAATCAACAGGGCTCCCAGCAAGAGATCCAAGGGAGAGAGGAGAGTGAGGTCAGAATATTTATTTCCCTCCTTGCTCCCTGAGATATTGGCTTGAGCTGGCTGTGTCCCTACAAGGAATGTCAGTTTCTCATTATGAGGCCTGCTTTATACAAATCTGTCTCCTGTTCTCATTTCCAAATTTATACCCTACATAGCTTTGTTTCTCCAGATCTCAGCTTAGGTGCTATTAGCCTTGGGTTCCTGTACCATCCCTTAAAATTTCCCAACACCAGTTGTCCTTGAAATGCGTTCCACATACCTGCAGAATCAATATCACTTTCAAACTTGTTGGAAATGCAAATTTTCAGGCCCTACCGTAGAACTACTAGATCTATAACTCTGTGTGTGGAGCCCAGCAATCTTTCTTTTAGCAAGCCCTAATGGTGATTCTGGTGTGCTCTGAAATTTGAGAATAATTGTTCTACCCTCCACTCGGACTTGTGTAATTATTTTGTCCGTTTGTAAACAAATCCTACTCAGTTATCATTTGAGTGTGCCCTCTGTTTTCTATTGAAAAACTAACTGGTACACCTTCTTATATTTAATCTATTTTGTCCTCTCCAACCAAACCCATGAGGACTTTTTTCAGCCTTGTTGTCTTTTGCTCATAGGCTAGTTCTCTGACTGTACCACTCTCTTCAACCTCCACCCAAATCACCTCATCTGAATTACTTCTACTTAACTTCAGAAACATTTCCACAGTAATGCTCCCCCACCCCACCCCAGGAAGTCCATATGCTATGAGTTTCCACAATATTCTTCTAGCATAGCATCTGTCACACTTTAATTACCAACTTAATATCTGTCATACTTATTTGTATGTACATTGTATGGTAGTTAGAAAATCAATCAAGACTATTTCAGGTACAAGTGCCAGAAACATGGCTAAAAATAGCTTACACAGACATACTTTAAAAAATGTCCCATATTACTAAAAATGTACTATGGTGGTTCTCACTTCAAGTATACTTGGATCCAGGGCCTTAAGGTATGTCATTAATGTCTGACCTCTGTTTTGCTGCCTTGTTATCTATTGGCTTTACTCTCCTCTATAGCTTTTATTCTTAAGTACTTTCTTTCCATATGGTGACAAAGGTGACCCAAGGTGGCTCTAGGCCAGTGGTTATCAACTGGAAGGATAACCCAAGAGTCTTTTCCCAGGAGACTTTTGGCAATGTTGAGAGACATTATTTATTGTCTTGACTTACGGAGGTGGGGGAGATATTGTTACTGCTATCTAAAGATAGAGGCCAGTGGTGCTAACCTTTAAACAATGTGCAAGATAGCCCCTCCCTTCCAACAAAAAGAATTATTTGGTCCAAATGTCAGTTTTAGTGAAGTTAAGAAACTTTGCTCTAGGCTTACCTGGTTCTTAGAGTTTTCCTTTTGAAAGAGATAGAGGTCTTCTTTTGCCAAAATTTCAGCAAAATCCATGATGGGGGTAGGTGGGAGGGGTATTAGCTGGATCAACTTGGACCATGCTCTCATCTGTGAACTAATCCAAAAGGCTAGGATTGGGAAGGCAGTAGCTGAAATAGTCAGACCTGGGTTTTGTGTCCATACCATATACCATTATCTATGGGATAGAGTTTTTCCCATCTGAGTTATGCCACTTATTTTTGTATGAACTTGGATGCAGAGACAACTAATATTTATTTTATACCAACTATGTGCCAGTCCATTTTCTAGGGGTTTTTTCTTATGTTGCTGTTTGTTTGAAGACAGGCTCCAGGCTCTGAGCTAGCTGTCAGCACAGAGCCTGATGCGGGGCCCGAACCCATCGAACTGCGAGATCATGACCTGAGCTGAAGTCGGACACTTAACCGACTGAGCCACCCAGGTGCCCCATGTTTGTTTGTTTCTTTTGGATTTGACTAGGTTAAGTAGAAGGGAGATAGCTATCAAGAGGTTATATTTATGCAAGTATTGTGAGGATGAAATAAAATTGAAAATAAAATCTCTTTCCAACCTCAAAAATCTTTCCATAAAGGTAGATAAATAATTTTATTAATGAATAGGCATTAAATCAGAATGAGATGCACATCACAGGCCATTCAGTAAGAGATTACAAAGACAGAAAGCAATCTCACCCTTTTTGATAGTCAAGAAGACACAGCCCATTGTATACATGTTCTCAAGATAAATAATAACTGGTCCTCAAGTAAAAAGGCTTGAAAGCACCGTTTATCACACATAGTACCTCCTAAATTCATTTGGAAACTGGGGTTACCATCTGTGTTAGATAATTTGTTTTATTCAATAGAAAAATAAACTTCCCAAGTCTTTATGAGAAAGGTGGTTTTTAGGCTACCACCCACCTAAATTATGATCCTACTTTCCCATGGAAATTTGGAAATAGGGTATTATCTTCCTTGGTGATTACAATTCAAAGAGCTACTTCCCAGATCCTTGGGAAAGGCATTACTAGGTCATAGAGATGACAAGAGGCTTAATTAGCCTTTTAATAAATATTTAAGACACACACATATATATATATATATATATATATATATATATATATATATCTTATGGCTAATAACACATATTAGTGTGTGTACATATATGTGTGTGTGTGCGCGTGTGTGTGTATAAAAAAGAGAAAGGAGTTACAAGTTTTCTAAAGTAAATGTTCTATGAAAAGGGGAGGGGAGTGATTCCTTTATTTTCAACAAGGAGAATTGAGCCTCCTGTGTTTAATTTGTCTTTGCCCTTACAGTTGCTAGTCCTTGTTATTCTAGTAAAGCTGGTTTTACCACCTTCTTCTCCATCTCTCCTTTTGAGGGTTTGGTATGATCTCTCAAATCTATTACGATCTAACCAGGGATGATTCTTGGTGAGGCAATATGAAGATACAACCCCAGAAAGAGGTTAAGAGAAAGTGGCTCCCTGAGGCAGTAAGTCCTTGAAAAGTGACAAGCTTTCCTGCTGAAAGCAGCTTCCTCTTCCATCTTGTCTACAGCAGGGCTGCACAACATGGGGTACTAGTAAGTCCTTGGTAAGACAGATGTGGGTTCAAATCCTAATTCTTCTGCTATGTAGTTTGATGTTTTGTGCACATTGCCTTGACATAAGTCTTAGTTTTTACAAAAATAATAGAAATAATATCATATTAATAATTAGGAAGATATAAATTCTCTAATGCAGTACCTGACATATAGTAGATAAGTAGTAGAGATACAACTAATAAGTTCAAAATTTGCATCTTCTTACCTATTCTTTCTACTCTATTGTTAATGAGTATCTTATTGAGGACTGAGAAGTAAGACATGGAGACACTTTTACAATGTGAAAAATGTAGGGATTACATTTTCTACTGATATTAATTTTGAATCAGAGTCAGTAGTATTGGCATTAAGTTTTAATAGTAAAATTTATTAATTCAAACCATTGGTATTCAAATATCTTATTACTTTTCTACCTAACTGATCGATGTCTTGGTGGTTTTACATTAGAATTAAACATGGGGAAGAATTAATAGAGTCAAATTCAGTGTGAGATTAGCAATAGGCAGAATAAATGGAGGAGGAGGATGTTTAGGCAAAGTAGGGACACCCAATTAAAAATTACTATTTAATAGTCTTTTTAAAGATCAAAGTAATCATTATAAGAAAAATCAAAACATCTTTGGATCCCCCTGTTTTTATTCTATGGTTTGGTAGTGTGTCAAATTTGAATTCTATTAAAACCTAAAGTGAAAGGACATATTTCCCTTGCTTTAATTCTTTGAAATCTCAATCTGACACTTCTTAAATACATTTTAAAGGTTTTAAAATGTTTATTTATTTTTGAGAGACAGAGTACACATGAGAGGGGAATATTTATTGAAAGAATGACACAAATATTCAACAGTGTTCCACAACAAGTTAAACTCAAGCACCATGCTTGAGAGAGAGAGAGAGAGAGAGAAAGAGAGAGAGAGAGAGAGAGCAGGGAAGGAGCGGTGAGAGAGGGAGACCGAGGATCTGAAGCAGGCTCTATGCTGATAGTAGAGAGCCCGATCCGGGGCTTTGATTCAGGAACCATGAGATCATGACCTAAGCCTAAGTCGTATGCTTAACTGATTGAGCCACCCTGGTGCCCCTCTTAAATACATTTTAAACTAAAAATTACTCAGAAACAAACTATTTGGTAAATTAAGAAAAATGTTAACAGCATATGTCCTACTACAGAATAAGTAGAGGAGCAATCAAGGTAGTTTTCCCCTTTACGCAGGTGACCAGCTTTAAAAAAATTTTTTTTTGTTTATTTATTTTTGAGAGAGAGAAGAGTGAGAGAGAGAAAGAGACAGAGACAGAGCACAAGTGGAGGAGGGGCAGAGAGAAAGACACAGAATCTGAAGCAGGCTCCAGGCTCTGAGCTGTCAGCACAGAGCCAGATGCAGGGCTCGAACTTACGAACCCGTGAGATCATGACCTGAGCCAAAGTTGGACATATAACTAACTGAGCTGCCCAGATGCCCCAGGTGACCTGATTTTTTTGGTAACATCTTAATTCTAAGAGGTCTTTCCATCAGGCTATCTGTCGAGTTTTTGTGATTTGTGTCATGGGCCATTCTATTTGAAGTTTGTTGGACAGCTATAAAAGTTGGTATTTTTTTGGTGAATCATCAGACTAAAAGCTAAATCAGGATACTACTTTGTCTTATCAATTCACTGCATCTAAGGGCCTCTATATTGTGCTGGATACCAGCTAGTATTTATTGGTTTCAAATGTACTGAAAATAGTTGGGAGACACAAATAATACAATTGCAAAAAGTGGTCAGCATTAAAGAATATTTATTGAAAGAATGACACAAATGTTCAACAGTGTTCCACAACAAATGTTAAACTCATGCACCATGCTCTTTAGAGAAATTGCTACATATTTTCCAAATGCTTTTATTTTTATGTTGCTTTCCAATGTCCCCAGTGAAAGTTTCTGTTCAAGGATGAAGTAAAGAAATATGCAGTGATGTCTTTTTCCCTTGAAATTAAAGCATCATAACTTTCTGTATAATATCTTATGAAGCATTTTATCAAGTTTTTGATTCTTGAAACCAAATTTAGCTATCATCTGTTATTGGTGGGAAAGTCTGTGTTGTGTGAATGGAGATCTCTGTTCTTGGATTCCCCACAGGAGATTTACCTGAGGATCTGCGCTCAATTAAAGAAAGGCAGAAGGAAAGTAGCAAGCACAAAGCAGTTGATTAAGGACAGTACACCCTCATGATAGGAGAGTGGCCAGGCCTGCAGAGGCCAACTGTACTGGGGTTAAGAGTGTCTTTTCTTTTTATGTCTGTGTAGGTTATGGGTCATAGCTAGTGAGGAGTCTATGAGATTATTTTCAATTATCTAAGGGACTCCTCCTAATGGTCAGGAGGGGTAGTTTTTGGCCTTACAGGGTTCTTGCTGGAAATGTCATGGCCATCTTTCCCCACTGCTGTGGGGTGGGGTGTCAAAACCCCAATGTAAATATATTATAATGAAGCTATACGTTACCCTGGGACCAAGGTTGAAGAGGAGAGCACATGTTGTACACCTGTGGCTCCTGGTCTGTCAGCCCCAGGGTGTTGGAAGCCACAATGCCAGGATGTTGAAAGCCAAAAGTCAAGGTATCATGCCCTCAGGTTTCTAATGGGTAACTATTTATCATCACCCTTGTCTCCAGCTCATGTGTAACTAACTGCCTACTCTATCAGAGTCTGACTTAGTAGTGGGAGTACACTGAAACTTGCTAATGCAACCATGGTATTAAGCTAGGCATAAATTTTACTTGTAGCTTTGGGTGGTGTATTCTTTATGGCTAATAACTCATTTATGGGCTCATGAGACTACTGTTGTGAGTATGTTATTCATAAAGCCAACTAGAGTTATTCATAAGCATGAGGGAAAACACCTAAGCTGCAATAAGCTAGCAGCACATATTATTATGGGACTACTTAAAGGAGACAAGGGCAGTTAAATTACTTTCAAATCTCTGGTGATATTTGCCTTGGCAGTGAAAAACTGGAGGAAAATTTATACTTGTAAACATCCATACATAAATTAGTACAGTAGTATGCAAAGTCTCTGTATGTCCAGGTTAAAAATAGACTGCAGATCACAGACACTCCTTGTTACTTGAAATTCTTTGCCTTTTCATCCTTCCCACAGAATACACCCAGCTGGAGGCAAATTTCAGCACATTAAACCAGTGATCTTCTGGGCCTTTCCTGACTTAGTGTCATAATGCTGATAAAATGTGTATGGGAATATTATAACTGCAAATACACAATTACTTCTTACCTGGGCATATTTGGGAATTTGGCTGCTGTTTTTTTTTTTTTAATTACAGCTGAAAAGTTAGAGGTTTTTAAAGCTAGATTTTCATTCCCTTTGCTCATTAGAATTATATAGATTAGAGTATTAGACTATCAGAAGTATGTGTGGAAAAAAAAGGGGGAGTCGGGGGAGTGCTGTGTGGCTCAGTTGGCTGAGTGGCTGACACTTGATTTTGGCTCAGGTCATGATTCTAGGGTTGTGGGATCAAGCCCTGCATCGGACTCCACACTGACCATGGAGTCTGTTTAATATTCCCTCTCTCTCCCTCTGCCTCCTCACCCCTCTCCCACTCTCTCTCTCTCTCTCAGAAAAAGTGTGTATTTTTTTAAGTAACGTTTAAAAGCTAGATCTTTTAGAGATGCCAGCTACTTTTAGAGTGTTACACCTTCTCTGTGTGTAGAGACTTGTATCTTAATATCATTAACCATTTGATGTTGGTAAGAGAATGTATTGGTCAATAAAATCTTTTTCTTTTCTTTTTGATGAAGCTCCTTTTTATAACTTCAGATGCTGTTAAAATTTTAAAGATAAACACAAGCTTGACCATTTGACAGATTTCTTTAAAAAAAGCAGTGAGAAATTCTGTTTCAGTGTATCAAACAACTATGGCAAAGAGGGAAGTCTTAGGATCCAATTCACTCTTATTTTATATTATTTAAAAAAATTTTTTTAATGTTTATTTATTTTTGAGAGACATAGACAGAGCATAAGAGGGAAAGGGGCAGAGAGTGAGGGGGACCCAGAATCTGAAGGAGATTCCAGGCTTTGAGCTGTAGGCACAGAACCCAAGGCAGAGCTTGAACCCACCAACCAGGGGATCTGACCTGAGCTGAAGTCAGAAGCTTAACAGACTGAGCCACCCAGGCACCCCTTATTTTACATTATTTTTAAGAAGACCCATGATGCTATGGGTTTCCAGCTGCATGAATGCTTCCCAGCATGCTGTCTTAGCATTGCAATTGGTATTTAATGTTATTAAGCCTTTTATGATTCATAAATGAGCCTAACAGGACCTTGCTATACTCTGCTTTTGCCTCCTGATTGCTCTTTCATTATATTCTTAGGGAGGAAATCAAATATTTGTTTTTCAGGGAACTTAAAGAGGCTCCAGGTATTATCACAAAAATGAAAAGGCTAAATCAAAAAACAGTTTCAAATACATGAGAATTGACTTGCACTGTAGCTTTGAGTTTTGATAGTATGTTGTCTCAATTTTGCACTCTGGTGGAAACATTCTTGTATCTTCAGGTAAAAAAAAATTGAAGAGTAATATTATTATTATCATTCTTTTTTAAATTTTAGGAAAAATAACTAAAAAAAGGATGTGCAAATTTATTTATAATTTCCCATGACACAAACGTGACAACAGTTAGCATGTTTGTTTCCTTTGCTTTAAGTTTTTCTTAATATAAGACATTGCAGATGATGTTGAAGTCCTTTAGTACCCATAAAAATTCGCAATTTAGTAATTTTCTAAGTCAAGCACAAAAGATAGAATTACATTTCCCTCATTCCTCTCCAAATGTAACCACTATCTTAAGTTTGGTATTTTTTTCTGGTCCATTGTATGTAAATCACTAAATAGCACTATATAATAGGAATATGCCATTTTTATTTCACTAATCCTCTACTGAGAGACACTGAAGTTATTTCCAGTGTTATCTTAACAAAAACCAATGCTGTTATGAAGCTCCAGTTTTGTCTTATCTCCTAGAACACCTATGTAAGAGCTTCTCTAAGGGCTGTGCTGAGAAAGGAATTGTTCAGAGTTCATATATATTTCTAATTTCATAAGATACTGAAAATATTGTTATCTAAATTATTTTATTAATTTACATTTCCACCCAGAGTATAGTTTCTGTTTGTCTGCAAAATTACTAATTGAGGTTCTCACTATTTGAATTCCGTTAATCTTCATGCAAATGAAATCTCATTGCTTTAATTTGCAATTCCTGATTGTTAGCCTCTTTCTCCTCCCCCTACATTTATAGGCTAGTTTCTTCTCTGAATTCCCATTTGCTTCCTTTGACTTTTATGATTGATATATAGTAATTTGCTATATTTTCTGAATATTAATAATGTAAATATTTATCCCAGAGAATTTTATTTTTTAATTTGCTTAAAGTGTGTGTACCTGTGTGTGTTTTGGTATTGAAGTTTCAAAGTTTGAGTTTCTCAAATTTATTAATTTTTCCTTATGGCTTATGATGTTGTTGTGCCTTGTTGGAAAAATTCTTCCTTACCTGAAGCTCATGAAGATATTTTCCTATTATTTAAGAGTCTAATATTTTTGTCTTTCATATATAGTTCTTTTGCCCACCTACAGTTTGTTCATTATGCCCACATACCTGGGTTGGACTGCAACTTAAGTAAAAGTCTCAATTCCTTCTGCTCCCTTCATGAAGATAGACCCTAAATACTCTAAGCTACAACATATTTATTGATAATTTTTCTATCTTTGTTAAAAAAAACTTTCAAAAGCAAGTAGTTTTTACTTTTTTGTTTATTTTGAGAGACAGAGACAGTATGAGTGGGGGAAGGGCAGAGAGAGGGAGAGAGAGAATCCCAAGTAGTCTCTGCCTGTCAGCACAGAGCTTGATGTGCGGCTTGAAACCATGAAACCGTGAGATCATGACCTGAGTTTTGGCCAAAAGTCGAATGCTTAATGCTTAACTGACTAAGTCATAGGTGCCCCTATAACTATTATCTCAGACATTAAAGGCAAGGAATTAGGAAAAGTATATGACATGTTAAAAAGGGCTAACACATTCTTTATAACTGAATTTTTTTTCAAAGATTTAAAAAGCAAGGTGTCACAGTCAAACTGTACTGTCAAATAATTCGGAGGCAAAGATGAGAAAGTTAATCCAGAAGTAGGATATCACAACCAGTATTATTCTGATTTGTACTGTATAAGAGATGATGATTCACTGGAAATGATCCCACAATCGATATTCAAGAACCATTTATTGAATGCCTGTTCTGGGAAAGACACTGTTAACTATAGCATTAGCAATATCTCTTAAAAATAACGATTACATTTTATTTTTTTTAAAAAGCAAATAAGACATGTTGTGTTAATTTTTTTAAAATACTAGTTTAATAAAGAATTTCTCCTCCTATGTAATTGTACAGTAACATTGAGGTTATGTTTAGAAATACTTTTTTTTAACATGTTTTTTTCTAGGATGTATTCTCAAGATTTTTAAAAGAATTTATTCCCTAATCACAATCTCTTGCCAGTTCACTATTCAATTGTAAGTTATAGCAAAAAAAAAAAAGCTAAGAATTTAGTTTGCAATTATATAATAAATTACTGAGTAAATATCTCTCATGGATACTACTAAATTCTTCAAATATGACTCCTGAACTTAAGATACTTAAAATATCAGTAAAGTAAATGTTTCGGACATAAATATTATCAGAAAAAATAGTACATAATCTGAAGCTTAAGAGGAAGTAAAATGCTAAATTGATATTATAGAGATTCCTATAGATATACAGAAATTCCTGTATGCTTCTATACCTTCTATATGTAATTTTGTGCCTTACAAAACATTGTACAGCAAATCAGTCTCTCACTGCCAGGCATTGAAATTTTTCCTTTACTTTACCAAGGTTAGGTAAGCCTTCTTAAAAAAAAAAGTAACTTTTCAAAATCTTCATAAATGAACAGAGGTAACAGATTGGAATGGAGAAGGCTTGAGTTGGGAATTTGATATCTCAAACAAAGTGTTATATAAAAATGAATGTAGAAATATAAATTAAGGGCAAGAGTATTCTGGGAGAAAAGTACCCACACAAGCAGATCTAAAATCTAGAATTACATGAGTTCAATAATAAAAAGTTTGCATTTGATTCAGAGAGTGAATTTACAGTGGCACTATTGAAGCAGTGGGCTGGAAAGTTTGTTTATCTGTGGTATATGGAACATCTGTATGTTATTAAATAATAAACACTGATTTGCATCTATTATTACCAAAAAAACAGAATAAATGTAACTGAAAACGGATATAAACAAATGTGGTTTTTAAAATGACATTTGCTTTAGAACGGAAAACAAATCTAAACAGCAACAAAACAAAGCCCTAAACAAAAACTAAGAAATTTTAAAAAGGAAAACCACAGCATGAATTTTCTTTTTTTTTTTATTTTTTCTTTTTATTTTTTTTATTTTATTTTTTTTTAATTTTTTTTATTTTTTTAACTTTATAGTTTATTGTCAGGTTAGTTTCCATATAACACCCAGTGCTCTTCCCCACAAGTGACCTCCACCAAGACCATCACCCCGCTTTACCTTTTCCCCTTCCCCTTCCCCCCTCAGTTTGTTTTCAGGATTCAAGAGTCTCTCGTGTTTTTTCTCCCTCCCTCTCCCTAACTCTTTTTCC
>CM053577.1:57167862-57225450 GCA_028646485.1 Cryptoprocta ferox | reverse complement strand
GCTTTAAATGTCTGGTAGAATTCCCCTGGAAAGCCATCTGGCCCTGGGCTCTTATTCATTGGGAGATTTTTGATCACGGATTCGATTTCTTCACTGGTTATGGGTCTGTTCATATTTTCTATCTCTTCCTGTTTGAATTTTGGGCATTTCTCTGTTAACTGTGATTGAATTTTCCTATCATGAAATTATGTGGAGTTGCTTTTCAAAGTAAATTTGAATAATGGAATATCGAATTTCTAAAATAAGATATTCTTCATGATATCCTCTACTGGAAATATAATTCAGTATTATTAATTCAGTATTTTTGTGCACAACACAGTTTTAGGCACTGAAAATATAACGATAAACATGAATCCTAGAGTGAAAGAGGGACTTAAGTAATTTTTATATACTTCAGGTAATACAGTAATAGAGTTATTCCCCAGATATTTTGGGAAACCTGAGCAGTATACACATCCAGTCCTGTCTGGAAGGGAAAGGACCAAGAAAGTCATTAAGCTTTAATTCTAAGAAGATGACAGATGTTTTCCAATATACTACTTTTAGTGTTGCTTAATTTAATTTCAGTGTGTGGTTTTACCTGAAGGATATTATTTTATATAAAATCACATGTGATTAAAGGAGTGAAATATAACTTGGTCAGGTTCATTTAAATAAATTGAAAAACAATTCAAGATAAACTCTGGCTGATTCAGAAAATTTTTCGAGGAAGGATTAACATAGAGTAAAAAAAAGTTTCTGAATGTCTTTTTCAAATAGATTTATTTTTAATTGAGAACAATTTATTCAGAATGCATTTGTCTGATAATATATTATTACGTTAACATTAACCCCTGTTGTTCTATGCCAAAATCATGCATCTTCACTCATCTAATTTCCTGTTCATTTCTAAATACATTTGAAGGTTTCCTGGTTACCCTACCAGGACATTCAGTTTGCTAAAGATATTGTCACTGTACCAGAGGTTTTTGTTTGTCTATTTTTGTTTTTTTAACTATTTAATTATGATGATGTTTCTGATCAAGTTTTTTTAAAAACATTATCCAACTTGGATCATCAGCAAATAAGATGTAGTGTCCATGGGATTTATTCAAGTACAAATTTATTTACTTGTTTATGTGACAATATTTAGCTTAGTATTAGACAAAATAAAAATCATTTATGCCCTTAGTATTTTCTTCTCCATGGAAGTGATTAATTTTGATATCTGATAATACACTAGACTCTCTTTGTTCACTGTAGTTTAAATTCTTAGCAATATTTAGATTTAAAAATATTCTCTCTAATGTCTCTTTCTGTTTTTCAATGAATATATCTTCAGGCTTCTCTCCGGGTTAGAATATACGCTCTAAGGGAAACTACATCTCTATGACTTAACACTGTGGCTAACACATAATAGGTACTTCATGAGTATTTGTTAAATAAATTAACTCTATTTTTTTATCTGTGGCAATTTAGCCAACCCCACTTACAAAACTACTTATAAGTAGGGATATACCTCAAGTAAATATCTCCAGTGATGATGCCTTGTCTCCTCTGTTCAGGTGTCAGTGTTTTGACTGAGGCAGAAATGATTTCATGTTCTTCTTGGCAACTCTCACAATACCTACGACAGGGTTTCACACATGGTGGAGATGGCCAATAAATGTCTGTAAAATAAATAGATAGACATTATCTAAATTATCCACCAGCCTCTTCTACTCTCCACACTATGGAAATGCAATAAACTTTACATATCTGTGATTACTCTAAATGAAAGCTGTGATATCATCACAGATTCCTTCTGAAAAAAGGTAAAATCGTGTAAGATTGTAGAACTTAAAATTTTAAAGTAGAGAAATGAATCATACCTGTGGAATAAGAGATAAAGGCATTCTGAAACACTATTCCTAATGTAGACACATAGGAAAGTCATTTTCAAAGGTTTCTTAAACAGATACTGTCAGATATATCAAACAATAAACAATGAGATAGTAGGAGAGCATGAGTTGGAAAATACTCAGGGTAAGACAATTAAACAAAGTGACTGTCTTTAAACCCCCAAAATAATAGTATACAAAGGTCAGAATTGTCACAATTATATTTGTATCAGTCAAATGAGACTTGATTGGTTCTGACACTATTGAAAGAGCTTGTCTTCAGGGCAGGAGCAGAAGAGAAATGTGTGTTTTGTAGTCAAAGGGTCATCAGTATAACAGTTTTAGCCTCAGCACCTTAAGAACAAAAGTCATCCTGGTCATCTGAAAGTTTATCTTTTAAGCACCTTAATACAATCTTTTTTGATGGAAACATTTTTAGACTGCATTATAAATATCTCTCTCTTTGAAACTGCAGTGCACCTTTTCACATTCCAGTCAAAAAATTCATGTTTATCTTGATGCTTCCATGATAATTTTATACTTTACTTTGCAGTTACCCAGGAATATGAAATTCATGTCTACCAAAATTTCTTACACATGATTTGTGATTGAAATGCTCCAAACATTTGCTCAGTAACCATATGCTTTTACTCTCTACCTCTTTTATAGATTCAAATGGGCACTTAACAAGCATTCTTAAGACAACAATTAATCAATGATTTGTCTTTCTCCAGAACATACAAGAACCTTAGAAAGCTAAGGCGATCAATGCCTGCTGACATCTACTATTATTTTAGTTATAACTTGATTTTTATTTAATACTAAAAATACACCATTAATAGTATTATTATATATATTTGATAATTGTTTAGATTGAACACATTTAACACAACACTTTGCTTTACTCATTTTTTTCTTATATCACAAACATTATTCTGTAGGATCATATTGTCTTCTAAATAATAAACTTCAGTAGTGCCTTACTGTTGGTAGTAAATACTTTCTCTTACCAACTTTTTTTTTAATTGAGGATGTCTTTGTTTCACCCTCACTCCTGACAAATAATTTTGCTGCTGTTCAATTTTAATGTAACAATTGTTTTTTCGCAGAGCTTTGAGCATATTGGCCCACTCTTTCTGACTTTCATTGTTGTTTTTGTGAAGTGTGTTATATAATTATTATTCCAATTATTCCATCATATTCTTTGTCTTTTTTCTCTGGCTACTTTTAAAATCTTCTCTCTCTCTTTGATATTTTTAGCTTCATTCAAATGAATCTCGGTTCCCATTTATTTATCTTGCTTAATTTACATTGACAGAGCACATGAGGATTCATGACATCTCTCAATTCCAGAAAATTCTCAGCCATTCATCATCATCTGTGTTATCCCCTTTTGGAAATCTGAGTAGATTTGTTTTGGAACTTCCATGGCTTTTCAACTCTATTTTCCCATTGCTTTCTCTCTGTGCTGCAATCCACATAATTACTTCTGACATATCTGCTTTTTCACTAGTTATATTTTACCTTTTCCAATCTGTAGTATAATTAACTCATTGAATTTCTGATCATATTGTAATTTTTATTTTTAAAAAACATAACGTTTTTCCCTGCAAATCTCATTTGTAATTTCTAATAGAGTTTTACTCATTGTGTTTTCACATTTCTTTCTTTATTCCTATAATACTTATTTTATGTTCATATTATATATAGCTAACTTTAATATAAGAATGCTTGAGTGTCTGATCCTGCAATTTATTATTTCTGCTGATTGCTCAGAATGACTTATTTTACCTGGTACTTTCTGATATTTTATTGTTAGAGAACACATAATCCTGAAGCATTATTTGTTGAAATACTTGAAACATTTATTAATATGAATGTCTTAAGAGAAATTTTATATGAGTTCCTGCTAGGTCTTTAGTAACAAATCCAAACCAGATACTATGAAATTTTGTTTTTGACTGTTTTTTTTTTTCGTTTTGTTATGTTTTGCTTTTTTGTTGCTTTTTTTGGGGGGGGGATCACCATAAAAGGGAGGATAAGTCATTAAGAATTCATAGAGCAGACTTTTTTTTCCATTTTTAGTCACATTTAATTAAAACAAGACTAAGTCAAACATGATTCCCCATCATCTGTTTCTGTGGGGTGGACTTTATTCTAGTTGACCCATTGAGTATGGCCGTGCTAGGGTGTTTTGGCTTTATGCAGTAAATTCTCCAATCTGATCATTCATTTTGCATGGGACCCAGGTCTTATTTTATGCTTTGGGCTTTTGGCCCATTAAATCTCAAGCTCTAGCCTCTGAGCATTATGGGATTTCAAATGCACTCAGGGCAAATGTCAGCTCAAAATCTCTGGATTCATAATTTCTTCATTTGCGTTCTGAATTGAAAATTTTTTTCTATTTATTTAATCTTTCTAGAAATATGTCTGGTGGGATGTTTCTACAAATAGTTAATTCTTCACATTATATATTGGATTTTGGTATTGTCAATTTCATTTTCAGAGAAATGACATTTTCCTGACCCCAGTCCCTAAATGGGAGGACATGGATATTAAAAACTTAGTATTTAACCTATTAAACAAAAAACATGGGAATGAAAAAGAGCATTGTGGTTAATATCATTGTATTAAAAGTTATATTAAACAAGAAGCCCAAAATACATTTATTTCATTTATTAAAGAGACTACTTTGTGCAATGTTCTATGCAAGTCACTGCCAATGACATAACAACCATTAGACTTGGACTCTTCTCTACCCAGTATTTAATACAGTACAGAAACTAGATATGAATACAGAATTACCTCAAAAGATTGATTAAAAGATCAAGTATCATGCATGCATGAAGGATGGAGAGTAAATCTCAAGCAAGGAGAGAATGTAAGTAATATTGGAGGCATGTGAAAAGCTCTGTGGAAAGGTGACACTGAATTAACCACGAAGGGTCGATCTAACATGATCAAAGTTGTATATCAGAAAAATATGCCCAGGCAAACTGTTATTTTATAAAAACTAGTCAAGGCATAAAAAAAGGCACTGCATTGAAATAAATATGTTTTCTAATCATTTCTCTTAAGATATTATACATGGTCAACAACATCTCTTACTCAACAACTATGATGAATCAATTGCAGGAATACAGGTGTATATATATACAACATACAAATATTTTATTATGTTCAATTTGTCTTAAAAAGGCAATTTAGTATTTAAAGAAATAAAATAATGATCTCTCATCTTGGGATCAACATTACAAATAAAAATGTAATTTGAAACACATGTAAAATCTGAATTCAGTTTCTGAGAAGTCAAAATTTAAAAAAAATGTTTAGGCAAATCAGTTAATTATGTAAGTAGGTAGCAATATTAGGTTGAAACATAAAATTTTCATTTTTGCAGATTAAGATGAAGTCATCAAGAATTTCACATGCTTATCCTATACATTTTCCCTATTAATGATACCATTAAAACGTTTGCAGAGGATTTTCCTCCCTTGAATTGTAAATATGTAACTTTTTACGGTTAATTCATGAACATTTCTAGATCCTTTTCTTTAGAAGACAGTTTTGACAAAGATTTTTTTCTGAGATTTCACAAGCTTTCTTAAAACTTCAGATCTAATTAGAACCAATAACTAGTCTAAATGATTAAAATGTGGTTTCCTACAAAAACGAAAACAAATAAACAAAAAACCTCATCCCTAAAGCACTCTTCAAGGCCTAAATTTTCTTCCACTGTCAGAGTCCTGTCACCATTGTCTAAACCTTGGCTAAGTTCAAAGAGAGCTCATCAATGCACAGTGAGAATTAATGTGCAGCACTCATCACCCTGCTGAGATCTTTGTTAAACAGCCCATTTCTATGCTGTTTGTAAGGTTGTGCAGTTGTAATCCCTGGATAACTGCCAGGAATAGCCATAGTAACAAAACAACCACTGTCCTTCTGTTCTCAATTCAGTCTGTCATTGTGTAAAGAATTTTTTGAATTATGATGAATCTTGCCTGCCAGTCAGTATTTGTAGGTCATTCCAAGACCCCACGTGAAGGGTTAGTTCTCTGCTCTCATACATGGATTCATTCCCATACATCTCTTTACATAAATTATGTATGTTATGGTTTGTCATAACAGGTGAGGTTGAATTGTCTAATTAAAACAGAATATACAGTATGCATATAAGTAATACCAGTGTCTAATATGCTCTCTTATTGCCTGTATATAACTCACGGTGCACTTAAAAAATAAACAAACTTGTCTTTCACAATTTTTTAAAGTAATTGATGCAATATTACATGTACACACCCAGATCCATGTTGATATATATTTATATATGTACACAGTGTGTGTATGTATGTATATACACATATATATGCACATACTGTGTATATATGTGTATGAATGCATACAGTGTACATATGTGTATTTGTGCACTAAAAACAGTTTTAAAGGTAAAAAGCAGGTATTCTTTGAATGAACTGAGATTCAGTGTGTTGTAAAGGACAATGCCTGTTGTTTAAAGGTCAGTAGGAACTTGGATACTTTAGTGAAGACTTGATCATCAATTTATTTGGTATTCTCACTAAAATCTACTTCCCATTCATTATTCCTTAATACATTTTTATTCTATGTTGAAAGATAATCAGTCCACCTGGTATATTTTGATATTCAAAAGGCTTTATAATTTAGCCAGTAGAATAACTTGGGAATTCAGCTAAATTTCCAAATCTGTCTTCCATTCCTTATCAGAAGTGTGATCTTGGACAACTTGTAAAAGTTTCCCGAGTCTCATTTTTCTTATCTAAAAAGAGCATTGACCAAAGCATGCACTTCATGCTAAAGATTAAATGACATAAAACATATGAAGTTCTTAGAATAGTACCAAGTATATTACAAGCGTTAATAAGTGTTAACTGTCATAAGCATTTTTTTTCCTAATAGAAATAGTAACAAAATACCTGAAATGAATGAAAGCACAAACTCAGGCATCTTACTGCCTCTTCCATTTACCCTACTTCCCATTGAAATTATCAATAGAATAAACAGGTTAGGAAAAGTCTGTATTTACTTTGAAATCTAGGGATAATCTATCATTATCCAAATGATAATTTTTTTCTACTTAAACTAGTGTATATGAGACCAAAGAAAAAATAAAAGGTTGATACCTGATCCCACTCTCATAAAACATCCATGTGTTTGACAATTTAGTGGAAAACCATGTGATTGCAATTTGTGTCTTCAGTAGTATATTTTTAAACAAGAAAGTGATTTTTTAGTTAATCTAAACAAACTGTATCTCACAATTTATTGTTATTGGACATTGTAAAAATTGTAAGACTATCCAGTTTATTTAATTCTTCCAGTATGGACGCTTGGGTGGCTCAGTAGGTTAAGATTCCAACTCTTGAATTTGGTTCAGGTCATGGTATCCCAGTTTGTTGGATCGAGCCCTGTGTTGAGCCCCACACTGGACTCTGTGATGACAGCATGGAGCCTGCTTGGGATTCTCTCCCCACCCCCCTTTGCCGTCTCCACTGCTTGTGTGTGTGTGTATGCATTCTCTCTATCAAAAAAAATAAACTTTAAAAATAGATTCTCTCTGAATGTTCACTCCCAAAATGTGCTGAACTCTGTTGACTTTGCTCTGATCCAAGTTACTGCTCTTTCCCTTTCTTACAAGCCATTCATTATACTCTCTGGATCCCTATTTCCTCCATCATTGATTATCTGTTTTGATTTCCAATCTCTCCCTTGGTTATTTTTTATCCTGTTTGGCCTCTCTGCTGTTGAAATTGAACTCTCTGTAGCGCTGTCAATGATGGCTCTTCTATCTGTCTCACTTCCACTTACTTTGAGAGACTAGGTCGGATCCTCTTGGTTGCCTGGATTAGGCAGCATGAGCTAGGCTCAAATATTTTAGTAATTTACACCTACATGGATTTTTTTATCACTCCCACTGCATATATATATCTAAGGCATGCTGAGGGCTCTGTTCCATGTTTTCTCACTCAAGAACCCAAGCTAATGGAGATGCCTCACATGGACCTTGCTGATTATTACACTGGGGAAAGAGAGAATATGGTGGCGTGGACACTCTCTTTTAAAAGTTTCTTTCCAGAAGTGAAAGCACACCATATCTGTTTATATTCTGTTGTCCAAAATAAATCATATGGCTGTGCTCAACTTCAAAGGAGAAAGAGGATGCAATCTGACATGTATTCAGAAAAAGATAGACTGGAAGGTAGTTGAATAGCCATTCTACCATACTCTCCATTGCTGTTCCTAGCTCATGAACTCTCTGAGCTCCAGAAAAAAGAAAAAGAAAAAAAACAGCCTTCTTTGAGGTTCATTTCCCTGAATATTCCTTCTCTGTTTATGCTATTCGCTACTCGTTTCTAAATCACAATTTCTCTTCCGCTGTTGACTTCAGCCACTGGATCATAGCCTTTGACATTAAGATCATTGATTTTATGATATTAGATAAATCAGTGTCCTTACAGAAGATTCATCCATCACCACAGGCTCTAAGCTCCTTGAGTTATTCATTTCTAGGGGACTCTCAGCCATATAATATTATAGATGGTTATAATTATATCATAATCATTGTCATGACCCAAAGTACACTACTCTTAGACATAACTCCGAAATTCAACTCTTTCTTTTTGCTTATAAATTCATTTGACTACACTACACTTGTGTTTGACCCTATCAGACCCATGAGTCGATTATCTATTTGTGTCTCTCTATTAATTCTCTTCTCTTTTCACATTTCTCCATATCCAGTTTATTTTTTGTAGTTTATTCTTACAAACCCCCTGTATTAATGCATTGTCTTCTTCACTGTAGCTGATTTAGAAAAATAAACTCAGATGGAGATTATCAACCAATTATGAAGAATGGACCCACTGTAAACTGATAGTCAGTAATCCCAAGTGAGCACAACTGCTATAAACTCTGCTCACCACATTTTTTTCTAATTTTTACTTATTTTTTTTGAGACAGAGACAGAGCATGAGCAGGGGAGGGGCAGAGAGATATGGAGACACAGAATCTGAAGCTGGCTCCAGGTTCTGAGCTGTCAGCACAGAGCCCAATGCGGGACTCGAACCCAGAAATCTCGAGATCATGACCTGAACCAAAGTCGGATGCTTAACTGACTGAGCCACCCTGGTGCCCCTGTTTTTGTTTTTTTTTAACCACCACATGTTTTAAAATGTTTATTTATTTTTGAGAGACAGTAATAGAGAGTAGGGAGGGGCAGAGAGAGAGAGAGGATCCAAAGCAGGCTCTGCACTGACAGCAGTGAACCCAATGGAGGGCTCAAATTCACAAACTGCAAGATCATGACCTGAGCTGAAGTTGGACAGTAAACCAATTGAGCCACCCTGGTGCCCCTAGTCACCACATTCTTTTTTTTTTACATTTATTTATTTTTGAGAGACAGAGAGAGACAGAGCATGAATGGGGAAAGGGCAGAGAGAGAAGGAGACACGGAATCTGAAGCAAGCTCCAGGCTCTGAGCAAGCTGTCAGCACAGAGCCCGACAAGGGGCTCAAACCCATGAATCATGAGATCATGACCTGAGTCAAAGTCGAAGGCTCAACCATCTGAGCTACTCAGGTGCCCAATCTGGTCAACGCATTCTTATATTCTGCAACACTGTTTTCAAATATTTTCTACTCCTTTAGTTTAACAGACCCTTTTTAATTGGTGCAGAAAACCTGGTCTCTGGCTTCTGAGAGAAGTAGAAATTACTAGATGAGAATGTCTTATCCTCACACTGCTTCATTAACACCCATTTTTATTTGATGGAGAAATTTGCCCGTCTTCTGTCTAAAGATAAACTCTTCATCTTTCTTTTCCATTCCAGCTCTGTTCAGGAATTTTTACACCCATGTCTCTTTCATCTCTAAACACCTAGGCCTTATTCTCCTGATTTATTTCCATTTGTATTTTTTAAAGATTATGATTTCTCAATTAAAAAAATATCCCTTTCCACCACTACCAGTGTTTCATTTTACCCTGTAAGTTAAATATCTTTACCATTTGGCTGCACTACCTACCTCCATTGCCTCACATCTTACCCATGATCATTTGTGAAGTAATATGACAATAAAAAATCATTCTTAGTAATGTCTACAAGTTGTTAAAGGCAGTGGTATTTGTTAGGCTTTATCTTATTTGATTTGTAAGAAGCTATTTTCTCAGCTACTATTTTGTTCCTGAAGCACTCTTTTCCACTGGCTTCCATAACACTCTCTTCATTTTTCAATTGCCTCTCTGAGCTAACTGCTTTCCAGTTCTATTTGCTATTTTTACCTCTACTCCCTAACTTTTAAGCACTGCTAGAAAGAGAGTATATTATAATAAATTTAGAAAAAAAATACTGCTTTGTTTCTTGTTGGGATGCATAGTAACATCATGCTTTGACAGACTCCTCTTGGATTAATACCCATAACAAAATCCATGCAAAAGAAGCCGAGTAAGCCTGGCTAAAGCTATAGGACTTAGGGCTTCTGATCCCAAAGAAGGGCATGTTGGTCTAGAATTAACCATGAATTAAAAATGCTCCATGTAAAATCCAAGTCTGAAGCCAGGCTTACGGTTTGACACCACGGCCTTGAATGTGCCTTTCTTACTTGTGAAAACAACATGAAATACTGGTGCCTGAGGCCTTGATTTATTTGAAACTTGTTGGACCTAGGTAAATGTAACAGTACAGATTAAGCCAGGTACCTGGCTACTCTCCCAAGCTATCTAATTGTTTAGGGACTAGATTTAAAATATTGCCAATATCAGGAGATATGAATGTCAAATCACCCTTATAAAACATAGTTATGGATTGGAAGAATGGAGACGGGGAATTGAGTGAAAGGAATAACAGAATCCCTAAAAAGGTACCTGTAAGGGTATATGAGAACAAAAGAGAGAGAGAGACAGAGACAGAGACAGAGAGAGACAGAGAGACAGAGAGAGAGAATGAAGTAGAAAAAAATAACAAAAAAGCTTGTATTAAAAAGTACAATGAAATATGAATTTTATCTTAATGAAAAATATTTTGTTGAGCTATCTGACAGAGATTTAAAAAAACTAAAGACAAAAGATATTGTAAAATGCTGTAAAATATCTACACAAATGAGAAATCCATAGTAAAAATAATGAAATACAAAAGTGCGAAAAATAATGAAATAATGATCATTTTCAAAGTTTCATGAAAAGATGTCAAGAAGAAACTTGAATAGATAAGGTATACTGAAGAAAGAGTTAAATGGAAAAATATACTGATTAATCAGTGCATAGCACAAAAAGACAAGAAAATAAACTGAAAGAAGAGCTAAGAGGTTTGGAGGATTGGGTGATAAACTCCATCATATCTCTGGTAGGAGTTCCAGAAGAAGACAGTGCAAGGAAGAAATTTTTAAAATATCATAGCTAAAAATTTGCTGGAATTTTCCCAGAGAAGGTCCTGCAAATCATAAACAGTTACATGTAGAAAAGTTCTAGTACTTTTGGGACCCTATGGGTCTAAGCCCCCTCTGTGATGATTTTACCTTTTTTTTTTCCTGTGCCCAAAGTTTCCCTTCAGATTCTGTACTAATCACTTTTTAGACACAGCTTCTGTGTACACTCCTTTTAAAAAGCTATTAACTTGCTGCTACCCATGTTGAAATTGAATGCCAGATCCATAGAAATCTTGTGATTCTGTAGCCCGATAATCCTATTTTGAGGTAGGCCAACTTGGACTTTATAACTAGTAATGTGGAAAAGGCCTCAGAAGTTTCTCTTATCAAATCGAAATAGTATATTCAAGAACTCAGCCAGCCAGGCAGCTGTAACATCTTGCATTTACATGAAAGGAGGCAGCAATCACTTTAGGGGCAATTTTATTCCCCATCTCTTAGTTTAAAATACAACGGCTGACTCAATAGGGACCTTGATTCATAGGGGTTCTTCTAAATTCCTGGGCCTGGTTCCCTGACAAGTTGAAACGTGATGGTATTCACCAGGCTCCTATGGCTATCCTGCGTCATTGCTACCTATACAGAACCAAAACTGGATGTCATCATTCTTATTCGTGGGCAGAGCTCAAGACCATTGGCTGTAACTCTAGCTATGATGTGAGCTGTTGCCAAGGGCTTGGGTTTTACTTTGCCCTTTGGAAAGCTAAAGACTGCCAGATTAAATATACCCCTCTCTTGGCCCACCAACTATGGAAACAAATAGTGGCTCTTGTTTAGCAGGTGTGGATTGCTAATGAATTCATAATCGAAGCTTATTAACTGATATATTAGACTTTCTCATTCATAGTGTAAGTCTCAAATATCCCATGAATCTTCTAACCACTCCATTGATCTCTTCCTCATACAATTCATTGTATTCTTATAGTTCCTCTGGAAATTTCTTGCTTCAAGGAATCTTATATAAGCTCTGGGAGGGATCATGTCTAACTGTCTTTGCATCCCTATTCTGCCTAGTCTTCCAGTAAATACTGATTTATATATCCTGTCATATTATTTCACAGCTGAAAAAACAGAAGCTGATTTTACTTTACTGTGGGATATATTTGTGTGAAGTTTTGGTGAAGAAATAGTAATTATCTTCTGAAATCATTGAAATCATGGGTATTTACTACTTTTTAATTTATTCTTTATTCCAAGTTTTTTTTACATCTATAGAAAGATAATCTGATTGATTATTGCTCCCTCTAAATCCTACATGGAACACTACATGAATATATGAAAAAGATAGGAATCAGTACCCTTGAAATATAGTAGCATTTTCTCCAACATGTTATGTAATATTTGATATAAGAAGTTCCATTTGAATCATTCAGGTTAAACTGTTAATGAAAGGGAAGCTTATTTTTCCTTACCTCAAAATTAAAAATATATCAGCTGCTTTTCAGGAATTAAATTAAAGCAAAACTGTACTTTATTTACTCATTTCATGTTTCAATAGTTTATTTTCATAAGAGAATTGGATTTATACTGAAGTTAATCTATAAGTTTAGGTCAAATAAAGCTCTTTGCATGTATATCTCAATCTTTATATTCTTAAACATAATTACCACAAAATTCTATGGATTTGCTTTATTGCTTACAATTGTCATTTTATTTGATTAGTGAACCTTAGTGAAGGTCATATATATATATATATATACACACACATATATATATATAAAGTATTCTCTTATTGAAATAGGAAAATAATGTATTTTCGTTATATAAAAATTATAAAATTTAGAAATATAAAAATAACCATAGTTCTACAACTATTGATAAACACTATTAACATTTTGCTTGATTTCTTCCCAGTACTGATTTTATATATTTAAAATGTTATAATATGGGACTTTTCAAACATGTGTAAATAGAAAAGTAAAGTGAGGGGCAACGTCTCCATCACCAGCCCTCAAAGGTTATCAAACACTTCACCAATATCATTTCCTCTCAACTCTCACCATTTTTTTTGCCACCTGTGTTATTTTGTACCAATTCCTAGACTTCATATCATGTTGTATATTTATTTCATATGTTCGTATATAAACAGTATTTATCACTAAAAGAGAGAGACTATTTTTTTTAGTGTACATGCTCTCATTATCCGATGGAAAACATATGATTTTAATGACATCAAGTATTCAACTAACAGTATTTATTTACACTCTTCTGATTGTTTTATAATATTTATTTACTCATTCATGACAATGTACTTGTTTAAATTGCGATCTAAAAATTCTCTTTTATTTGTGATTGGCTGATATATTCAAGACTCATTCAATCTATAGATTCCCCTTCTTATCATGTTTTTATTTAGTTGAATTCATATTTAATATTGTATGTTTCTATATTTACTCACATTATCAGTGTCCATTCCCTTTTATTGGAGACATCATAAAATGTTATTTAACAGTGGATAATAATTCTTTATTGTTATACCCTTTAACAATATTAAAGAATATTAAGAATACCCTTTAATATATATCCTTATATATTAATCCTTCTGAGGCATGCAGACTACTTACATTTCCAGATTATAGGTGATCTTGAGGGAATACCTTTCTATATTACCTGTTTCTGAAGTTAGAATTATTTCTTAAATATTTTAGGTGAGACATTCCAGGGTTAAGTATTAGGGATATATTTAAGGCTCTTGCAAGCTCGAATTAGTGGTCCACTTTCATTCAATAGAAAAAGTTATTTGCTTATGATCTCTGTCTTAAAATCCTTTTACATCTGCTAATAGACAATTAATTTTATTGTATATGCTCTTTAAAAATAAAAAAATATTCTCTCTGATTTTAGAAGAAGAAAAAGAAGGGAAAGAGAAAAGAAGGAAGGAAAGAAGGAAGGCAGGGTAGTTTGGATTAAATAATAGATGGAAAATCTAACCTTTTTCTTAGAGACCGTTTTCTTATTGTTTGCATCCAGTTATCTACTATCAAACACTATTGCAACTGCAGGCACCTAGTGCTGGAAAGACTTTTGTTTGCTATTTTGAAGGATTTTTTTTGTTTAACCTTTATATTCAATTTTACCAATGAGTTATCGAAGCATCTTTACATACATGGTGATGATATATTGTTAAAATCTCATGAACAAATATGGGAATGACCTCAATTTTTATTAATAAACATGAGGAAGTGGCCTAAGTTCAGTTATTATAACTGAATTATTCAGAATCAAATACTCTGAAAGGAAAACACTGTTCCTCAGTGATATTTACAGGAAGCCATGAATTGTTCTTATTAATCAATGGGAGATTTTTGTACAGGCAGGAGACCATATTGGTGTTGTAGGAAGAAAGTCATGTCACAGGTTTGGAAACATTGTGCACGGTGTAGTTAATCTTTTTTCTTCTATAATTATTATATAATGCTGAGTTACCACCTCATGGGATTGGTATTTGATTATATTTTAGTAGGTGATATAGTATTTTTTTTATTTATTTAAAAAATTTTTATTTATTTTTTTTTTTTTTTTTGAGAGAGAGACAGAACATGAGCAGGGGAGGGGCAGAAAGAGAAAGGAAGACACAGAATTCTAAGCAGGTTCCAGGCTCTGAGCTGTCATTACAGGACCCGACATGGGACTCGAACCCATGAACCACGAGATCATGACCTGATCCTAAGTCAGATGCTTAACCGACTGAGCCTACTCAGGCACCCCAATAGGTGGTATAATATTTTAACAAATTCTAAGGCACAAGTAGTTTTCTTGCAGTTGAATTTGAACAAAATAATTTGTAGGGATCACATAGGACAAAGGTAAGAGGAAAAATCAAAATTGTATTTTAGTGGAAAAAACACACTGAGAATGACATGAGAAGTGCAATGATGCAAATTTTCTCTTCTAAATCTAACACCTTTTGTTTATGGTTGGAATATCTTTTTAATTTAATGTTTCTAAAATCAGTGGGATTTTCTGGCGAGGATTAACAGGATGATTAAAGTAGGAGGAGGTGGGGAGGGTTAGAGACATGTTTACGGCCCTTCTGGCTTACCTGTCTTGTTTCCACCCTTGAGCCTTTGTAACTCACAGTCTCCTTTGCCAGGAGAACTCATATCTCATACCTCATAATACCTCATAGTACCTCATAATACCTCACACCTCAAAAACTTTTACAGATATTGAACAAATTATTTAGTTAAACCTTAATAAAAATTATTAAATAGTACAGATCCAAGGAATTTTATTTGTCATAGGAGCCAATGAAGACATGTTACAAAGTATATTTTTGTTAGAGAATTAATTGTAAAGATATCCACATGCAGCACCAATGTTAGCTAGCTGTTATACTAATATAAATATTTTTGTTACACAAAGTTCTTTCTTACCGTGTATGCTATCAGTTTACCTATTTAACAAATTCCAGTATGTTCTAGATATTAGCATATGGTACAGATTTTGAATGTAGGGATTTGAGTAAATTTGTATTTTAATTTGATCCATTCAAAGATAGGTTTGCTTAGTAATTCAGCATACAATGTGAATCTATTTATAAAGCAAAGTATGTTCTATGGAGCAGAGTTAAAAATCATGTTCTGTTGGAAGATATACTGTAGATCTATTCTGTATGGTATTAAAATGAGTGTAACAAATGCCTTTAGGTAAGAATAATGAGACTATATAGGAAAATTAGTGTTTCCAGTGCATTTTAACTGGAAAAGGGAGCAGAAGAGGTTGATCTAGGAGTGCCTCCCAGTTTACTTATGTGGCTTGCAAGTGTTAGTCACCATAAAACTCTTCTTATTCCTCTCATATTGAATATTCAATAAAGTGATTATTGATCACTTTAATTTTTAAGCTCCTCAGCATATTTTTTTAAATCTAATAGTAAGGAATAGATAATCAGAAGCTATAAGATGTGTTATAATACTGTCACTTTTCCCTCTTGAACGCATTGTACTTCTTAAAATACTAAGAACAGTATTTGTGTATTCTCATTCTCATTCTCAATCTCTCATTCTTAACAGAGTGTTTGTGTATAACTCCCATTTCAACTTGAGGTTTTGCAGAATTAAATCCTAATAGTGAATATCATTTTGCATTAATCCATTGGAGCAACAGGTGGCCAAGCCAATAAAATTGTAGCACAACTGTACATACCTCAATTTACTTATACACACTTCAGATGAAATACTTATTAGCCCTTTCCAATTATTTGTTTCCATTGTTAATCTTCCCTATGCCACAATGAGCACCTGAGAAATAAGACTGTCCTAAGTATCTTTGTATCCTATACTTTGTCTCAGGCCTCCTGCTTAGTGGGTCTTGGTAATATTTTATCAAGGAATATTTGTTATTGTGGTAAATATTCTAAATAAATTGATTCTAAATTAATTATAAAATTATTTGAAAGTAATTAATATACAGTTTTAAAATAAATATAATAAAATATTTTATATCATAGATTATTTATAGCTATTATAATTTACTTATATTTTAAAATAGGTCCTGAGAATTCAATGTGCTTAATCTCTTATACTGAAGAACAGTTAGAAAGAAGAATTACAAGTTCACACCTCCATTAAGTAGGTTTCCTGTAGTTCATAGTCATCCATCTTGGTGCTAGTACTTGTTTCTTGGTCCACTCGTTGTGATCCCATAGCACATAAACTGGGAAATGAAAAAAGGTTTAGCAGAAAATATATAGGTGAAATAATAGCTTCAATCAGTAACAAGAAATTGTGTGAATGTTTTATAGGTTCAAGAAATAACCTGAGATTTTAAGTACTATTTTGAGTTGCTTCCATTTTCTATTTTGAAACTTTTCATACAAATTTATTTCAAAGAAGACATGCATCATGTCTCTCTTTTCAAAAGATTCTTATTTGCTTGATAAATATATAATTACATTAAGTTTGAGTAATACTGTGGATTTTTCCTTGTTTTGTTTTTATTTTTAAGTATGTAACTGAGGATTATAGAATATAATAGAATATTTTTCATATTTGGGTGATTGTCTTTGGCAGAATAAAATGTTTTCAGTTACAATTTTAAAAGATATTAGTTATTTTATTATTAAAAATGTTTAACATTTATATTTGAGAGCGAGAGAAAGAGGGAGACAGAGCGTTAGTAGGGAAGGGGCAGAAAGAGAGGGAGACACAGAATATGAAGCAGGCTCCAGGCTCCAAGCTGTCAACACAGAGCCCGAGGCAGGCTGGAACCCACAAATCGTGAGATCATGACCTGAGCCGAAGTCGGATGCACAACCAACTGAGCCATCCAGGTGCCCCAAGATATCAGTTATTTTAAAATCAGGAAATCTATATATCCCCAATCCAGAACAAAAAATATAGGAGACACTATCATTCAGTTCTTTGCTCACGAATAACAGATACACTAAATTCCACTTTGAATTATTGATATGAATGATTTCAGATTATTTTTAATAGATATTTAGTTTTCTTGAAATTATCAATGTGGAAACACTCCTCAATTTTTCTGTACCAGTTTTTTCAAGGTAGCTAAACTAACTCAACTACTACGTTAAAAAGCAAATGAGTGGGGCCTGGTGGCTCAGTCACTTGAGCATCCAACTCTTGATTTCGGCTCTAGAATTATTTTGGAGCCATGGCTCTTCTGAAGAATTACCAGTTGAGAAGTTCATTTTTCATTTTGTCAGTAATTTCAAGATTGTTAGATTTAGTCAATATCATATGAAGTTACCAGCAGGCTTACTTAAGCATTAATAAAGTAACAGCTATTACTCATGTTTAATACTACTATCTGTGTTTAATTCTTTCTTAATCCTCTCTTTATGTATAAAAGAAATCTCATTTTATAACTCAGTTGCCCACTGTACACTATGTACTATGTGGTTACTACTAGGTTTGGTGAAAAGCAACTGAAGGCATATTTCTAAAATATAAGATTATGTTTTTTGAAACTACAAATAGGTATTATGTTGTATACTGTAATTAATATATATAATTTATAGAAGTTTGAAGTTAGGTTTTCACATTTATGAAACATTTAACTTTAATCTCATTACTTTTTTCCTTAAAAATAACCTAGTGAGTACTAACTAACATAATGGTATGAAGTGACTTCTTGTTTATTATAATAACTGAAGCCAATTTATCACAGAAATATTTTACCAGTTTTTAATTATTATCTTAGTTATATAAAAATAGAAATCCTGCACAAGGAAAATCTCACTGTTGTAAGAAGATAAACCTCAGGAATATTTTTTTTTTCTTTAAAGACATTTAGGGAATTACTGGGGAAAGAATTGTTTTATGCATTCATTCGATCATTTAAAAGTATTTAATGACTGCTCTGTCCCAGACACTGTACTAGGCACTGGAGATGCAGAAGTGGACAAAGTAGAGAAACTCCTTACTCAAAACAGATGTACGTTCTATCGGAAGGAGGTCAACAATGAATGACATAATTTCAGGTCATGCTAAGTTTTATAAAGAAAATGAAAACATGGTAAGGAGATAAAGAGTGATAGTTTAAGCAATTATTTAAGATCCCTTTGAGTGACTGAAAACAGAAAAGATACATCAAAACATTAAAGTGAGTGAATAAGCCAAGTGGATGTATAAGGAACAAGCTTTACAGGGAAAAGGAATAGCAAGTATTAAGGCTTTGAAACAGAAATGTATGCACATTTAAAGATTAACAAGGCAACCAGAGTTATTGGAACAAGAGTGAACTCACTAAGACCAGGAGAGTGATAGGAACTGAAATTGATTACATCATTAGGGGCCATCTCTTGTAGTGCTTTGTAGACCAAGATTAGGTTGTATTCTATGTGTGCTACAAGTCTTTGGAGAATTCTGAGCCAGAAGTGATAATATGGTATGTGTTTTAAAAAGAGCTTGTCTTGGATGAAGAATAGACTCTAGTTGGGCAAAAATGAAAGCAGCGGACCAATTAGGAGGCCACTGTAAGAGTCCAGGCCATGTGACCAGGTGGATAGTGGTGGAAGTGGTATGCCAGATGTAGAGAAAGTGAACTATGTTTCCCTAAAAGTGCACACAGAGGCAGAAGCATGTGTTCACATTATGCATTTTGAAGAGTTTAGTAAAGTGTGGGATCACTTATAAGTTACATTAAAATTAATATAATTACCTAGCTTAAATGTCTTAGCTAAATCAGTTAAAATATACCCAGTTTATTTAAGCACACTTACCACTGTATTTACCCACTGGCCTAAGCATTTCACTGTACTGTGAAATAGAAAGTGTTTAGAACTGGTTTTCCATTGTTAAATTACAAAAACTTTCACACAAGTATGAATAAAATGTTTCACTGACCAGAGCAGGTATTATAAAATAATAACATTATGTTCTTTCATTACTAGGACCTTGTAAAGAGGGTTTTCTCAAGATGATCAAATTAGGAGTCATTGTGACATTCATGAAGATAGGCTTTGTTATCTAATTTTTGTATTAGGTAATTGGAAATTAGACCAATCAATGTTACCATTGTTCTATGAAACTTTAATCAAATGATTGCTATTAACTATAGAACTCCATAAAAAGAATTATTCTGTTTCCTTTACATGGGTTAGTTCACTAGAAATTACATTAATGTACAAATAAATCTTATTCCTAGAGTAAGATCAGAAAAAAGTTAATTTTGAAATTCTCAGTAATTTTCATTGAAAATTTTAGTAAGTTAAACTATATTTTAGTAAGTTGAAACTGCATTTAGCAAACATTTACCAAGTAGTTCCTTGGTGTCAGATTTTGTCCAATGACCTAGGGAAATTTGGTTATTATGACAGTAAAACAACGTGGAAAAGTTTCACACAGAATGATAGAATACTAAATAAAAACTTATTAACAAGATAGCTGCTGCCCAGGCATCTTTGTGAAATTTCCAGGGAGGGATACTTTATCATAGCAACTATACTCTAATTAATTTAATCAACACAACAGTAAATACTAACTGAGGATACGGTTAAAACAATGTTATTAAAAAATATATTTTTTAGAGTAGTTTTAGATTTATAGAAAAATTGTGCAGAAAGTAGAGTTTTCATACCTTCTCTCATTCTACCCTGGTTTTCATTATTATTAACAGCTTCCTTTAGTGTAGTACATTTGTTACAATTGAACAATCATTGAGACATTAGGTAAAGTCCGTGGTTTACATCAGGGTTTGTTCTTTGTGTTGTACAATTTTATAGCTTTTGATAAATGCACAGTGTCATGTACCCACCATTATGATCTCTTACAGAATAGTTTCACTATCCTAAACATGTTCTGGTTCCACCTATTTGTCACTCTGCTCCCCTGAGCCCCTGTCAACCACAGATCTTTTTACTGCCTGTGTAGTTTTGCCTTTTCCGAAATGTCATATAATTGGAACCATACCAGATGTAGTCTATTCAGACTGCCATTTTTCATTTAGCAATATATGCATTTAAGGTCCTTCATGTCTTTTCATGCCTTGATAGTTCATTTCTTTTTATTGCTGAATAATATTTCATTATAGGAATGTACCACAGTCTGTTGATACATTTATTTAAATTAAATGTCTAAAAGTGTCTGTTTATATCTTCTGTTTCAAATGACTAATTTCTTTTATAATTGAAAGAATTTTACTGCAGAATGTTTTGTATTTTTTTCATTTTATATTTGGGATAGAAATTTTATTTTAGGCAATGATAAGTAAATTTTGAAATTTGATGTATGTCTGGTCAATCATATTAATATATGCCTGTGGAACAACTTAATTTTTTTTGGAATAATGTAGTAGTTTTGTCTTAATATATGTTATTTGAATTGTTTCCTAACTTTTGTTAATATCTATTATGAATTTTAAAGTATTTTACCAGCTTAAAGCATATTCACTTATATGCTTTACATGTGATAAATTTTTGCTTTTCATGTGCCTAGGGTGAGGGAGGGTGCACAGTGAAGTGGTACATAGATAAACTGTGCTGTATATTCAACCCACTGAACAGAAGTAAGTCACAATTTCAGGTTGTCCATTTTTTTTTTTTTACCTAGAATTTGTTTCCTAAATGATCACTTTCTTTCCCTAACAAACTTCTTTACTTTTTCAAACCATTTGTACTTCCTTCCCTCTGTCTTAGAGGAAATGCTGTCTCTTCCTTGTGGAAAGTATTCCATCTTCCTAAACTTGCACCTGACCCTCTAAATTCTCAGTGACTGTAATATATTAATCACTGTCCTTACTTCTATGTATTCCCCTTTCCATCTCTACAGAGTCTTTAATAAATGAATGAATGAATGTCTCCATGATTCGATTTCTGGCTTCTGAGATGCATCTCAAGCTTAGTTTTGGTATAGGGGGTTTAGGTCCTGGTTCCAATGCTCACTTAGTTCTGTGACCATGAACAAGTTTTTGACTTCTTATGGATTCAGTTTCCTTATCTTAAAATGGAAATGATAGTAGGATTGTGTAATAAATGTGACAACTCATGTAAAGTTCTTACCACAGTGCCTGTTGCATAGCAGATGCTTAAAGAACATTACCAAGTATTATTGCTAAATTGATATTTTCTTAGATTTATGAATATGTAATATGATGACATCTTCTCCAGGACACTTAAGACCTGTTTTATCCTTCCTAGTATTTAGAGAAATGTCTCTCTCTCTCTTCACTGCTGTTCAGAGGTACTCTATTTATGCATCTGAGTGCTCCCTCTTTCCCACACAGACCCAAAACACAAATGTACTCAAATACATACCCAGAATAATATTGTAAACAAACTTAGCCTTTTAGTGAAGTTTCTTTTTTTAAGTTCTCTAACAATCCTCAAAGTAAGAAAACAAAACCCAATTTCATCATTTTGTCCATCTTTCTGTAGCTCTCTACAAGCAGCATTTCTTATTTATTCTCGGAAAGCCCAGTATGTTTATGAAAATAAAAGAAAATAGATGTCTTTATTATTTAAAACATTGTCATTATTTCCTGCAACATATTACAGCTTAAGTTCATCCCTGACAGATGGTTATAACATGATGAGTGAAAAGCATTAGTAATTTAAAATATTTCAGCTACCGTGAAAAATTAGCAGCTTGTGAAAATTGAAAAACTCATTTCCTAATGCGATTTAGGCAAGGCTGCAAGGATTTTCATTAAATAATATAAAACAAATTAGAGGGATAGAAACAAAACTCAGGGGCAGTAAACACAATCACATTAAAAGATGATTTTCAAAATGTTAACTATTTAAAGACTAAAACCTTTTAACTGTACTCTGTAGTTTTAAAACAAAAACATGTTTCTTGATTATCAGCTAAATGATCTGAGGTAGATATTATGATTATTACTATTTAGAATTTGATCAAGGTATTTAGACAGTGATAACTTATATTAAATGTATTTTTTTAGTTTAGATTAAAAATAATTGTGAGAAGATTCCACGCATAATAATTCAGGTACTGAATGTACAGTAGTTTCTTCAGTTTTCTCATTCCATACAGCTTTTTCTTCTTTCTTTAACTACTTACAATAAATGCTGGTTTGCAAATCTAGGAGGACATAGAAATGAGTAGCAGAAAAATCAGATGCTTCAATTCAGGGTCAAGAATGCTTTAAATGTTAACGTAATAGTTACTCAGACAATTCTCGTGTGAAATATTTGTTTTGCTTAATTTGGATGCTGACTTCTTTTTTGAGACTTAGAACCAATTTTTCCCCCCTTTTTTCTGTTTCTCTCTACAGAAAGCTGACCTTGCAGTTGCCCCACTGGCTATTACCTACGTTCGAGAGAAGGTCATCGACTTTTCCAAGCCCTTTATGACACTTGGAATAAGTATTTTGTACCGCAAGCCCAATGGTACAAACCCAGGCGTCTTCTCCTTCCTGAATCCTCTCTCCCCTGATATCTGGATGTATATTCTGCTGGCTTACTTGGGTGTCAGTTGTGTGCTCTTTGTCATAGCCAGGTAACATGCTCACTTTTGTGATTTTTTTGGCAATTGTTACCTCCTTTTTCTAACTAATAATTGTCAAAAGTCACAATAATTTTACTTTTCTTCTTCTTTATTTCCCTTGGGGTGCTGAAATAATGAACTTTTAAGAGTCACCTACCTTATTAAAATCTACTGTACTGCCTTTTTGGGCAGAAGCATGCTGGTTGTGTCAGTAAGCTATAACTGCGGGAGAGTTTACTCTTTTTAATTAGAATCTAAAAGCAGTCCAAATTACTATGCCATAAAAATCATTTCCTCATTTTGCTCTTGAGTGAGACAGTAAAATAGTATATTTCACTAATTTGAATTGATAAATCAGTCACAAGAAAAACCAAAGTGGTAAGATTTAAAAGGAGGCTTTTTTTTTAATCAGCCAAGGCTAATTAAAAATAAGCATTTTACGTATAAAAGGACTACCATTATTTTCCACATAAAATTTCTCATTTTTCTACAAAATAATTATAATGTATAGCTACAGATATGTTTTTGCCCTATCATCACAATTAAATATTAAATAGGAAGGTTATTTTTTCAATGGTATTATATAGCTTCTTCTGATAAATTTATCACTAAGGATATTTATCCTTTTTTAAGCTTATTCTTTTCTCGGTGAAGTTATATATTTGTTCCTAGCAATAAAAAAAAAAACCACTTAATTCATTCAATTAAAAAAAGGAATCACTTCTAAAATAGCATAAGATTTTTTGATATATGCACATTTTTTATAGTTATACACAGATATTTTTGATATGTACATATAAATGTTATGCAAATTTATAATTTACCCCCCAATTGGTTTAATATTAACACATGAGTCCTTCAGATAATTATCATTTGCATTTGGCTGAAAATTTGTATTGGAACCAAGTGTACATAGAGTTTTTGTAGCTGTATGGTAGATCATGTTAAAATTTATATTTGAAGTTTAGAATTCTCCCCCAGAAACTGAGAATTTGGAGTATAAAGTTCATAAGCTTTTAGCTCTAGCTTTTTTTCATGTCTTCTGAAGACAAAACAGCCTTCTCATTTTTGAGCATCTTTGCATCAATCACATATATTTTATAGTGACAAATGTAAACTATCCTGCTTTATATGTAGTCAGAGAAATGAGTTCAAAGATTACAGTTTAAATAATTCAATGGTTGGAGAACTCTACAGCCTGCCCACGAGGCAAACAGAAAAATAAATACTTTGGAGTATAGAAAAAGCCTTTCATTCTGTCTGTAGGTACACCTGTTTCTTATCAAATTAACAAGTTCCCAGGAAGAATAAAATCAAAACCTAGGAGCAAATGTCCTGATACCATTCTGAGACAATTGTGCAGGCATCACTCAAGCTGAATTAAGTCTAATGTAGTTTCCTGGGGACCTTAAGTAGAGACTATCGAGTTACCTCAAACTTGTATTAGGAATTTCAGATATTCCTAATTTTCTGAGCCCAATTTTTCTGAGATTACATTCAAAAGCAAATACTGAAACATCTGAATTCTTTTCCAGCTTAAAATTATATTTGCAAATAGAGGCATGTAAAACAGCTATACACTGATCTAATTTTCAAAATAGTTTTTAACTCTCACTTTGATAACTATCAAATAAAATAATGATATAATATCTGTACAATTATGATAACCTGTGCTAATTCTTTTTGAGAATGCAACATTAGCTGGTGTGCCATTTTTTAGTGTCATTAAATTTTGGAATATTACTGTTATATTTTGTTTTTAGTTATTAAGTGAATGAATTGAAATGATTCTATTTCAGCATCTTATTCAATGAAAACAGTCTCATACAATTTCACAAATTAAGTATAATATCTTCATTTATAGGTAAATTAACACATATTTTATTAAATAATAAACAATGTCAGGTATCCTATATTAACTAACAAATAATTTCAGGTATCTTGGTAAATAGTACATAATATGAAAATAAATTCTTTACAGATTATCCCTGAAATATTTTGTTCAATACTCTATATTAAAATAATATATAAATATTTGCTAAATTTAAAAACAACATACTAAGAAGTCAGATTAAAAGAAAATTTCTTGAATAGAGTCCAATAAAATTCTTAACTGAGCTTCCAAAGCCAAATAAATTTATATAATTAAAATCCATTATACTTCAATTAAAAAAATTCACTCTGATATGGTATTGAAATCCTGTTACAATGAAAGTTCATAATGTGCAAATCAGACAAAATGTCCAGGTTTCATTGCAGAACTTAATTACCTTTCTAATGTAAATGGTATTATATATGCATTATCAATACAAAATAAATATAGAATGTTGATTTTACCTATGAATGAAGACTGTCTTATGTTATACAGAGATCACTAATGAACTCATTAACATTATTATATTAACATTAACATATAAATATGGCCTTTTCTTTATGTATATTTTGTCTCTATCTCCATAATGATTAGAGAAAGACAAATAACATTTGAAAAAATTCTGGTATGTGTTTCATTTCCACTGAAAATCACAGAAACAAAGTTCTAAAATAATACTATGTCAACACCAGAATTTTATAATAAATTAAGTACTGATCATAATTGTTAGAATTTATGTTTTCTAAAATTAAATTTAAAAGCAGATTGTTATTCTGATACCTATTAAAAATTTCCCTTCACCCTTATTGTATAAGAAAAAGATTATCTAAGAAATACTTACAAATGCTCTAAATTTTTTAAAACCATTTTTAAACAAACGCTCTAAATTTTTTAAAAAAGAGATATATGGTCTTATTTTCTTGGGATGATTTCATAATCTATGGTCTCTTGCAAAGAGTTGCATTATCATTTATAGCATAATGACATAATCAGCATGCTAATCTGAATTAGCTGAGAACTCTTTTCACAGTAGAGGTAAGCCTGAGGTACAGCATTCTAGATATGGACTGGCCTTATCCTGGATATCCTAACCATAGCTCTTGCCTGACAGAGGATTAGGAAGAAATCTTATACATGACAAACTTTTACTTAATCATGTTTGTCCCTGAACCTTTTTCCTCTCTCTTTCCATTTTCCTCTGACCTAGGTACATTAGTATAGAGATAGCAGTTAGTCGTATAAAGAGTCTGGTTAGGAAATCCACCCTTTATACTCAGAATGAGAGGTATTTTTCACCTTGCTTCAAATATTTTCTTTACTAAACAACTGAAAATACTGACACAGTAGATACTATTTATAAAATGAGCCAATTTAAATACCCATAATGTTAGAGATTTTTTTTCTTTTAACAATAGATGTCTTCAAGACCAGAGCTGTTTTGAAATTCAGCATGTAATTCTTGGTCTAGAGTTCTTAATAGTTTGGTATAGAGGTGAATAACCAAAGACCAAACTTAAAAGAAGAAGACTAATTCTCTATACATTTTCCTCCAACAGGATTGATGGAACTGTAATAATAATTAACTAAGCTTATAATAATATTGCATATTTTATTCTGAGATTGACATTTTAAAATTAAATACAAATAAACTGGGGAAGAAATTAATAGTATACCAATTTTTTTTAGTAAGAATTTTATTACAGAGAAATTTCTTAGGTTACTTAAATGAACAAATGAGTATGATCAAATGTAGGAAAAAGAATAAAAGAAAGCAAGCAATATTGGCTAACCTGGCCTTCTTAGGAAAGATAACAAATCCAAGAATATTCAGTATGTGTTAAGTACATAACATTAGTTTTTCTACATTAAAAAGAATATAGGAGTTTCTTATGTGTTTTGGGGTTGAATTACTTTGCATGATTTTTAGAATATTAGAATATCATCTATTGTATTACTGGATTAGACAGCAGGAGTTGGTCTCCCTAGAATCTGTTCAACGGTTTATTAAATACAGTGACCGCCAGGACTTTCTCGATACACATTTTGGCACTAACATGGTCTGGGGTCACAAGATGACAAGGCTGTTGCCATACTGAGAGTTCTTACACTTGTAAAAATATTCTGTATTTTTCTTGGTGCTCAGAGGTAAAGATGTTCTGAACATAGTGTTTTTGATGGTTTAACTGAGTTTAGAAAGCCATGTCCAAAGTGCTTGCATCAACAGCTTTGATCTAGGCTCCTGGCTAGTGTGCAATAGCTTTTATATTCTTGTCACAATGATGGGTGACATTTAATGTACAGTGAAGGGCAACAATGACTTATTATGCACTTGGAAATGGATAAGTGTTTTGGTGGGATGTTCAATGTTAAACTAATATGCTGTCAAAAAGACTGTTGTCACATTGAAATGAAATGCCAGTTTTGTTGTGTGTCTTTGCCATCAACTTACCCACCTCTTACTAGAAAACCATTTCAGCTTTACCTTTCCATACATGATTTTAGATATATTTTCCTTTAATTTTTTAGACTTTTTTTTACTTAAGTAAATTTCAGGAAAGCCTATCTGTTCTTCCTCTATCCATTTAGCAATTTTCTGAGAATTTAATGAAAATTTGGTTTGAAATAATGCTGTTTTTCTAGTATTCCTTTCATACATATGAAAGTGATTATTAAAATTGATTATATTAGCAAATACTTCAGTTATGGACCTAAAAGTCACCATTGATTAAAACTAAATTCACTTTCAAACTACATTTCTATAGGAGATGAAGTTACTCCTACATTAATAATGTGTTTTTTTTTCACAATTGTTACTTGGTAAATCTATTATAAAATAATTTACCTCTTTATTTGTAATGGTTCCAATCATGTTCATGGCTAAAAAATAGAGATGGAGTCACTAACCCAGAAAAAATTCTTCATTTGTATTAGTAGAACCAAACCAATTGAAAGCAAGTTGAATTGGTGACTTCTTTCCAGCTTATGGTGAATATTGTATCTAGACAATTGAGGCAGTGGAAATTTTGACTGCAATTATCTGTAAAGTCTGAAGAATCAGAATCTCAATCACTTTAAGAAAAAATAAATATATTTTCTACCTCTCAATTTTATAATTATGCTAGACATTTACAAGAATAAAAGATTTGAAAAAAATCAAGTAAAACAAAAACAATTTAAAATTAAAGTGCTTATTTTGGTAGTCTTCTATAATCTGATGCTTTTTGGCATCTTTTTTTTTTTTTAAAGATAATTGTGCTTGAGTTTCTTTTAGAAGTTTTGATCTCTCATTCCAAATCAATTTTGACAGATTTTTTTTATTGTTAGGGCAAAAGTGAATATAAATGCAAGAGCAGAAGTTTGATAGCCTATTTTTATTTTTCATATCCTATGGATAAATTGTTTTCCTCTTTATCTTTACTTACTTCCATCACCAAATTGAATTCAAGGCTTTCTAGAGGTGGAAAAGCACCTCTCTCTCTAGTCACTGCAAGTGTGTCCCCTCAATAAATATCCTGCCCAATGAGCTTCTGAGGACTATGGTCACCCTATTATAATTTGTTTCAATTTAGAAGTTCCACAGTATCTAGTTCTGAAAATCACAGATACTAATTTTAATAAATTATACTATATAGAGAGTAATGTTAAGAAACTCGAGAATGATAAGACTTGAAGATGAATGTTTGTTAAATTATTATACTTGCTACCAACAAATGACACCTGTTTTTTAATGAATCCTTTATGGAATATGTAATTCTATTTTTCCACACACACACACACACACACACACTCACTGATGAGAAGCAATAGTCTTGTAAGAGACTTTTTTTCTTTGAAAGATTTGATAAAGGGATATAGTGTCATCTTTGACACTTGCCATTATGTCCTCACTAGTTAATTAGCATGGAAAAACTAATAGGACAAAAATGACACTGTGAGTGGCTGTTTCTCTTCCTCTTTATTTTTTCTTTCCTGTGTGTGTGTGTGTGGTGTGTGTGTGTGTGTGTGTGTGTCTGTGTGTGTGCGTGCTTTAACCATAAGAAAGAAATTCTTTGAGATGACTCTTAAGAACTAATAAGATAAAGAGAACCAAGCAGTTGTTACCAAGTGATGCACTTATTCTTCCATATTTTGTAAGTCTCTAGACAGCTACTTCTCCCAAAGCTACAGAGTACTGTGAATTGTTTGTAAGAAGCCATCTTCCCACCTTGTTCTTTCTGTGTTAATTCTCAAAACAAAATTGTTCTTCTGTTTTTCTGTAGCCACCAGATAAATGATCCCCTCAGACTTTCCAGAGGAGGGGTCTCCATCACCTAACAAATGCCTTTATATTCTGAAAAGTAGGGTTTTTCCCCCTATATGTCTCTGTACAATGATTGAGAGTACTCTGCTCAAAAATGGCAGTTGTCTTGAAAACTGTAGAAAAATAAGTCAATTTTTTTAAATGGTAAGCATGACACCTAAATTAGTAACGTTTTACCTTGATAAAGGTGTCCTTTTGCTATAGATTCATTGGTGTGAAAGTTCTTTTAGATGGATGTTTTCCTATATAGTCTTGTATTGGCTGGTGGGTTTTGTGGAGGAAGTCATTCAGGGAAAAAAGGAAGGAAACATACAGATTGCATGTCAACAGTGGCCAGGTTTTATCTGAATCATGGAGAGATTAATTTATTAGTTTTTTTTCAGTAACTTTACGTTTTTATAGTTTGATGTAAGGAATGAATAGATATACATAACAACACCACTAGACCTGTAGTAAGTGATATTTGAAATGTTTTCCCTTTAATTCTAGCTTTATTACACTTTTTAAATTCTAATTTATTTTAGGGAGAAAGTTGTCTTAAAGAAAACAGATTTAGAGGAAAATAGAAAACAGAAAAGGAATTTGTATCACTTGGTTCTTTTTGACTGTCATGTTAAATTTACTTTTTCCTTCTAAGATTTTAGAAAAACAGAGCTTGGCTACCTTTTTAGTTATGACTTTTAAGAGAATCCAATATAAAATATTTGAAGAACATGTTAGCAGTATGTTGTTTTATAATAACATGAAAGAATCACCTCAATTAGCTACACTTAAGAAATGTGTATCTTTAGATTTGCAAATAAGATAGGTTAAAAAATATTTCCAGTCACTTAGGCTCCTAAACAGGACACATTAGCAAGCACCACAGGTGCAAAGACATGTAAATCTATTTGTTTTGTAAGTCCTTTTCCTAGAAAGGCTCACTTTCTTCCCCTGAAAATTACTAGCTACATATTGTAAAAAAAATCACACCATGTTGTGAGCTTTTCTAGCAACTCAAAATGCTATTGATATTCTTTTTATTTTTCCCATAATTCATGGATGTGGGAGAAATATCACTAATGCAAAATGATAATGTATAGGTGTAATTTTTAGTGGTGATTTATGACTTATTTCTTCATGCTATGTAAAAATAATGCACTCTATCCAAATAATTAATGAGTAGGAGATATAGTGTCATCAACTAGTGTAACTTCATTCATTACAGCATGTCACAGCACCTTAATTGCTATAATTTTTTACATTCCATTACATAATTACATCATTCAAGTTAAATTGTTTTCATATCAATCCTGTTGGGTATATATACATATATATATTTTTAGGAAAAATATCATTTGTCTCTCAAATTGCAGTAGGGATTTCAATATGATATTCAAATAGTAAGAGCTGGAAAGTATCTATTTTATATGTAAACAGAATTAGTAAAACAGATGACAATACAACCTATTCTATTGATTTTTAACACCTATAAATTTTAATATTTCTAGTTAAGTCTTACATAAAGAGGGACACTATAAAAATGTGAATTTATCTCAGTTATAAATGTGTTGATTTTATGCCTACTTTTGGAATTTTGTTTGGAAGCCCAGAAATTAACCTGACAGACTTTATGACAAAAACCTTATTAATGAAGTAATTATATACACCTGCACTTTAAAACTACAGTAATTCTTTTTTTTTTGTCTAATATACACTGGATTGAAACCTACTTTTAGTATCAATACTTTATAAAATATGTAAAAAGTAATTCTCTCTGAGCCTCCCCATCCTAGATATAACTTGATTTCCTGCTATTCTTTATGAAAGATGTTTAACCCTGAATTAATTATTATAAAATATTTCCCATTTTCATGTGCCCCTGTCTGACTCTTCTTGAGATGATAAAATGAGGTGAATGAATTTATAATAGATTTTTCTATTAAATTAATGGATTTAATATTTGAAGCAAAGGTGAAATTGTAGGTTTTGAATGTTACTGGCATGATAAACATTATAAACAGAATAGGGCTACAACTGTCATCTAAGTTGGTTCAGAATATGCACCTGAATATTATTTTAACATAATAAAATTAGGTAAGTGTTTCCCTGCTTCCCTTATTATTATCGGTACTGAGAATGGGGGTGCTGGGAGGTGTGTTTCAATATAAGTCTAACAATTCACTAGACTGAAGATATGTTTTGGAAACTGGTATTACTAAAGTGATATTACCAAAAAAAAAAAGGAAAAATAAAAGAAAGTAGTGAAAATTTGTTGTAGTAGAAGATGCAAATCGATATTCACATTCAGGGAAATGTATATTGATTTCAAATTTTTCGTATCACTTCTTCAATTGTCAATTAGGACTTCAAAGTTTTTTTAATCAGGAAGATGTTAAAAATTATATTTACAATATATATTCTGCCCCCTATTTAAAAATATTCATGTTGATCTTTCTTAAGTCAGATTTTGAGTTGAAAAAAAAAATAGTGAATGCTTTCCAAACATACTTCAGTTGTTTTAGATACTAAACTGCATATGCAGTACATCCACTTAATTTTAAAATATTTTATTGGTATATTTGATACAATAGAGTATAATTTCAAAAGATACTCAGTTGGAAGGAAAGAAAGCCCAAAAGTCATTAGACCTTGTGAAACGTATTAAAATTGTTTTATAGTTAAAAACTCAATGAAAAAAAAATTATGTGCATTGCATGTTCCTGGTAGCTGATTTGCTATTTTTTTTATAATCCAGATATTTGCATATTAGCTAAATCAACTTAAACATCCAAGTGATGTTAGAAAATCAAGTGCTACCTTTCCAATGCTAGCTTCAAGTTCTTGTTGATAAAATCATTTACTTATTGAGTGTCCATTTCTCTAAAAGCATAGTCTGTTTCATTTTCCAGTATTAGAAACCACATGACCACCTGACTGATCTGAGGACAGTCTGCCTTGAGCCTTTTAATACTGGACTTACTGCTTTAAAATCCTTAGCAAGTGTGTTGCAAGCTAAACACTTGCTTCTGATATGTAAGTCTAAGAAAGAATTCTTTTAATTGTAAATTATGTTCCAACTAATTTAAAAGTAACTGTTTTTTTAATGTTTGGTACTTCACTTACAAACAAATAGTTGTATTGGTAAGAAATTATTGATAGGACAAACCTATTCTTTCTTATGCAGTGTTGATATGCAAGCCATTTTCCTTATTATTTCCAATTTAAAGCCACTCTTAATTTAATTTGATTGGACAACTGGGGGTTTAAAAAAATTTAGTAACTATTTAATGAGACTATATAAAAGCCACTGTATAATTTTAAAAATAGATTCCAGCTTTAAGTGTAGAATTATATATTATTATTTTACACTTTTAATATTAAGTCTAAATTTTATGGCAACCAAAATAATGCCTTTCCTTTGGGAATCTTAAAATGATCGGTAGATGATTATTGTAAGGGCTTTTTTATACCATCACAATAAAAGCAATCTTAGGTAGTTTAAAATTGGAGTATGTAGCAATATACCATTATAACTTAATTTTAGTAAAAAAGATGCTTAGGATAAAAATAGGTCATAAGGATCTGAAATTAGCCTACTGTTGAAGTTAATTTCCTATACCAAATATAAATTTTAAAAGGGAATTAAGGGGACGTCTTACATTTTGAAAACCCTTGTTATTGTTTCTTGTTATACATTTATAGCTGATAGTAATGTTTATTTTTCCTCAAGATTATATTTTTAATGAAAATTGATCATAATTTAAATTTGCTATTGATAAATTACAAATCAGTGAACTGATCATTGTTACCATCTCATTAAGCCCTTCCAATCCATTTAGATCTACTAAATAATATGTTCAATGGCATATTATTGTAGCATTCATATACAGATAATCCTTGTTCTTCATTCTGTGTAAATTTGGTGACTTTCCAGTACTAAAGCTACCAATTAAACAATGCCAAGGTTAACTAATGAACAACATGTGGCATACAAATTTAACATTAATGGTGTATACTCTTCAGTGGTGTGATGGTAATCACTTAATATCTGGCTATGTCAAGGAGAGAGAATCTTTCATTTGTAGCAATTGACAATTTTAGTGGTGTAAATATTGCTGATATAACTAATACCAAGCTACCAGTGATGACTTACTGAATTCAGATTTGGGAAGATAAGTACAAAATTGGCTCTTATGGCCATATAAACTGGCTAATATATAACATGTTCAAATGAAGGGATAAGCATAGATCATAAAAGTGAATAGCAGGTAGCATAGGAGGATGTGCTTGCATAGATATACAGGATGTAATAGAAAAATATATGGAAGATAATGGCAAGGTTATGGAGTTGGATTTTTATTAATACAATTAGAATCTTTGAAGTAATTCCAAACTTAAAATCAATAGTAATAAATCCTTTCTCTCATGAAAATAATTTAGTATCTAAACAATTAGCATGATTTTTTTTTTTTTTTGCAGTTAACTGCACATTAAAATATCTATGGAAAAGAGAAACTACACTAAGGAAAACTTCAGCTAGGTGACAGTCTCATGAAAGGAGTCCTTGTAGATTCTGGTATTTTCTGAATGATTGAGATGTTATCCTTAAATTAGAAAATTTCAACTCTCTACATGGAAAGTTTTAAACTACGAGATGGTTTTCCTTGCTTATAACTTTTAAAATAAAAACTATCGAAAGGAATAAAATTATCTAAGATCATTCAGTAATAATATTATATGCATTAATTAATGTCTGCTGAAAGTTCAGTAATAGGTTCAGAGCCTGTTAGTAGGAATAGGTTCACATGTACGTAGTAGGAAACCTGACTAAACATAGGAGGTTTACTGTTTTCATGGAAACTAAACTTAGGCAGGGCAAACCTGAAACCAGTGCTGAAAGCTGATATCAGGGAACTTGGCACCTTCTATCTGCTGGCTACGCTGTTCTTAGACTGAGCCTTTTATCAGGACTGTGAACGGGTCACTGCAACATCAGGCATCCTTTCTGTGTCTTAGGGTGGAAGAAGGTAGAAAGGAAAAGCAAAAGGCAAAAGACAGTACCTTTACCTCAGAAAGGAAAATCTTCCTATTCTCTACATGTTCTTGGCTAGAGTTTTGCTTCCTAGTTGGAAAAGAGGATGCAGATTTGCTTCTTTTATCTGGATATACTGCCACCTCAGTTCTTTTGTAAGTAAGATGTTATCACATACATAATTGGCTGTGCCTGCCACAGGACTTATTAAAGTGTGAAGTAATGTTAAACCACACATGAAAATCTCCCAAATTCCTTATTTCACATGTCCATTTCTGAAGTTTTCTTTCCCTTTTTTTCTCGTCTATTATCAGGGTGCCTATTTTTGAGTAGCCTGATTATTCCCTTCCTGTTAGTTATTTTCAACTGATATTCTCTTTAAAACAAGTTAATGATCTTGTTTAAAAATTTATGAAAAGTTAACTGTAAGTATTTATATTTTAAGAGGTCTTAATAGTTTCTGGTGCTAGCCTATATTCTTGAGACATGAATTTACCAAATTAGTTTTGTGTAAGAAGCATGAATTGTTATTCTCAGATTATCTTAAATGATGCTATCAAAACACAAATTTTCTTTTTTTAATGCTTTTTTATTTATTTTGAGACAGAAAGAGAACTAGCATGAGTAGGGGGAGGAGCAAAGAGAGAAGAGAGAGAGAATTCCAAGCAGGCTCAATCCATGCTGTCAGCATGGAGCCGGATGTGGGGCTCCACTTCACTAACTATGAGATCATGATCTGAGCCCAAATCAAGAGTTGGACACTTACCCGACTGAGCCACCCAAGGGCCCGCAAAATTAAATTTTCAATCCCATGGAAAAAATCTGATTTATTTTTGATATGGAATATCTAAATACATCAATGTTTTCCCTAATACATCAATGATTTCCCTAACTTTTATAAAGCAATGAAGAAGTTGGTGCAAAAAATTGTTAAATTGTGATAGGCTTTGTAATATTTATGCATATCATAGGGCAGTATTTATAAAACATCAAATGCTAAGTTGTTTCTAGGGGGAAAATGAACCCAAGAGAGTTGTATGATCAAATAGTCTGGAGAACTATGTATTAGATCCTCCTCTTAAAGATTCACTATTAGCAGATTAAAGGCTCTGAAAAGTCTTGCAGTAAAGAAGTTTGAGTATGTTTGTTTAATTCAGCATTTTCTAAACATTTTTGCCCATGGAACATTTTTCCTCTTTATTTAGAAATAAAATAGTGAAGGGCACCTGGTTAAGCATCGATTCTTGATTTTGGCTCAGGTCATCATCTCATGGTCATGATATCAAGCCCTGCATGGGGCTCCATGCTGGGCACAGAGCCTGCTTCAGATTCTCTCTCTTCCTGAGATGCCTGGGTGGCTCAGTTGGTTGGGTGTCTGCCTTTGGCTCAGGTCATGATCTCATGGGTTGTGAGTTCAGGCCCTGCATCAGGCTCTGTGCTGACAGCTCAGAGCCTGGAGCCTGCTTCAGATTCTATGTCTCCCTCTCTCTGCCCCTACCCCTCCTCGTGCTCTTTTTCTCTCTCTCTCAAAAATAAACATTAAAAAAATTTAAAAAATAAGATTCTCCTTCTTCCCGTCTCTTTGCCCCTCCTCTACTCATGTTCTCTCCCCCCCACAAAAAAATAATAAAAAAATTAAATGAATGAAAATTTTTAATTCAGTTATGGAATTTAGAAAATTAACTTTCATTTAAAAATCTCTGATCTCAAGAAAACTCATTATTATTTATGGATTTTGTTATAGCAAATCAAGATTTGCTATTTTTTAAGTTTATTTATTTATATTGAGAGAGAGATAAAGCATGCAAATGGGGATAAGCAGAGAGAGGAAGAGAGAGAATCGCAAGCAGGCACTGACAGCACGGAGCTCAGTGTGGGACTTGAACTCACGAACTGAGAGATCATAACCAGAACCGAAATCAAGAGTCAGACCCTTAGCCAACTGAACCACCCAGGTGCCCCTGAGATTTGCTCTTAAATTGTCAGAAAGACCTTCACTAAATATTGAAAAAGTTTCCTACATTTATTTATAGTTATAAAATAGATAATTGGAAAACAAAAAAGATCTTAGTTTGGAATAATGATAAACCTAGCAAAAAAAGTTTTCCATACTGACAAATTATGATTTGAAAACAAGCATATGGCTTAAATAAATTCCAGTTTTATTAGTAATTTTACCTTATTTGCTAAAAGAGGAAGTATTTTAAAAAATAGTCGATACTTTATTTTATATTTATTGTAAGGATGAAATTAGTTGTCTATTCTATAAATGATCAGCACTCTAGGTAGATGAATTATGTAGATTTTAATTTTGGACATGTTTTGAAGCTACATATTTTTATGAGGTATAATTTTTCTGTTAGATTCATATTTGTCTACGTTATGACCCATACTCTGTAAGCAGGGCTGAAGGAGATCACTGTATGTTAAATCTCATTTACATACTGGACAACATCAAATGATAGTATTTAATGTTCTAGTTCTATATGGAATATAAGTGGCTAATTGCAAAAAAAGCCAGAAAATAAGCATATTCAACACACATGTAAGCCTGGAATGTCTAAAACTCAACTCTAGTGATATTAAAATTGCCTGTTTAGGGACAACCAGCATATTTATCTGCATGCTTCTAGTTTGCTCGTCTTATGCAGGTTGAACAGGTAGCAATTTTGAATGGCTCATTTTAAAATGAATGCAAATTATCAAAGGATTATATGGTCCATCCTGCAAGGCATTCACTCATTTTAATCTTTATTTTGCAGCTTTCCAGATCCTCTGATATAGTCTCATTTGTAGTTAATGGAAAGCATCATAGCTTAGGTCTTAGCCTATTGCAAATAAAAAATGCTGTTAGATAAAATCTTCATAAATGGCAGCTACTCTTTTTCAAATTTAGACCAGGTGTTGCTTATTTCCTTCTTAGACTCAGTTAAGGTGTATTATTTATTTGGTTTGTGATCATAAGATAAAAGCACCCAGAATATTGTCAATGATCATACATATAACAAGATTGAGATTATATAAATTCTAATTAGTCCTAAATGATAATACTTCATGATTTGTGTTGTTTTTGTTCATTGTTTGAAACTTATTCCAGCTAGATCTATCAATTTTCTCTCTCTCTTTCTCTTCCTCTCCCCATCCACCCATCAACATTTCACTAAGGATTAGCTATATAAATCACAGTATGATAAATATATTTCCTTATCTATTTCCCATTCATAAAACCTAATATATACTTGAGATAATCTGCTAAGCACCATACTTAAACTATGTCAGAAATATAAAGGCAGAATTTTTATTTTTCAAGTTTGATTAAATGAGAAAGTATTATATAAGACAGTACAGTTATATGGATGAAATTTCTGGATAATAAAAATGATTTTTACTACAAAAAACAGCAACTGGAGATAGTAATTGGATCTCCTTGCTTCAAATATGAAAACCCATATAGAGATTATATTATAGAATAAAATTTACATAAAATATTATTTCAAAAATCCAATTAATTGAGAGAAGCTACATTTTTTTCTTTTTAACCTGGGTATTTTAAAGGAATTTTGTGTGAAAGGATTTTCTACAAATGCTTTAGCTTTTAAATTTTGCATATAAAGTAAGATTCTGTGTATATTTGTGTATCTTTTTTAAACATTAGGATAAAGAACATAAACTCCAGAGACTTAAATCCTCCCCAAAATTCTTGAGGACCCACTATTTCTAGAATATAGACTAAGCAAAGTGGAGAAATGTAAACTTACTATGTGTTCAGTCTAAATGGAAAGACTTAAAATTTAACATTGCAAAAAGACAAATGCACATGGCAAAGTTCAAGATAAGAAGAAACTGGTTCATCCAGAGACAGTACTCTGAAAGTCATGAAAGGTGAGGACACATTCCATAAAGGCACAAAATCTGCATAGTAGACTCAAGAAGTTAGCAAAGAATAACTGGTGTTTCAGTGTTAAGCACTGTCTATAGACAATGTCGTCCAAATGATATCATTTGTCTATAATGTATCGAAAGGCCATATGTCAGACTACAACAGATAGTGATTCTTGTAGTCTCTGGCTCTATGTACCACCTGTTACCTACCTGAGATTTGATTGACTGACCTAATAAATATTAGTGAACATTCATCCTCACTAGGAAATGGTAGCATAGCCAACAACGACACATTCCTTTTGATTATTTTGCCTCGTTTACTGTTTTAAAAATCAAGCACTTGTGTACTTAGCAGGTTATGAACAATGGCGCAAATCATCATGAACAAAGCAATAAAATGACTATCTTAGAAAGCTTGCTAAGAGATTGCCAGAGATGTGTAGTATAAAGGAAATGTAGCAACAATATATAAGTATTAAGGAATTTAACTGGGATACATAAATAGATACAACATTGAAACACGTATGTTATTTTACAGTACAAGGTTGTAAATTCTTGAAACACTTTTAAATAGAACAAATTAGATTAATGGAATGACAGGAATTTTCTGTATCATTTAAATGCATTATGACATTTAGGAAAACTGAATTGTACAAACACCATTTTAAATAAAATCACCTTCTATAAAGTTCTAGGCCAGTGACTGGTAAAATTTTAACATATAATCAATAGAACTCCATGCCATAAAAGAAGACACTAAAGTCTAAACAATCAAAGCAACCTGACATAGGTCCAGTAGTTAATCATAGAACTGGAGCCGAACAAGTGGTAACAGCTCGCAGGGCACCATAGCATTAAGGACTAACTGAGTCACCTGTGACCGAACTCCACTTTAACAATTATACTTAAGGTTCAAAGTTTAAAGTATCAAACCTACAAGACTTTAAGAAGTGGTATAGCTACCAATTTGTTTTTGCAGTTTTTAATAGAAATCTATTTCCTGAAACTTAAAGTTTCTAATCTTTAACACATGACTATAACACATGACAAATTCAGAGTTCTATCATAACATTAGGCAATGTGTTACATATTAGTTTGTTACTTAGTCCTTCATCTATTTTTGAGGCCATGAATACACCCTAATCAAATATGTATCTTTAGTTGTGCTCAGGGCCATTGGAAATTTTCTTCTCCTCTGCCTTCCTTCTGCCTTCTTTGTCTTCTGTTTCATATTGAGTGCACATTTCTGAATGTCTCCTTTTTTTTTTTCCTTCCTGACTCTCAATCATTGATTGGTCAGAGCTTTTCAGCACCATGTGACCATGTTTTCTCGGTCTTTAATTGTTTTGTCCAAAGTGTTGCTTGGTACAAATCTAATAATTTAAAATCCTCTGGCAATTTAACTTATTATACTATCTTTGGTTATTTTAAAATATCAATAAAATATATGAACTAGGCTAGATTCATCTGGAAATCTTTGTGTCACATTATTTGCAGCTCTGTACATGCCAATATTTATTAAATTAGCTCTTTATTATTTTTCATGTGGTTTTGAGGATGTGTGAATGCCCATATCTAAGCTAATTGAAATGAGGTAAGATTTTGTTTCAGTCAGTTTACTTATTCCTTGATTCTCATCTCTTTTCAGCAAGTTTGAGGATGAGTTAAAGTAAATATTGCTTAGTTACAATGTGACATTTATGTAAAGATTTCAGGAACTTTAAGTCAGTGTTACCTCAGGAGAGGTCAGGGGAGGAGCACAAGAGATATAGTGAGATTTAGTAGAAAGAACAAATAATTATATAAAATCATGTATAATATTTATTAAGTACATTATTACTCAGTTAATGAATTTGCAGAATATACTACATTTAACAAGTAAGTACATTCATTCAAGAAGAAGCATTCCTATGAAAAGGCAGAGAGCTAAGAGAGAAAGAATAGAAATGGAGACCTAATGTCCACAAAACATAGCAGATACATACAATGAAGGTAAATAAAATAAACCATATAAGAGCAGTATAAAATTCTTTTGAAATGATAAGATGATTGTACATGATCCCGTTATTTTATACATAAGAAAATCGAGGCACTGAATGATTTAAAAAAGTTACTAGAAGACATGTAGAGAAAGACATGACAGGACTAGTATTGGTGTCTTGTATATAGTTTATCTTTTTCATTTCTTTAAAAGTTTTATTTATTTTGAAGAGAGAGAGACAGGGAGAGAGTGAGACAGAGCATGCATGCGTGTGTGCACAAGCAGGTGAGAGGCAGAAAAAGAGGGAGAAAGAGAATCCCAAACAGGCTTCACAAGGTCAGCACAGAGCCCAATGTAGGGCTCTAACCCACAAACCGTGAGATCATGACCTGAGCAGAAGCCAAGAATCAAACGTGCAAAATCGAATATAGTTTAGAAATTAAAGCAGTCTCTTCAAAAAAGAGATTATTAAGGATGTTTTAAATTATTAGACTAAATTCAGAGTTTGAAAGTTTATTACATAACTGTGAGGTGTTACACAGGGGATAAAGCATAATTAACAAGAATCTTATTGAATCATTGCCTCTGTCATAATTGCAGAAGGAATTTTGATATTAATGTCACGAGAAATCCTAATGAAGTACTCCAAATGATAAAAAAAAAAAACTTTTTAAAAACGTGATTATTGAGATAATGTTCTGGAAATCTCTGTAAAGAGAGACAGGAAATAGTGCTTTAAATGTTTTCAATACATACTAAGATAGTTTTAGAATGAATGGAGAATTTTTGGATGCTGAAGGAAGAAGATAATTTCTTTTATAAATAAGTTCATTTGGGATTTAGAAAAAAGGTTCCCACTGCTAGGAGAAGTTGGAACAGTTTGTTTAGCGAAGCAGATAGTTGAGCTTGAGATGAAAAAATATTTTGAGAAATTAAGAAACTGATAGCTCAGAGAAATGAACAGACACAGATGGACTTCTTGGCCTTCTTTCATGAGCACATTTCCTATTTTATTGGCTTGGGACAAGTAAATCTATTTAAAGCATCAAAATGCAGAAGAAAAATGCATCTTTTAGAAATGCATAAAATATGTTCTTTGCCTCTTTGAAAAAGTAAATATATGCGTGTGTGTATATGTATGTATATACACATACATATATACATACTATATATGTACTTCCATTGAGCAGACTTAAAAGCAATTCTTAACTGCATAATAAAAAACAGCTCAATTATATAAACATAATATAAAGAAGCAGGTGGAAAAAATCATGTTAAAATTGGAAATGCTTAGAGTTTTTAGAGCACAAACTAATATAAATATTATAATGTATCTAAGTTCTTATTTAATAGTTATTCTAAAAATGCACATACTCTAAAAACTCTTTTATTATATTATGCTGTTAGAAAACGTGAGCATTAAACAAAATCACTTAAAGTTATCTGTAATATTTTGTAAAGAATAAGAGAAACATTTATCAGTGGTATATTTTTCTACTTTAAAGAACAAAAGACAAATAATGTAAGATCTCACTTATGTGTGCATAAAAAACAACACCACACTCATAGAAAAAGAGATCAGGCTTGTGATTACAGAGGCAGAGGGTGGGGGAAAAGAGAATTAGAAAAAAGTGATGAAGGGGTGCCTGGGTGGCTCAGTCGGTTAAGCTTCCAACTTTGGCTCAGGTCATGATTTACGGTTTGTGGGTTCGAACCCTGCGCCGGGCTCTGTGCTGACAGCTAGCTCAGAGCCTGGAGCCTGTCTTCAGATTCTGTGTCTCCCTCTCTCTCTGACCCTCCCCTGCTCACGCTGTCTCTCTCTCTCTCTCAAAAATAAATAAAAACATTAAATTTTTTTTTTAAAAAAGAAAGAAAAAAGTGATGAAAAGGTACAAATTTACTGCTATAAGATGAATAAGTACTAGGGATGTAAATACACTATGATGACTATGGCTAACACTGCTGTATGATATACAGGGAAGTGGTTAAGAGAATAAATCCAGAGTTCTCATCGCAGGAGAATTTTTCTTTATTTTTTTGTTCTTTTTTTCTTCTTATTGAATCTATATGAGAAGATATATGTTAGCTGACCCAACTGTAGTAATCATTTCACAATATATGTAAATCAGACCAGTATGCTGTGTGCCTTAAACTTATACCGTACGTGTCAATTATTTCTCAATAAGACTGGGAAAAAAGAATCTAAGAAGAAAAAAAAGAAAAGAAAGATGTGATTGTAATCTAATGCATAAATGTTGAAATATGCTAGATAGTTAAAAGTCATTATTTCCACTCAAAGCTAGTATTTGTAACTTAAAATATTGTAAGTAAATGGTAATTTCATGACTATTGACTGATATGACTTATGCCATTTTCAAAGTCCACATAATTAGGGATTGATAAAAAATATAGTATAATTTAGAAAATGTTAATTTTCTCCTTAAAATTATTAACTGTATTCTAAAATTTTACATCTGATGTAGAAAGAAATAATACATGTTAAAATAATTTCATAGGTAAAGTGATAGAAAATTCATGTTTTGACTTAAATTTTTATTTTTTAATTTTAATTTTAAATGTTATTTATTTTTGAGGGAGAGAGAGAGAGACAGAGTGCAAGCAGGGGAGGGGCAGAGAGAAGGAGACACAGAATCCAAAGCAGTTCCAGTCTCTGAGCTGTCAGCACAGAGCCTGATGTGGGCTCAGATTTTCATGAACTGCTAGATCATGACCTGAGCCGAAGTTAGATGCTTAACAGACTAAGCCACACAGGTGTCCCGTGGCTTAAATATTAGAGAATGGTTTCTAATCTAGTATTACTGTTTACTACTACTATCTGTCTACTAATTTCTTTCATAAAACTACAGCTCTTTGAATTATCTATTTTTCTATATTCTATAATAATCTGAAAAAATGTTAGATAACTTTTCTTTTAAGTTATTTATTTATTTTGAGAGAGAGTATGTGTACATTAGTTGGGAGGTGCACAAGAGAGAGAATCCCAAGCAGGCTCTGCCCTGCCAGCACAGACCCTAATGCAGGGCTTGAACTCACAAACGGTGAGATCATGACTGGAACCAAAATCAAGAATCCGCCACTTAACTGACTGAGCCATTCAGGCATCCCTGTTAGATAACTCTTTTAAGCTACTTCACAATTTCCCTATAAATTTGTCTCTCATTATTTTCAGTTTATTTGGTTAATTGACTAAAATAGAAATACTGGGATCATTTACTTACTCCTGTTAGATAACTCTTTGTAGCTACTTCACAATTTCCCTACAGATTTGTCTCTCATTGTTTTCAGTTTATATGGTTGATTGACTAAAATAAAATACTGGGATCATTTACTTACATTTAAAATACAAAATGTCCTTTATATTACTTGCTTTCTTGGTTAAAGATAACTAACTCATATTCCATTTTGGCCTCCTGACCCCAAGTTTCCATTCTAGCTTATACAGTTTGAGAAATTAGAGCTTTCTTTGCCCATACAATAAACCAAATAACACATACAGGGTAGATAATCACAGAGTCTGTGTGGGCTTTATACAAAATGCATATAATTATGTATGGTTGTATTTTCTGTAACTTATTTCTAACAACAAACATTGTGCTGTGAAAGATGCAGAAATAAGAAAAATGTAGCACAACTAAAATAAACATTCAAGTATAAAATTAGGTATAGATAGTTATTTTCTGATAAGATGGTTGAAAGAAAAAGATTTTAGGCCACAACTGGACAATCTTGATTTCAAATTTAAGAAAATGATTAAGGCATGGTTTTGACCAAACAAAATATATCTGCAATCTGAAATTGTCCCTCCTGTTTACTCCCCATGGCTAATCATAAGAAATCATTAAAATAATCACATGATTATACTTTGCATAGATTTAAAAATAGTAGATACCCATATATGATCTTCCAAATCAATTTAGCTTACTGTAATTTCCAAAGTGAGAAGCAAGCCTTGGGGAATAGTTAGGTTGGGTGATGTGGAATGCGGCAGGGTAAATTTTTAAATGCTGTTACAAAGCAGTTTATTAATGAGGTTCATGTGATGTTATATGTGTGAAAATAATTAGAAAGAAGAAGATCTTCTTTCCAAATATGTTTCAAATTTATAAAATACCCTGTATCCAAACAAAGAATATTATTATATTTCAGAGCCTGTTCCAATGTTAATAAAATAATCTAAGATAATAATTCTTTTTCTGGTGTTAAGGATATATGCCAAGTGCTATCCTACTTTCTGATAATCAAACAATTAACAAATCAACTCAGTAATGTTTTAAGTTTCCTAAACCACCACTTGCATACAAATCCATTATTACTGTTACCCCCATTTTTTATACTATTCAGATAATCTTCACAGTAGCTATGAATCAAAGTTGTTATGTACTCCGGGTACTAAGCTCTTAATCATCTTTGTTCTAATATAAGAAACTTTTGATTCATATTTGTGAAAAGGAAGTTTAATTGACTCAAAACCAATCTGTTATAAGAAAGTGAAAGTAAAAGCTCTAAACATATTAGTGATTCATGCATTAGAAAACTGAAATAATTTAACGATGCAAAATCCAAGCTAATCTAATGTTTACTTTGTTTTGGCCTTAGGTGAAAACATAACAAACAAAATTTATTATTCCAACTCTAACTTGATAAACTAAGTAGTTGAAGATAGAATGTCATCAATTCAAATCAAGTCTTAACAGTTTGTAATTTTGTGATTTTTTTTTTTTTGGTGATTAATATGTAGCATGTATTTATAAGTAAGGCACAGAGTTCTAATCATATATGTATGTGAGCATGTGGTATATTTAAATCATATGGCTTTCAGGTGTATTTCTTTTTTTTTTTTTCATTTTGTAAAAATTACAGTGACTAGCTAGTAAGGCATACTATGTTTTTTCAATGTTAGATTCTACCATTTATCTTGAAATTGAAACAAATTAAAGGGCTAAAGAATACTGTAGACATCCTAACAAAATAATCAGATTGTCATAAATAAAGGGCTTCATAGTAAAATACTACACACACACACACACACACACACACACACACACCACACACACACACACACACACACACAATCTGGCTAATAATTCTTCAAGTAACTTTATGCATTGTCAGATATAATTTTTGTTTTGCCCTTCAAGGAATTTACTTCACATAAATGTGTAGTGGTCCCTTAGGGAGAGGCAGCTAATCACTGTATTTGTGTTATTGCCTTCTTGTCACTGTAATTTAAATATAAGGGCTGTTTTATCTTCTGACAGGTATATAGTAAATAAGGAAGAAATGAGCTATAAAGGAGAAGATAAACTACATCTGTAAAAATCACAGCCAGTTTGGGGTGATTGAACATACAAGGAAGATAGAGAGGAATGTAGAAGAAATAATTAATAGCTACCAGGAAGTTGGAGCTATGGCAAAGTGCTTTAACTACAGATTCCTCACTCCCCACCAATCCAGAACCATTAGCCTCTTTACAAATGGGTCAAATACTCAGATCTAATTGATATATTTCATCCATAGATTCTTGATTTGTAATTATATGGTAAAAAAAAAACAGATTTCATTATTGTAGTGATGTGTTCAATCTCCTTTATATATCTCCATATCTTTCTTTTTTTTTCAAAATGTTATTTTATTTTTTGGTTTCAGGCATAGAAGATAGTGATTATCTACATATTTTTTTCTATACCTATGTCTGTATCTGTGTCTGTGTCTCTGTAGCCACCTATATATATATGCATTAAGCAAACAAAAGAAAATCAACACACTGTGGTACCAGTAAAAATGTTTCAAGGGATGCCAGTTTTCCAATGCTGTAAAATACAGTAATAAGGCATAAATAACAAGTCTTCACTAAATTATGCTCTCAGAGTGATAAAGTTTTCTAAGATCTTACTAGGGGCAAATTTATACAACTATCTTCTTTTTCAATCATAATTTGAATATTATATGTTGAAATAGGTGAACTTTAATTGCAATATTTTGTTAAAGTTTTTACAAGGATTTACTTATAAATGTAAAGTTTTGTCCTGTGTATGCTGTTTAAGTAATTACTGATATAAATGAAATCTTGGATTACCAATGTCAGAAGGAAGATTTAGTGATGACCCGGGGCAGCCTCCCCACTCTGTAGATTAAGAAACTGAGGATGAGAGAGAAGACCAGTGGTGACAGATGAGAATACGAATACTAATGGAAAACACTTCTTGAGAATAATTTCTTTAGCTCTCTATTTGTTCAACAGTGTACACACATAAATATTCTATGTATATGAAATATATTTTAAATTTAGAGCCTTCATGGATTTGCCCATAGTTGAGAGAAAATATTTGAGGCTGATAAAATTGAATGCAAAGTGACAAATTAATTTTTAGTTTTTTCTTAAATGTTCCTTAAATGTTTTCTTAAAGTTTTGTGTCAGTGTCTACACCCACATTTTATGCTTATAAAATATATTTTAAATTTAGCATCTTTATGGATTTGTCCATATTTGATGGACAAAATATTTGAGGATGATAAAACTGTATGCAAATTGACAAATTAAGTTTTAGGTTTTTCTTATAGTTTGCTATAGGAAATCAATAGCATACTTTTAAAGTTGCAGAAGATGATGTTGAATAATGCCTTGATTCTTTGAGGTGTTAATATACATAAAGTTTTGTACTCTTGTTGCAGTGGCTTATAAGTATTTCAATGAATAGTTTAATGTAGTATAAGTTAGAAAAGTACTAGTCATATTGAATGAATGAAAGACTTATGAATATAAATAAAATTTTCCTTAAAATTTTAAGGATTTCAGGAAAAATGTATCTATTTCTATAAATGTAATAAAAATTATCTGGGTAGCTTCAGGGCATCTGATGCTGGTTTAGAATGTTTTATTTTAGGAGATATTGAATTGAAGATTAATCTAGACATTCCTTAACTTATAGGTAATCATTATTTGTAACCCTTACCTTTATTTGTTCAAACATTTTAATGTTTAAATATTATTAGGCAATTACATATTTCAGCATTGACCTTCCTCTTCCTGATCTTCAATCTAACCCAATGGAAGTCCTTATTCTTCAGAATCTGACATTAAAAGCAGTGCAAACAATGGTCCCATCCAAGCTTCTCACAAAACGTGCTTTGTTCCATATGTAGAAATCATGACATTCAGGAAATAGAGAGAACTTGGGAACATTTAATTGAGTATAAGAGAAATGAGTGAGACAAAGTGACTTGTCTTATTACATAGTTAGAGAATGAGAAAGGGAGGGAAAAAAAAAAAACAGAGTGCACCATAGACAAAACTACATAATCTGCTTTACTAAGACAATGATCAATCACATTCTCCATTGGGCCTCCAACTAGCTTGTACAGACATCCTAAAACATTATTTCAAAAAGTGCCAAGCAAATATAACAAGAAGGTAATATTATATTAGGTAATCAGAGAAATATTAGAATCTTTTTCAATCATTTTCAGGGCAGGAAAAACAATAGACCCGCTAAATAAATGTTTCAGCTCCCAGTACTTAGAATTACTAAGTGCAGAAGGGATTCCCAGTTTCAATCCTGTGTCCCTGTCAGCACTCAGTATTTACATGCACCTCTCTAAGTCATGCTCTAGGATTATGTTATCAACAATGATCACCAGTGGTGGGAAAGCTGTGCCTGAAAGAGCTGAATAATGGCTAAGACTTCTTTCTGTGCACGTTAAAGCACTGCTTTCATACATAGCCAAAACCCTGCTAAGAGGGGGGCCATTATTGTGCCTAGACTTCAGTTTCATGAAGAGATATATTGTTTCTTAGTATTTCAGAGCTACCTCATCTAGTTTCATGTTGTTTTCTCTTGTGTCATCAAAAAATATCTCATACCCACTTTTTTTCTGTGCTGTTTCCACTGAGCTGGCAGCCATCTAGCAGCCGCCTGAAGATCTTATTATTCTTTACCTTTAAAAGAAAATTAATTTTATGAGATAGTGTTTCAAAACAAGTCATACCTGAAATCCTACCAATCACTCATTTGAGGAAACTTAAGCTTAAAATGTCTACTTATTTTTTTGTATGCATAGGCTTATAGTCATTCTAGTGTTTTGCTTATTGTTCAGGGAAAGTTAACTGAATAAAATAGAGAAGTGATATGATTTTAACCACAGATTATTATCTCTGGATTTTAGGCAGTAGGAGTAATTCCATCAAGTAGTTTAAATGTGATGCACCTGGTTCAGGAAGTATATCACAAAAGAGACAGGTAGGCAAAGTAAACAGGGAATTAAGACACACACTGTTTTTCCAAAGTTGCCACTAACCGTTAATATTACCGCATTGCACCTTGTTTGATAAAATGGAGATTGAAGACCAGATAAATCTTAGCAATTGTTTTGCAAACTCCAGAATACCTTCATAATACAACTAAGAAATTTCTTTGTGCTATTAATTGAGAAGCATTTTTATGATTATTATTCGCTAAGAAAAAACTCTGCACTGTATCTTCTACATCCAGTTATATCACACATTCTAAGAACACTGAACAAAATACTAAAGGATCTTATTTTTCTATATATATGCAGACAATAAAATGATAATATTTACTGAGCATTTATTCTATTTCCAGTATTGTTTTAATGCAATAGGGGATATAAAATTAAAATGACATACTTGCATCCTTTATGGAGTCTATTATCTCAGTAAGTGAATTTGGCTTTAAAAGATGACAGAAATTATATTAAATAGAGGAAAATGGAAAGAGCATTTTGGAGATTAAATGCTTTTAAGATTAAGAGTGGAGATTAAAATAAATTATGGCATATTACTTCCTGTCAAAGGGCTTATCATCCAAAAGGGCTTTAAAATATAAATAGTATATTAATTAATGGACTGTAACAGGGGAATATTTCAGCTGTAAAAATCAGCATTAACAAAAATGTGGAAATGTTAATATGAATGCCATGTATTTATTGGTCTATTTGCATAGACTATAAGATTTTTGTTGGGGCACAGTAGGAAACATGGTGACATGACTCAGCTTTCTAAAGCTTTGAAAACTGGATAGAGGAGATAGTAGTTCATTTGGAAAGAAATGCTGATTTCTTGTAGGTAGGTGATGAAGGAATAAGCATTACTTTGCCTAATGGAAAGATGTAGGAAGGACAAAAGAGATATGGTTCGAAGAACCAAAAGGCTTAAAGAGACCTGTTGAGTTAGAGGTAAACAAAATCTAATATAAAATTATAATAGGAGATTGTGAAATGGGAATGAAAAGGGAAATCCAATAATTATTTTGAAGAAAAAAATATAAAAATCTTGATAATATACTGGATACAGACATTGAAAGAGAGGGGAAGACAGGTGACTTCAAGAATTGGTATCTCAGTTGTTGGAAAATGCCTAGATTATCTGAAAAATTGGTCATTCATAGACATGGGTCAATTTGGTATGGGGTGGATGACCAGTTTGGTTTTGGTCATACTAAGTTTGAGGTTTGGCTGTACATCCATCTCTTGTAGGCAAGAAATCTCTTGTAGGCAGCTGGAAATTCAAGATGGGTGCACTGGTGAGAGTCAGATGAGATTCAGATACATAAATATTCAAGTTAATTAGATGTCAGCCAGAAACTATACTAAAAAAAGAGCACAGAACTAGTTTTATAGTGATAAGAGTAACAATAACTGCATGAAGAGTTTATTGATACTATAGTTCTTGTAGTATGGACATTACTTTGATTTAGAGTGTGAAGTCATGTTATGTCAATGATTTTTTTTCAATTGTCACTCTATTTGGACATCTTTTGGCATAAAGATAACTAGCTAATCTACTAGTTCAGTTTATCTACTCTTACTGAATGGGGTCATGAATGTATGAATGATAGATTATTCTTAAACCTTGATCTATATTTAATTGAACTAAATATATTTATGTTTTTTAAAATTTTATCTTTCTAAATTGCAAACTCATATATTATTTCCTACTTTATATAATAACTTTTCCAAATGTTTTGTTCCTTTCATTTCCTTCTTAACCACAGCTTAACTTCATTCACCTTCAAAACCTCACCACCTTATTTTTACATTATGAAGCCTTTTACATCTAAGCATAGAAAGCACAATACAGTCTTAACTAATATCCTGCTCATTAATTTTTTGGAAGGTAACAAAATTAACTATAGCTAGAGAAGTCTTTTTCTTAGAAACCAGTTCTTAATGTACTTAATATAGGCTCGATTGAAAGAATTCCAGTGTGGGCTGGTGACTCATATTCTTCTAATACACACACAATTACTTTTTAAGTAAAGCAAACTTAATTTATTGAACAATTAAAATTATTTTGGAGTATATGTTTTTTATTGATACCAGGCAACATATAAATCAACTGCTACAGAATATCAATCATCCTTATTTCTGAAAAAAAAAATGTTACTTACATTATAGAAACTGTTTATTTGAAATGATCACAATACTGATCTGGCTAAGGATAGTTGTTAGCATTTATTATGTACCATAAGTGGTCTCTTTGGTAGTACAGATTCAGAAAGTAAAAAAACAATCAAATGAAGAAAAACAAAAAGTTAAATGATACTTGTTAACTATAAGTAGGTCATGCACATAAAGCAATTGCTGAGAATCAGGTTTTGTATGTTGATGGGGCGTGTTGCTGAAGACAGCACTGTTTTACCTGCTGTAGAGTAAACATACTGGAGGAAATTGTCTACATTTCCTGGACTTTTAGTAATATCATAAAAGATAATGGACAGACTAAACTTTGGAACGGCAAGGGCATTTTATAGAAATTTCTCGTCATGAACCCCCATATCGTGTATGGGTGTTAAGAAGACAACTAAACACAGCATTGTGCTTGACATTGTGCATTTCTCAAAGTCATGTGGCATTATCTTTGACCATTGTTTTTAACAGGCACAAAAATATTTTAAGGTTACTTCCTGATATTTCCTTTTCTGAAATCAAAGATAATTAAAAATGAATGGTTTAAAAAAATAAACAGTGTACCTTAGAAAAGTTTTTTTTTCTTTTTCCAATATGTTGAGTTAAATTTCTTTACTTTGATTTATTCTGTCTCAAAGGTACTGTGATGGTTCATGAAAATTGCTGAGGCTCTTGCTTTTTAGCCTTTCTTCATGGATTCAAAGAGATAACTTTTCCTGACAGTGTAAGAGAAGCAATATTATATTCCATGTGCAAAAGAGTTAGAATTGAAGTGGCAATAGCAAAATATAGAGCAAAGATAATAGTGTAAAAATTGTTCAGACTTCAGATAAATTTGAACATACTTTTAGGATTTTATATCTCTGCATATATTTATTATTTAATTTTGACATTTAAATATTTATATTACTAGGCTTGGTATTGTGGTACATAGAAAAACAACATTAATTTTGCAATATTTCTGAAGAGAGAAATCACATGCCAGTTAATGCAATTGTTAACTAAAATAAGATCTTTTGTTGAACATTTGTAAATATTATTTTTGTGCTCCAATGACATTAAGTCATTATGACCAAATCTTAATTTTTGAATGCTTTCAATGTGCAAAATTTAACTCTACAGAGCACAGGGTATAAATGTGCTAAAAACAAAAGTGATGAAAAAAAAGAGTATTTTATTCTGCATGAGAATCAAGCAGTTTCTCATTGAAGAGAGCAGGCAAACTAGAAATAATATTCTTCTATCATTGAGAACTAAATTAGATCATAGGAATCCCCTTTGATTTTTTTTATGGGAAATGAGGAAGACTGAACGCTGACTGGAATGGGTAGCAATAACAGGGCAGGGGCTTGCCTGTGGGACATTGCACACATGGCCTCAGGCTTCTGTTCACTCTTGGGCAGATCCTTATTGTTATTTTTAATGATAACAATATTGATCTTATCTTGGGTTCTTTGTTGCAGTTCAAAATGATATAATACTGCTGGATTCGTTTTTATAATTGTCAGGTATGATACAAACATAGGAAAATACTGCAATTTTTCGTTGTATGCCTCATTTTCAATAGGCTATTATTTAAGCTGGCCTTATCTGGAATACCTCAACTGGTCTTTTCATGTCTTGTATTAAACTCTTCCTTTATTTAAAAAAAATTTTTTTAACATTTATTCATCCTTGAGAGACAGAGACAGACAGAGTGCGAGCAGGGGAGAAGCAGAGAGAGAGAGGGAGACACAGAATCCAAAGCAGGCTCCAGGCTTGGAGCTGTCAGCACAGAACCAGATGCAGGGCTTGAACTCACTAACTGTGAGATCATGACCTGAGCTGAAGGCAGACACTTAACCACTTATCTGACTGAGCCACCCAGGAGCCCCTAAACTCTTCCTTTAGTAGAAGGCAACCCTGCTATTTGAAGGCTTGAGAAGTTCCCACTTTGTGTCTGCTCCCACCAGTGATGTCATCAATATAGCATCATTTTAGAAGAACATGCATACTTTATCCTTTCTCCTTCTGAACTTTCATCTATTTTTCACCCAAGTATGATAGCTCTTATAGCTAGTTCTCTTCAGGATATGCCTGAATTAAACTAATAGTAACTTCATCTTCTAGAAGTAGAGTTACCCTTGTGATTCTCAGTCCATTTAGATCCAATTTCTAGAATTACTCTCTCATTGCAAGCTATCTGCTTTCATGCTAGAATTGGTTATAACAGCCACTTCTATGTTCTGCTTCTCAACTAAGAGCTCAACATGCTAAGTGTCTCCATGTTAACCTGTCATTTAAGTAATCGTAAACAGTTGAGCATGGCTGAAGTGGAAAGTGACTTGAAAAAATCCAGAATTAGATTAGCAATCTGTCACCAAGTACAAAACAAAGTTGTAGCTGGAACTTAAGTCTTAAAGTCCCCAAACCTGTAGTCATTTTATTATGCCATTTATAGGCACTGAGGTAATACAAATATATTAATAATGATAATAAAGATGATAAAAATTCCATCTCTTGAAGACCTCATAAAACTTTGTGAATACAAAATTGGTACATAAAATATCAATATTAGAGCATAATATATGAAGACTTGAAACAAGCAAGCTTTGGGGGAAAGTAAACACTATGGAATTTCAGAAGGGCATAGAATAGTAGTTAGTTGGGTGAAACAGCTGAAGAGAAGATGACTTTTCACTGAAGAACAGCATAAAGTAAGACATAATGAAAAAATTGGCCAGTCTATATAAGAGTCTGAAGAAAATTAAAAATACTGAGTCATATTATGTAGAATCTGGAAATTTGGAAACATAGAATGTTAAACCAATTAAATAGCTAATAGAAATTGGCTGGTTCTAGAGAAGGGAAGTTGCATGATGCAGAACTAAATATGAAAATAATTTGCAAGACAAAATGGAAAAAGGGGAACCTAGTAAGAATTGATTTTGAAAATCCAGGATTCAGAACTGAGATGAAAATGCACTTGATTTTGATGGGATAAAGTGAAGAAATATATAATACAAAAGTTGATATGGCTTAAGCATATCATATTCGTTTGTATTTAAGGAAAGAGACTATAAGAAGTAGAAACCAACTTTAAGACTCAAGAACTCAGAGAAGTGCCATAATATTTTAGAAACAGAGACATTGGGAAGGAGAGTAGTATGGAAGAAGTTGTCAGGTTCAATGTTAAAGCCTCTGAAGTATGAGGTTATAGTGAGCCCAAGTAGGAATATACAAAGATGGATGGAAAGACTTTAAGAATTGATGGCTATAGGGGTGGCTCAGTCAATTGAGCGTCCGACTTTGGCTCAGGTCATGTTCTCGCAGTTCGTGGGTTCAAGCCCCACGTCAGGCTCTGTGCTGACAGCTAGCTCAGAGCCTGGCGCCTGTCTTCAGATCTTGTGTCTCCCTCTCTCTCTGACCCTCCCCTGCTCACGCTCTCTCTCTCTCTCTCTCTCTCTCCCTCAAAAATAAATAAAACATTAAAAAATTTTTAAGAATTGATGGCTATAAATTAAGAAGGTTTTGAAATGATCAGATAAAGCTAAATCCATGAGTGTGTTAGGTCATCAAAAAGGTAGAAAAGTTCTGAGAGCCAAGAATAGCCAAAAGGGATCTCCCATTAGTGCCACATAGGGCCACATAGTGGCATACAGGGTATAGAAGCAGAAGTGCATAGGAAGTTAAAAGGAAGGTATCATAGAGTTGGCATTCAATAATAGTTTTATTACAACCTGAAAACTAGTTCAAAGATGATCTTTAACAAAAGATAGTGGGTTCAAAAACGAGATCTTTACAGAGATGGAAGCTTAGGGTTAAGAAGAAATTAAGTGTGGAGAAATAGGATTATCATTTTAGTTGTATCGCTAGAGACTGAAAAAGAAAGGGAAGAGAAATAGAAAGAGCATCAGAACAATTCAAAATGTTGTAAATGCTCACCAGGTTTAAAATATTGTGCTAGATATTGTAGGAGACACAAGATAAATCAGAAACTGTATTTGAATGTATTCATTTACAATCTAATAGAAGAAGGGAGGTATACGTGCATTAATTTGTAGTGAAGAAGTCAGGCTTGAAAGTATAACTTGAAGCTCCTAGTGCTTTAGACTTGAAGAAAAGAGAGAATAACCTGAGTTATTCAAATACTGGTTAAGCACCTTTTACAAAGATAACCAAAAAAACAGTGCTTTGAATCTGAAAGCATTTTATAACTCTTACTTCATAGTCCAGAGGAGCACAGTCCAAAACTTGTGACACAGCTCTGTCATTCTCAACATAGGGCTTCTAATTCATCTCTAGTTGTCACTGTCTCCTAAAATTTGGAGAGGGGAAAGAAAATCCAGGGCAAATATCCTTATGGAGGATTCTGAGAAGTTGTACAAATCACTTCTGCTCAGATCCCAGTGGCTCAGATTTAGTTGCATTCAAGGGAAGATGAGAGGTATAGTTTTATTAACTGAACAGCAACGTTCCTGGTAAAGCTCAGGACAGTAAATACTGAGGGGTAGTCACCAGTCTCTATCTTATATACCCTCCATGAAAGAATCAGTTAAAACTACAACTAGATGATGGTATTGTGCTGGAATTGAAGGTTTGGGTGTAGGTTTTAAATATCTATGGAGTGGAGAATAGAGAATTATAGGCTGAAGGACACTATGAGCAAATAAATAGTTAAAAAGCAATAGAGAATTTTTTATGTAAAATGACCCGTAGCCTAGATGGTAAGAGAAAAGCTAATGGAACATAATCATGGAATAGTATTTGGATTGTGATGGAGAGAATCTTGAATTCTCTGCTTAAAAGTCTGGATATTTTATGTATAGACTGTGGATATGATTGAAGTTTTTTTTCCCCAGTTTTTATGAACTTTACTTTTTGAGGGAGACAGTGACAGAACGGGTGGGGGAGGAGCAGAGAGAGAGAGGGAGAGAGAGAGAATTTCAAGCAGGCTTTGTGCTGGCAGCACAGAGCCCGACACAGAGCTCGAATTCACGAAACCATGAGATCATGATCTGAGCTGAAACCAAGAATAGGTTCCCTAACTGTTGGAGCCACTGAGAACCCCTGAAGAATTTTTTTTTATGTTTATTTATTTTTGAGAGAGAGAAACACAAAGCACAAGCAGGGGAGGGGCAGAGAGAGACACACAGAATCCAAAGCAGATTCCTGGCTCTAAGGTGCCGAGCCCACAAATCGTGAGATCAAGACCTCAGTTGAAGTTGGACGCTTAACTGACTGAGCTACCCAGGCACCCCTGAAGAATTGTTTATAATAGAGATGTAGTATTATGGGAATTATTCTACATGAAAATTAACTGGGAAGCAGTGTTAAGCGCTAATAAATTTAGAATAAGCAGTGGAAGAGCACTTAGTAGACTACTGATACAGGACATGAGGACCTGAACTAGAATTAAAGTCAGTGGAAATGAACAGGGAAGAGAGAGGCAAGAAATGAAAGGGACACTCTGGAAATGGACTGATATAATTTGAGAACTGTTTGGAGGTCAAGGCTGTGGGCCAAAGGAATATAAAGAACTGACCTGACTCAATAGTGTGAGTGATTTAAGGGCTAGTGGCAAGACCAAAGCAGTTGTTAACTGAGGGATGCTGGAAGGTAATGCTGTTGATGGAGATAGAGAAGACCATGAAAAGGAAGGATTAGGAGAAAGGCTGAACATTCATATTGGGCATATTAATATTGAAAAGTCTACTGTCAGTTCATTGAAAATTCACTTTAGGTCAAGAGAGTGAGTAGAATTAATATATAGATTTAAGGTAACAATGATTTTTTATGAACAGAAAAAATATTATGGAGGCCAATAGAATTATTAAACGTGAATCTGAAGGAGATGGAAGGTAGGGACAGATATTGAAGCATGGTCTGCTGGAAATAGAGAGGGTGGAGTTAATTTTAGAGGCGAGAGATGATTTAGTTTAGAAAAAAACTAGAATCAGAGCTGTGTTACTTAAACTTGAAAGAGATAAAGCAGACCACAGACTAAACAGTGCAAGGCCTGTAAGTGAGTGAGTGAATGTGTGTGTGTATGCATGTCTGTTTGGGAGTGAGGATGTTGTTTGGAAGTAGGAATTTAAGGAGGAAAGGAGTGATTTACATTAGAATCCACCATTAGGATATGTTAATGAATCAAGTGGAGACAGAGGAAAAGCTTCCTGAGTGTCATCATGAGGAACAAATTGTGAATTCAAGTTAGCATTTTACTTGGCTAGATTTCCATTTTGGAGACTTTGTCCATCCTAAGGGAAAAAGCAGAGGAAGTGGAGGATGTGTAAAGTGTACATAATTCAAATTTAAGTATTTACCATACATTTTTCCCATTCTTTCATATAAATTATGTGAGACTCCCTCACTGAAGTAGATCTTAGTCTTTTGAAATCAGTGCCAGCAATTCCAGATTCTTCCTATCCCTTTCATTTTCTCCTTCTTTTCCTCTTCCCTTCTTTCCTTCTTCCCTTCCTTCCTTCCTTCCTTCATCTTCCTATCTTCCTTCCTTCTTTCCTTCTCAGAATCAAAAATAAAATGTATATATAAATTTGGAATGGGAGGGCAAGAATTGCATATTTATACTTCTACTTCTCCAATCCTTATCACCACATCTCTCTTCCGTCCTTTCATGGAATCCATTGAAACACCTGTATAAAACTCAATGGCTCGTGGAATTCTATGTGAAAACTATGTGATCTCAATCAGCCAAATTATGTGTTCTCACTACCTATGTTTCTATTTTTTGGCATGTGCGTAAACTAAATCCAGCTTTTATGGGCTAGCTTTGTGTTTATAGCAAATACACTTTCAGGACTAGAGAAAGAATAGCTTAATTATTAAAAAATAAAAACAGGGGTATGAGAACAGAACTACAGGCA
>CM053577.1:57107862-57162862 GCA_028646485.1 Cryptoprocta ferox | reverse complement strand
ATCAAGGAATATAAGTAATTGAAGTTTATTTTTATAAAACATAACTTTTTAAAATGGCAAGATAGACAAAATTTATGCTTTCATGCACATGAAAAATGAAACTTTACATACAACTCGTTAAGATTAGGGTTTGTATGTTAAATCATTTCTTCTAAAACCAAAATAATTAACCAGAATATGAAAAGCTATACAAGTAGTTTATAAACTAGAGATATTTTCCCCCTTCTAATGTTATTTTTATAAAGGTTATTTCTAATTTGTCCTATCTCAGAACTTGAGTCTCCTGCCACTATACTTAACAAGTGTCCTAAGAGACTGTTTATTATCTGAAATTAGCCTCTGCTCTCTCAGTGGTTGTTGCTTGCTTTCTAAAGCAATATGTGAACCTATGATGTAAGCTTTTATTACACAGCGATTCCATTCTGCCACTGTGACCAAAAGTACCTGACTGCTGATCAAATTCTCTGTATTCGTTTCACCTTTTCCCCCCAATCTCTGTTAGGTTCTGAGCTCATGCCCAAAGCGCTCTCCACCAGGATAGTGGGAGGCATTTGGTGGTTTTTCACACTTATCATCATTTCTTCGTATACTGCTAACTTAGCCGCCTTTCTGACAGTGGAGCGCATGGAATCCCCTATTGACTCTGCTGATGATTTAGCTAAACAAACCAAGATAGAGTACGGTGCAGTGGAGGACGGTGCAACCATGACTTTTTTCAAGGTAAGTCCTACAGATTGTCTACAATTTACATATTAAAACGATAGAATGCAAACAAATCTCTCTCTCTTAATAGATGTAAGCTGTAGCAACACTGTTACTTGTGAAGAATAATCAATAGTCAATAAACCTCAGTAATCCTCAATAATTATCAATAATAATCAATAATAAAAATAATCAGTAATCCTCAGGGGATGGAGAGGTATGTGTACAACTAAATACACAGTCATTAGGCAAAACATTTTAATACTTGCAAATGGCAAGGAGTTCTTCTTGCTTTGCAAGTATTCCCTTTTTGTTAGAAGGCAATTCTGCCCACAGGTAACATTTTTTTCTCAACAAGGTTTTATCTTTGAATGTAAATATATATATACATTTATTAGTATATATTAATATTTTAGTATATATTAATTACATTAAATATAATAAACTTAATATATAACATATATCAATATGTACCTAATATAATGAATATATTACAATGTATTGATTATATAATAATATATATTCTTAATATATACTAAATAGAGTTAGACTCAGACTCTACAAGGCTTAGCTGTTCTAGAGGAATAGAATGATTACATACACACATAATGTTCTTATACATAGATTTCTTTCTGTGGAGGTGAGACATGATTTACTTGTTCAGAAGCCTACAGAAAAAAAAGGAAAATAAATGATAGAAATAAGCAGAAACAATTCTTGTTGTATGCACATTCATCTAATGTTCTATAAGTCACAGAGTCTGAAAATGAGCTATACCACTGAACTCACAATGGTTTTCAGAGGGACAGCCCTGTGGAACACTTAAATGGACAGTGTGCTTGAACCAGGTTCCAGGCATATAGAGTGTCTTACCCTCCTCTTTATTTTTCCTTTCTTCTTCCTCCAGCTGATCTCATTGGGCCAAAGTACTGTACTCTAAACAGGGAGATTTCACTTAGGGAGTCAATATCACTTCCTAATTTCTTTTATATTTTACCAAGTCTTTAAATTCGTTGTATATCAGGCAAAATTTTAAGCATTGGTATTTTCCTTCACTGTTCATACAAATGTTATAGGAAGTTTAAGTATGCAGAAGTGGTAAATTTTTTTAATAATTGGCTCAAACTATAAAATAAATTCTTTCATCAAACATTCAGCATGTACTTGTTGAATTCCAGAAATTGCATTACATGTTGGTATTCTAGAGCAAATAACATCTATTTCTCACTTTCAAGGAGATCATAGTTTGTTGGATGACTAAATCAACAATCATAGAACTGGGTTTTATGCTACTTAAAACAACAAATAATTATATAATTTTTGTTGTAAACATTCTCACAAAACTAAATCTCTTTTTCTAGAGTTCTGGAGGATATTAAATATTCAAAGAATGAGATAAATTGATTATTTAGACAAATCTATGTAACTCTTAAAATTTAATTATTTTCAAAGTGAATATCTCATATGGCTAGATGAAAGCTTAAACAGGTATTTTACATTTATTTGGAATGTATTAACTAATCATTATTAGTTAATCAAATGTATTGAATAACCAAAAATGAACAAAATATTATGATCAGTAAGTGCTATTTGACTATATTAATTATAACTGAATTTCCCTAATTGGATATTCAGAATTAATAGAGATAACTTTTCTTATATAGCTTTTTTTTTAACAAAAGAAAGTCAGCTGTTGAAAATACTAAATGCACATTGTGTGTGTCAATAACTTTCTGGGAGTAAATATATGATCATTAAATTTATTATAGTATTCAAGAGACTTTTGAAGTAGATTTTGTAAAAAAAAAAAAAAAAAGTACCTAAACCAAGTGATTTGACCCCAGAAGTTATTATTTCTGTTTCAAAAATACATCACCAGTTTTCATTTCATTTTTATATTTGAGAAGATTCAAATATCTGAAGTTTCAAAGCTCTTATACTAAAAGCAAGGTTTATCTCTAGAAAGTGATTTTGAAAAAAAATTCTTGTTTTCTTATCTTTGAGCTTATTCTCTCCCTTTTTTCTTCTTTTCAGTCTTTTCTATTTTCTCATCTTTCTTTTAAAATTTTTAATAAATTTTTTTAATTTTAATTTTTTAGTTAAATTATGCAGTGTTAGTTTCTTTTCTGCATACCTTCACTTTTTTTACTATTAACTTTTCTTCTTACCCTTTCAGCCCTTGTTTTCTCTCTCACATGCACCAAGAGAAAATTGACATAGAACAATTTTCTGTTTCTAACAGCACATTCTTTCTGTAGAATTAAGGGCTTCTGGAATCCATACTAGTCACAGTAAAAACCACGAAATGATAATCACTAAGTTGACGATTACCTTATGTTGATAACTTTATCACATGCTGAATTCTTTTAAATTAGAAAAAAAAATAGAATTTAAAAGAATACATTAAATATTGACTTTTCTTTAGTTATTTTAGTGTACCCCTTAATGATACCGATTTCAACCTCATATTTTAGTTTGTTAAGTTATATGCCTATACCAGCCATGGGTATAAAATTAAAAAAAAAATTCCCTAGCAATCTGGATTTAAAGTAATTGCATGCTCATTTTGAAACTCCACAATGAACCAGGGACTAGTGTGTGTATTCTGTTTACATTCGATACCATTCTTTTATTTCTTAATTAACAGCAACGCATACAAACACTCTAGGAAGCACCCTTAAGGCATTGATTTCTAAAGGAATTTCCATCTTGTTTTTACAAATTTAACAAGACCCTGCTGTTAGTTAATTGTTCTGGAATGCTCAGTTCCAGAAAATTATTTTAAAGAATGGTATAGTTTTGTTACTACAAGCATGAAGAGCTGGCTCAAGATACCTGGCTTTAAAGGGGTAAGTCCTCGGTATTGCAAAAACACAGAGTTATGCCATTCTATAACCAAAATAATCCTTTTTCCAAAGAACATGCTTGACTTTGTTTATTGAGCTTACGTGTATATTGTCTTCAGGAAGAGTTTTTTCTTCTCTTCTTTTATATCCATTACACTCCATGTGCATTCTTCCCAGGGACAAATGTAAAGTCATGACTGGTAAAATAACTCAAAATTGAGCAGATGGTAGTTCTTCAGCATTACTCCTTGTAAACAGCAGAAAACTGTATGACATCACCAATATATGTTCTTAGTCATATTTAAATGATAAAATAGCTGAAGGCCCAGGGATTTCATTGAAAAACAATAAAGTCCAAACCTCCTTCTCAGAATCTGGGAACTTGGTGTAGTACAACTGAAATCTCACCCCAGGGCTGAACACTACACAGAATGTTACTAAGCAACAAGCACTCTCTTTTCTCCTGAAGTATAGAGATTAGAAAAACGAATACATACAGATTACATGTTCAAAAATAACTCAGGTAGAGCTTGTAGGTGTTATGGTTTCTTGTGAGAATTCCTGTATTTTCAAAGTGAGTCATATGTTTTACAAAATGATGCTGAATCACCTTGTTTCTATGCAACGTATGACTCAGGTTTTCCAATTTCTGCCTATTCTCTCTCTGGGTTTGGTCTACCTGAAATCTCTGGCTTGCTATATATACAAATACAGTCTGTCCTGCCAAATAAGATGGTATCAAAGGAGATACCTTTTTTATGGTTATTTTAAAAAGTTCTGCCATATATTAAAAGAACATTTAAATAGTACCAAACATATAATGCATATCACTTAATACTTCTAAAAATAGAGTCTATAATTCAGAATAGTTGGTATGAATGAAAAACACTGTGGAATCAGAGAAACTGGGGCTTGATTCTGGGCTCCACCACCTATTGGCTATATTTAGGTAAGATACTGTTCCTCGTAAACCCATGACTCCTCATTTCTACATTGGAATGACTAATGTAGGACCATTCTCACAGTATTTTTTGAATATGAAATGAAAGCTCTACATGTTTGCTAACCATCTAGTAAAAGCTTGACAGATGTTATATATTAGCATTACTAAAATACATGGCCAATTAAAAATGTTTAGAGTTTGAGATGATTTTAAACATAGTCAAGTAAATTATGTCTCTAAGACCCACAGCAGGATAAATAATTTTGAAATAGATTTAAAAAGAGATCACAGCAGTTTATCTAATTGAAATTGCTTCAGTCTTCTGATTATTATTGTCATGAAGAAGATGTAATTGGTAAGTGAAATAAGAAGAAACTATGAAAGCTCTTTTCTAGACTGTGTAGTGTGAAATGGTATATTGAGGTGCACTTAACAATTTTGGGGGGGAATTTATTGCAAAGCATAGGTAAAGGGAACTATAAAAATATTTAATGTAAAAATGTTTATCCTTAACTAACTTTTCTTTACCCTAATGATTAAGATGTCTTATTTTAGCCAGTATTGCCATGCACCTTATGTTCTCAATTACATGATATGGATATTCATTTGTAAGGTATCAAATTTTTATTCAAGAAATAGTCACCATATATCTCTTATATGGTAAGAACTGTGTTAAATCTTGGAAATATATCCTACATCTCCAAGCACTGCCTACACTTGTCCTTTCTATCTCTTGCATATCTATTTCCTTTCCTACTGTCCTGGTTCCAAAAACTAGTGTCATCTCTGTCTCGGGTTTTGTAGTAACCATTTAACTTTTCTTTCTCCCAGTTTTGTCTGTATTGTTTTCTATGCTGCTACCGGAGTGATTATAGTTCTACAAAGTGGCCCTCTCCCCTTTGCTTTAGGATATAAACCTTGCTCCTCAGCGTGCTTACAGCCACCTCATTGTTGGGATTCTTGAGCAAATGGTAAAGAAGGAATTCTTGAGATGTCTTTGGTGCAAAAAGACACACCACAACAGGACCCGTGGGCAGAAAGAGCTGCACTGGGGTTGTAAGAAGTGACTGACTATATACTTTTAAATTAGTGGGAGTTAGGGATAGCCTAAGTCTCTAAGGAATTTGAAAGCAAGGCTTTCAGGACCTTGAGGGGCTAGCTACTGTTAAGATAATGTTACTTTCAGTCTTTAATAAAATGAAAACATTAAGGAAGTAAGGCAGCCATGAGTTGTTTGAGGAAGGTCACTCTCTGCTCCTTTCAGGTATGTATCAGTGGGCTGCAAACTGTAAGGAAATTTAATTTATGTTGCATTTTTCTTGCCTATGTTTATCCTCATCATCATGGTCTTTTTATTTTATAGCCACTTGCTCTCACACTTGAAACTACTCCCAGGTTTGTCACAAGTACATGATGTACCTCCTTCTCCAATGCTTGTTATACATTTTTTCCCCATCCCTGTCTCTTCCTATCAACCAATTGGTTATATTCTCTTTATTCCTTAGATCCTAATTCATGCATCCCTTATCCTAGGCAAATTTTCACAATCCTTCCCCTACCTGTTCTACCCAGTTTCGGTAAGGTACTCCTTCTTTATATTTTCTGAGCATTTTTTTACTTCAGTTCTTATTAAATTTTCAACCCAAGCTGTCTTCTTGGTTCCTCTGTTTCTACACCACATTGCATAGCAGGGCAGAGTGGGGAAGCAGGGATTGAATCTATATTATTGACATTTGAATCTCTCGTTTCCTGCACAGACTTTGCATATGTTTTGGACTTCATTCGTTATCAACTGCCGCAATGATGTTGCTTAACAAACAGCAAAAAACTCTTAGTGGCACGTAATGTAAACCTTTATTTAGATTATAAGTCAGCAGTCCTATTTCTAGAAACTTGGAAGCCCAAAGACTTTAGTACATTTTGAACAGACTCTGTTTCTTTTACACGAGGGTGACAGTGCTTTTGCCAGTACCATTTCTACTAAACATTTGTGGCCTTCAAATGTATCCAACTGAGTCCATTTATAATCTGAAACCATACCACAGTTCTTTTGAAAACGTACCTCTCTCTAAACTAATTGTTACTTTGGAATAGAAGCTCTTTACTGGAGGAGAAAATCTACAAGGCATTGCCTTAACTTTTTCAGAGGGCTGAATGAAGTACCTCAAGCAACATGATAATTTTTTAAATCTTTAAGAACTGGTGCTATGATGAAACAATTTGGAGAACTTTTACTGGCTTGAGACATTGAAGACTAGGAATGCTTAAAATTACCCAACCAAGCAAATTCTAAATCTACAGTATCACCTCTAAGTGCTGTTTGCAAACAGCCCTATTCTTTTAAATTATTTCTTCCCTCTCCTTCTTCTCTTTGTTGTTCTTCTTATGAGTTCTGATATTCTATCTCCTGGTACTACTTTATCCTATGTAGCTAAAAGTAACTAGCTGATTCCTTGAATATTTTGTCATTTTGTCTAGACATTTCTTTGGCCAAGTCCAAAGGATTATAACTGCATTTTAATCTTTTAACTATGAGGCATACTTTTAAAATATTTCTCCCCCTATATTCACCAATTCCTATTTCCCCATTTTCTCTCTAATGTTTTCATTGTAATCTACTCTGTGACCCTAAATCAGTGTTACATATTTAAGTTCTCTTTATGGCAGCAACTCACTTCTTTTACCTAATTCTGTACAGTAATCTCTTGGCACAATGACTATTGCATCCATTGATGGAAAACCTATGACAGAGGGTTTTAGTATATTGTGTGATTATTTTCAAATTTTGCTAATCTGTAGAGAACTAAAAAGTTTTTTTTTTCAAAATATGTAGCTTTCTATGGCATTTCCATTTTTTAACTTTGGGTTAAAAGTCAACTTATTTGGAAGTATAGATTGTAGTGTTAGGAATATAAGCAAGTGGATTCATTCATCTGTAGGAAAAGCTTTATCTTTTGTACTTAGCCATAAAGGATTGTGTTTTGTTTTCTTTGTGCATAGTCTCCTTCTTTAGGAGAACTCAAAGTACTTTCTAAGTGCCAACTCATTAATCTTTACTGTAACCCCTAAGGAAGGTAGGAAGCAATTGTCATTATGCTCATTTAATAGATGAGGAAACTGGGCCATGGAGAGGTTGAGTGACTTATTAATTATGAAAGCAATAACCAAGGGACTCATAGTATCAACAATAAAAGTAATAGCTTAAGATATCATGGCATAACCATCATTATTCAGAAGAGCTAAGTGCATTAGTCATTTTGGCTCACCCACATGACCCCAACTGTTTGATCATATTAAATTTCTAAAACATTTGCTTTAAGCCATTGGGGCAGATATAGCTATAACATGTTCTTTATAATCTGCTGCTTATTCTGAGCTTATCAGTTCAATGGTCTTCTAAAATTAAATTATGCTGGGGTGGCAGTATAGGTTTTTAAGCCTGAATTGCTTGTGTGGCATGCCCGTAATGATTTTTCAAAAGCTTGAGTGATTTTTGCTTCTTAAATGCCAAAAGAACAGAAGTAATTTTTGAGTTGAGAGATAGAATGTAAAAAAATTGGCAGTTTACTGCATGTACTTAATAAATGGATTTAGAAACATATACCATGCATTAGACATTTTTCATATTTTTATTTGTCTGCAAAACATAATTTTTGTTTGTTGTTTTTACTTAAAGCAGCAGTAGTAATGAAAGTATAATATATTTGCCATGAAAAGATTTACACATTGGAGAAGTCCATTTTCAAAATGGCGTCTGTAGTACACTTTTCACACTGAAAAGGGGTTTTCTGAAATGAGTGTTTAGTTTCCTCTTGCTATATTGGTCGTACAATATTTTGAAAGTTCCATTTTGTATATGCATAAAATTGACCTAAAATAGTTACAATGATGAGAAAAATTATCTAAAATGATTTTTGAATTCATTTTATTTTTTATTGGGATATAATTGACATATCATTTTAAGTTTAAGGTGTATAATGTGTTGATTTGATAAATTTGTATATTGCAGTATGATTATCACTGTGACATTAGCTAACCCTCCATCACATCATTATCGTTTCCTGTTTGTAGTGAGAACAATTGAAATCTAGTCTCTTAGCAACTTTGAAGTTTATAATACAGTATTGCTGACTATAATCACAGTGCTGTATATTAGATCTCCAGAACTTATTCTATAAATGCCTTTCATATTCTATGTAGCAAATTCCCAGTTAAGTATGGTCATCACAAAGAAAGTGTTCAATAACTATTTGCACGTGGATAGGAATTGTGTATTTCTTTCACTGTGTACCAAATTTACTACTATATGTATTTTAATTACTTTCCACCACTATCCAGGAAGGATTCTTTGACGATATAATAATTAGAAATACATTATGGTACCTCAGTAAGTACAGGGATTATTTCTGAAATACTTGCTTGTAAAAGAGTTGTCTCATTTATTCAGGTGTTACTAACTTGCCACATGGTTTTGCTTTCAAGTCATTTTCTTTACTTGGAGTCAATTTATGCTTAGTAATGACACTGCCCTTTTCTCTTCAATAATTTAGATCTCAAATTTCAGCTTTGTGTCTCACCTGGTGGTCTCTGTGCCTAGAAATTAGTTTAAAAATGGACTATTAATATGAGCATATGTATATTGGCATCAAAGTTTTGTGACTAACAATTTTTATTTGTTGATAGTTTGTACCTCCCTGTGTATGCATCATAAATTCCAGACTGTAGCCCAGCAAAGTTAGCAATACTGACTATTTATTAGTATCCCCAGTTAAAGCACTACTTTAGCTTATGGGGCCAGTCTTTCATCTATCAAAATAGTAGATGTGGGTGTACTACAAGCAATGGGACTGGACAGCATGGATGTCATATAGGAATATGGTCTTGCCTGTGATAGGCAATCACATTACTCTGGCAATCAAGATTGTCTTAATTTTTACATCAATTTTTCTTTTTCAAAAGATAGAGTTATTATTTTGTCCTACTTGAGTATATCATTCACGAAGTTTCAAAAATATTTAAAACACCCATTTGTTCAAATGAATAGTGTCAACCTGCCTGCACATTAGAACATTCGAATCATTTGGGGGCTCTTAGAGAATACTGAGGCCCAGGCCCCTCTCTAAGTCAAGTAATTAAAAATATCTTGAGGGGAGATTCTTGATGTCTGAGTTTTTTTTTTATAAGTTCTTCTGGTGATTCCAGTGTGCAGGAAGGGTTAATTTAATCTGAAATATAAATAATCCCTTCATTATTGGCATCAATATTTAATAACTAATTGCATTTACTTCCATTTCTTTCATATTAGTTTGAGTAGTCTTCTGTTCTGAAGCCCAGAATTCACAAAATATCAGACAGAAGCATGAAATGATGATAAATTTGTTGACCTTACTCTTACTTCTTTCAAGTTATTTACCTGGGTTGTGTTTAAAGCCTTTTTTTCAAAAGAGATTTCCCGAGAGTGAATAATCTAATTATATCTTCCTTTCTGACACTATTCCTGGAAGTCCCCAATGGGTAGGCATAGGAATTGCCTTATAGCAGGATGAAGACAGCTAGAGCTTTCTCCTTTCTCTGGGAATTATAGTGGAGTAAATCCTGACCTTTGTTGTGTCTCCGAGTGAAAGTTAAGAAAATATATATACCATGGGAACTAGGGAGTGAATGTATTCACTTTTTTCTTTGTAAGTCTTATTGCAGTTTCTTCCACTGTGCAGGAGGGAGAAGAAATTAGAGACCCATAAGCAGGCATATTGTCTTGGAAGGATTGTATATATGACTTTTGTGTTTACATAATGGGGACCAGTTAAGAAGAAATGAAGTATCTTTACTTTATAATTATATATCAAGTTAGATTCTGCACAACTGTTTGAGATTTGGGCTCATGTAGTTTTGTTTCTTGAGCTGTCAGGACTATTCTGTAATGTTTGGTGAACTACTGTCACTCCTTCCTTGTGGAAAAAATGCACCTATGTTAGCTGGTGGGGACAAATTATTACACAATTCTAATTGATATCTTTTTTGTGTTCCTTTGGGATTCTTCATTATCCTTCTGCATATCTATACTGAAACCAAATACTCCTCAAACATGGCATTACACATTCTACTTGAATGTGGGTGATGGGAAACCACATATACTTAAGCCTCCAAGCCAAAAACTGTTCTTGCTAACTTGCTTGTAAGTTACTAATTAAGTAATGGCTCTATGATAGCATAGAATAAATAGAAATTTTATTTTGAATTCTTTATTTCATGCGTTCAAGTTCGTGTATAATCTGGTTTTTTGTTTTGATTTCTCTGCATATTTAATGAAACTAAACCTGAAAGCTTTACATGATTGAACACCAATGTATCCTAACAGTCAGTTTAGATTAGTGATTAATATTGTTACTGAAATACTCATCTGTCTAAGTTGATGTTTTCTTCATTTTTCATCAGACAGCTTTTCTAGAAATCTAAAAGAAATATCTCAGCAAAGATTTTTGTAAACATACCATTTCTCTTTTCTCCCAAATATTGTTTTTCTTCATTAATAGTTTTAAGATACCAGTTATAGGCAATGAATTAATGTTAACATTAGGTTAAATAGCAAAATTTTAATAAAACAAGGTTGGTATTTTAAAAGTGTTATATTTTTATTAGTATTATATGGTTTTGATATTAGTCATGTTTGAAATGAATATTTAAACCAATTTTTATAATACTTTTAATTTATTGGCATCATAAGGGGGTTATTTTCGCCCAAGGAGATTGTCTCCCTCCCCCATCCTCATCTAACACACAATTTATTGTATGTGAGGCCTGATCCTATGTTTATTACAGGGATTTGCATAAGGCCTACAGGAAACCAACACCATTTTACTATGTTCCCATTGCAAGGAATAAAACGGTGCCTTTGAGTAAAGCTGCTTCATCAGACACTAGGTTAGCATGCCAAGTTACAGCTATCAATGGTGAAACAGCAGATGTGAAGGCTAGTTGGCATCAAAGCATATGAGTTGAAGACTTTCCTATGGGAAAGAAAGTGCTTCATTACACTTTATCTATACTAAGAACATTGGTTCTATCAAGCTGTCTGAAAATTAGACGATGATGGGTTTTATTACCTTAGCTCTGCCAGAGTGAATTCAATAGTTAAAAAGTAAGTGGTAACACCATTTGGGGAATTATAGGAAGTTATTAGAGTTTCAGTGTATTTAAACTTCGAAAGAGCAGCAACTTTTATCTTGGCTTCTCTAAAATGTCTGAGGGACAAGAGTTTAATCCCTCTCTAATTTTCAATATGCACCAATGAAGCTTTGGGGCACTTTAATTGAAGAAAGAAGTTTTGTGTTTGACTGAAGTGTAAAATCTGAGAAACAATGTTTTAATTGCCTTGAAAGGCGAGTGCAGGAGGCTGTTGTCATTCCAGGATACACTGTGGTTCTGTCTCTCTTTTGCCCTCCCTCCTCTACTCTGTGCAGGGACCACTCTTGCTGTTTGTCAAGTCAGCATGGCAGCTCAAACACCACGTTGCACCTCATCAATCTTAGCTGAGAGGGCCCCACAGGGAGTGAGAAAACCCGAAAGTCAGTTAATATAGCAATGTAGAGCTGGCATGTCAAGTACTGCATAATGGATAATTGTTGTCACTGTAAGAGTTTATAGCCCCTGGTTAGGCAACAATTTGAAAGGGATTTGGAAAGGCATATTTTTGGACATAAAAATATAGGCTTAGATAATATAAAAATTATCATTTAAAACTTGTAATGTTTTATTTCATAGTTAAAAAAATTATGATGGAAATTTCTCTTCATCTATATAAGTTGCAACATAAAAGCATCATTTGGTATTTCTAAAACAAATATACAAACAAACCAAAAACCCAGCTTCTCTGCTTTGTAAATTATTTGAGGAAATTATTTTAATTGACATTGTGGCTAAGAAAGATCTATTAATCATGCTTAGTGTGTGTGTGTGTGTGTGTGTGTGTGCGTGTGCGTGCATAGGAGGGAATCGAACTTTAGAGTACCAACAAAAACATATTATCCTTTTAGATTGTCCATTAATTAAAAAGTGAGTACTGTGAAACTTGTACTTAATACAGAATAGCCTATGCCCTTGGCAGTTAATGTTCTTGATTTTTCATGCACCATGATGTCTTTTTTTTGGGGGGCGCGCTATTTTTTGTTGTTGCAAATACACTTTAATTAGCATCTTTGGTCAGCTGAATATTCTTTTGTTCATTTGTCTTCCTATCTCTTTTCCAAAAGTCCTAATAGCAAAAATACCAATATCAACGTTCTTTGATATTAAGAACTGATTAAAGACATTATATGGTGGTTAAGTAGGTTCTATCATTATATCATAAAGGAAAACGAGGCTTTCTATTACTACTGCTGTCATCTTTGATGCATAAACTTTCATTTAAAGACAAAACAGAGCTGCTTTTCCCCCTTAGAAGTGAGCAAAATGTAGGATCATCAGCACTTCTGATAGTGAATCATCTTATTACTTCATCATTCATACTCACCAATAGCAAACACAGCTCATAAGGCATCCTTTGTTTTTTATACCCTTTATCTACCCTGACATAGATTTAAAAAAAAAGACAAAATAAACTTTAGAGCTTGTTAATAGTTGTTGATAATTGAAAACTGAATATAATAGATTCCTAAAAAATACTGCTTTTCAAAAAGCAATATTGGGTAGATTAAACAGTAATGCTAAATGTCTTCGTCATAAAGAGGTCAGATTCTGAAATAATTCAAGTTCTTTTTGCTGGGATATTATTGACTGCAACAGTGCCTAGTGTTGTTAAATGTCTAATGCATACTGTTAAGCACTTTCATTGACCTCCTGTATTCAGAGAAAGTCCTTAACAGTTTCATAAGTAAAGAACTTTCCAGATGAGGGAATGTGTCTGCATGTGTATGCACATGCATGAGTGAGTGTATTCTATAGGAATAAGATATGCTACCTTAATTGGAATTAAATTATGAATGATTACATGATTTATTTTTATTATACCCAGTTTCCATATTAAATCTGTTCCAGTGGAAGAATAGTTAAGGGTTGGCAATAAATTATAACTTTATTTTTCCTGATAGCATTTGAATAATACTTTTGATTATTATTAGCCTATTGTATATACCATAGCACTAGTGGAATTCAGTGAAAAGATTTTATTGTCTCTAAAAGTAGGTGTTTCCTTTATTAAATATTGTAATTACAAGTAATTAGAGGTTACACAATAAATTAGTTAGCTTTGTAGGTCCCTTGTCTGTTTTCAGAACACTATGAGTTTATGCTTTATTTTAATTTATTAGAAAAACAATTAAATAAAAACCAAATAATTAGAAAGCAGCATTAATAATGGATATAAAGGATTGTTAAGTCAATACAATGCAGTTTAACAAAATGATTAAATGCATAAACTAGGTTGTGGCATGAAATCATATAACTGTCACTTGTTAGGGATTTACTTAACCTAGGGCTTCTGTCTTTCTATCGGTAAACTAGGGGTTTAATTACATGTCTTATAGATTGTTTACATAAAGCACTAAACATGTAATAAACTCCCAGTATGTACTTATTGCTATTCTTATTTTAAGGAGATTAACAGTTGAATTGTTAAACTCTGTAGCAGATGAAACCATTTCCTTCAAAATAAATGCTTCCATTCCTATGCTTAATGCCAAAAGCTGATACTCAATTACACTTATTTTGATTTGTGATTTGATCCTGATTGTAGATTATTAAAAATATGCTAGGTTACCCTCTCGCACTGCTAAAAGGATAAAATGCATCATGAATCCAGTTCCATCCATACATCCAATTTTAATTAATGATCTTTTTATTAGTGGTTTTTTAATTAATTGTTTTTTTATTAATGTGTGAGATCTGCTTTGACAAATAATGCATGCTCAGAATTAATGCTTAAATACAAGAAAAACTCCCATTTTTAATTGCTCTTCCTCTCCATAAATATTAACCATTGTAATTTTAACAAGTTTCCTTTTCTCTTATAAAAATAATGCATATGACTCATGAGAACCATAGAATTTTAGGAAAGCAAAGAAAAAAATGTCAAAGTCCAAAATACAAAGACAAATCCTAATATCCTGTAACAAAAGCCTCCAGTACTTTCTCAATATATTTTGATCTCATTGTTTTTCTCTTGTTTCAGTGTTAAAGACTCTTAGCCTGTATATAGCTTTACATATCTCATATTTCCACTGAACACAGGCACTGATGCTCTTTTCAGGAATATGCTTAAAAATTCATTATCAGTATGCTCACTTTGGCAGCAAATATACTGAGATTCATTATCAGTAAAATAGGGTTATAAGAATGTGCTTATGATACTTTTAGAAAAAAAATTTTTTGAGATAAAGTCTAAAACAGCCACTTGCTAATTTCCAAACCCATTCACCTAGTCATTGCAAAAATTTTTTAATGTTTATTTTATTTTTGAGAGAGAAAGAGAGAGACAGAGAGAGAGGCAGAGGTAAGCTGGGGAGGGCAGAGAGAGAGAGGGAGACACAGAATCCAAAGCAGGCTCCAGGCTCTGAGCTGTCAGCACAGAGACCTATATGGGGCTCTAACTCACGAACTGTGAAATCATGACCTGAGCCAAAGTTGGATGCTTAACCAACTAAGCCACCCAGGCACCCCCACAAACTTTCAAAATATGTTTATATATAAACACACATGTATAGCAAAGAAATAATTTATATCCTAAATACCTAAGGTACCAATCGAGATATTCATTTTCAATGATTGTTGCATTAAAATATCAGAAATTTAATACTTTCAGATATTAAATTTAATAAATGCTTTTAATCAAACCTTGATGGAAAATTGGTAGAGAGATGGTTTTAAGGTTATCTGTTTAGGCTTCCTACTATAATTTTTTCTTCAAGTGAAAGAGGAAAAATATCTTGTAATAGAAATATATGAGTAGTCATTAGCCTTTTTCCGTTGAGCTATATTAACATATATTAAGAAGAATGATTATAGAAACATCTTTCTTTATCCACATTAGCTGTAGTTTATTCAGTCTTTCCATGTTTGTAAATGAGAAAGAACACTTGCATGGCTGTACTGTCACAAAGAATTGACACCGAATTCATTTAGGCTAGAATTCAGTTTCTCAGTTATACCAGGATGACCAAGATGAACTAGGATCAGGGAACTCTATGTTGGTTCATATTCTTTAGGTATTTGTATACAGATATTTTTATTATATCAGCCTTTTCTTCCAATACCAGAAGAAAATAACCCAGCCTAACTCCAGCAAATATAATTTAGTAGAGTAAATTAGGAATCCATATTGTAGGGTGTGAGGGTAGTCTGGCTGTGACATGTTACCCCATTGATCCCTGGGGTTGATTCAGCTGATCTAGCTGGCTAGATGGGTGTCTCCCTACCTCACCGCTCCATGTGCATCCCTCCCAAAGCTGTGTGCTCAGTAGAAGAGGAAAAGAGGACGACTTTCCCCAATAGAGGAGGACTTTCTTTCATCAAGGGTAAACGAGCAGCGGCACTTCCCTGCTAGAACCTCCAAACAAGTTCTCAAGGTCCATTTGTAGGAGAACATAGGGTGGTCAAGCTTCCAAGGCTCCAGACACGTCCAAATGAGGCGCTGCACATGGCAGCCTGCCTTTCTTTAAAAAATAAAAAAACAAAACAGCAGCAACAGCAGCAACAACAAACAAGGAATCCATACTGTCAAAATGGAAGAAAGTGACTAAGATGGCCATTACTAAGAAGTGAAAATGTCTAAAAATAACAATTTTTAGATATACCTGATACATTCTAATCTTTAGGAAGATGTTTCATAAAGGATTACCCAAATTTGATGACAACAATAATGATGATGATGATGATGGTGATGATGATGTTGACAAAGATATTGATGTTCCTGACAGAGCTCTGCCTTGGAATCCAGGGAAAACACTAGAGCTATTTACCTTTATGAATTAAAAATAATAGAGGTGACTTTAAGAAAACCAGCAAAATTTATTCTAAAGAAGTCAAATAAACTAGCATTACCAAGAGGGTAGCTCTTCCAAAGTCAGAAAGACATCTGAATTAAAGGTGTCAGAGAACTAATTCTTTGAAAACAGGAATCCTGAGATCATGGGGTATAACCTGCCTCATAATGAAGGAGCTCGTGCGTGGGCATCAGCTGCTGCGCTTCCCTCTCAGAGCTGCTTTTTCTCCGGGATCCAATCATTACAAGTTGCCACTTCCATTTATTTCCACACTGATGCCCTAAAGGATATAATTCTTAAAGTAAACTTTTATGGCCAGAAGAACAAAATTAATTGTACTTTGAAAATAAAAATTGTAGCTAAACTCTTCCTTTATCTTTTTATGTGTGTCGTCAGTAGACAGGCAATAGCCATCTTGCCATCCTCCTCACTCATCTTTGTTAGCAATTGTTTCTTTCTAAATCTAACGCCTAATTTATTGTCCCTGCTATATCTTGAAAATAAGGGTGCAGTGATTTACTGTTACTAGCTCGAAAGAAACACAAGCATTTTGCCTGTGCTTCTTTCTTTGAATTTGGGAATACTTGTAACGATGTCAATATCAGTAGTTTGCTACAAAACTCTTCAAAGAAATCGCACTATCTCAGGCTAAGCAATAGGACTGGAGTTTTGTTTTGTTATGGCTTTTAATAAAACATGAATGGCTGTTAAATACATATTCATGGATAAAGATGTGGTATAGAGATACAATGGAATATTACTCAGCCATCAAAAATAAATGATATCTTGCCATTTGCAATGATGTGGATGGACCTAGAGTGAATTATGCTAAGTGAAATAAGTCAGTCAGAGAAAGAAATACACCATATGATTTCACTCATATGTGGAAGTTAAGAAACAAAATAGATGAACATAGGGGGCGGGGGGAAAAGAGAGGGAAGCAAAACATAAGAGACTTTTAACTATAGAGAACAAACTGAAGATTGATGGAAGGGAGGCAGGTGGGGGATGGGCTAAATAAGTGATGGGTATTGAGGGCACTGGGCGTAATATGTAAGTGATGAATCACTAAATTCTACTCCTGAAAACAATATTACATTATCTGTTAACCAACTATAATTTGAATAAAAACTTTAAAAAGTTATTTAAAAAAGATTTTTAACAGGATCGGAACTTACATCTTTGGACTACTATTAAATAACATGGATTATTAAACAAAGAAAAAATATTTAGATGGGAAGATGATAAAAGATATTATTCCAATTGTGGACATGTTAGAAAATTATGAAGAAAAGATTAAAAGGAATATTTTACAATAAGTAAAAGATCTTCAATTAAGCCACCAAACAATTGCCCATGGTATACAAGGGCTTTCTAACAATAGTAAATAGCTGTTGATTTAAATTTTAAAAATTGCAAGTACTTTTTTGTAGATTTAGATGAATTATGCAATGTAAGAGACACTGTTTAATTACTACTTTGGATACATTTTTCTCAAAGGACTTCCAAAATCAGGAAGAAATATCAATTCTCAAACTAAAAAAAAAAGGATCTAGTGTCAGAGATATTTTTGAATCTTTTATAGCTATCAAAGAAGAATTTCAGCTAAAAATAGGAAATTTAGTTTCTTTCATGCTGATTGCTATACCAGTTATGTTAAGTAAAACAACCTTGATTTCTTAGAGTTTTAAAACAAAAGAGTGGTGTTTTCTTTATGGTTTATGATACTAAAATTATTTGTGATTGGTTTTTATGAAGCAGATTCTATGACAAGCGTTATGGCACAGTTTAATATCTTTTAACACATGTTTAGATGCTATGACTCATTGCCAGTTTATAGAACTTTTGAAAGAAATAGAAGACAACAATTTGGTGGTTTAGTGATGATTCTGCAGTTTTTTGTTTGTTTTTGCCAATGTTCTTTGAATCATGGACATTATACAAAAAGTTCCTGAACATGGGGTACCTGAGTGGCTCTGTCGGATGAGCGTCTGACTTTGGCTCAAGTCATGATCTTTCAATTTACAAGTTTGAGCCCTGCATTGGGCTCTGTGCTAACAGCTCAGAGCCTGGAACCCGCTTCTGATTCCGTGTCTCCCTCTCTCTGCCCTTACCCAACTTGTGCTATGTCTTTCTCTCTCTCAAAAATAAATGAACATAAAAAATTTACAAAAATTTACTGAACTGTTAATTCTACTCAAAATTCTCATAAAATTAAAGAAATGATTGCCAGATTTTCAATAATCAAAGATTAAAAAATGATAGTATGTTTTAGTTTGTTCACTAATATCTCACAGTGTAAAAACAAACTTAAATTCCCAACCTCTTTCATTTTATGAGTTTCCACCTGTTTTATAAATCTTAGTCTTACATCACATTGGGACTGAAAAATATGTTCCTACATTTTTCTCCTGTTGCTAGTGATAAGTCATTTTTAGAAATATGTTTTTTTTTTGAGTTATCAAGATGACACTTCTTTCTATATTAATTGATCCTACTTTGACAGTTTTAGTTTTTCTCTTTTAAGTGAGAAGAATTTGATGGAGATTTGATGTTGACCACAAACCAGTTGAATAAATCTCTGTATCCACTACAGCCTGAAAGCAGCATTGCATGCATAATTTGTAGTCCAATTCCCAGTATCCAAAAGTGTTTTTTTTTTTTTCTTTTTTTCTTACAGAGTTCTCCTATTGTCAGAGTCTCTAGCTTTTTGGTACTCTGAACAGAGAAGTAACTCTGCTTCTGCTTTTCTCCTCTGCTCAGCATTTCCAAATGAGGACTACTCAGTCACCCCCCTCCATCCCGCCCCCCCCCGTCTCCTACAGATAATCCCCTCTTACCACTGCTTGCTTAGTTATTTTCTAGCATTTGTAGCCCCTAAATTAACACACAAGTGCAGACAATAGTGAGAACCAGGAAACATACTCTACCTCTCAAAATTAGTATCTACAAAAACAAAGAATGGCTACTAAGTTTATCGGATAAAGAGAATTTACAAGGAGCATAGTGTACAGGTGGAAACAATGGTGTGCTTATGTCCTTTCAATTTGGCAGTAGCATTTTATTCTAATGAGGGTGGGTCATTGATTTATTTTTAATACAGTCGAAGCATCATTATAGTTAAAAGAAATTTTTCTTAGGGCTGCCTGGGTGGCTCAGTTGGTTGAGTGTCCAGCTGTAGATTTAGGCTTAGGTCATGATCCCAGAGTCGTGGGATCAAGCCCCATATCAGGCTTGCTGAGCATGGAGTCTGCTTGAGATTCTTCTCTCTCTCTCTCTCCCTCTGCCCCTCTCCTAGGCTCGCTCTCCTACCCTCCCTCTCTCTCTAAAATAAAAATAAAAAACAAAAAGCAACAAAAAACATTTAAAGTGAAAAAAAAGAAAAGGAAATTTCTCTCAGACTCCAGCAATAAGATGTCTATCTATGTTAATTTTCCATATTGTGGAGAGCCATCTTTTGGTGTATCTTACCATATTAATATATTGTTCTGTAATGTTACTGGAGAAATCATTGGACACAGTTATTTAAATTTTACTTTTAAACGTACTTTGTATATACATGAAATTGCCTTCTACATTATAGTCATTATAACTCTTGAACTGTGAAGGAAACCTTCTGCATCTTCTATCCATTCTTCTTTAACATGATGGATATAAGACATTTAAGAGAGTTAAATACATTATTAACATTATAACTAATAATACTATAATAGTACTCGAAAGTTTCTAAAAGTGGAGATCTTATATGTTCCTACCACACTTTCCACATATGATAAGTAGTGCTGCTATGACTATTTATATACATGTTTTTGAATGGACATATGTTTTCATATTTCTTGGGTACATATCTAGAAATAGAATTGCTGAATCATTTGATAACTCTATGTTTGACTAACTGAGGAATTCCTAGACAGATTTCCAAACGGGTGCATGATTTAACATTACCATCAACAGTGTATAGATGATTCTAATTTTCTTCACATCCTCACCAACAGTTTTTATCTTTTTGATCATAATCATTCTGTTGATAACAAAGTGGCATCCATTGTGGTTTTGATTTGTGTTTCCCTGATACTAACAATAATGCACATTTTTATATGTGCTCATTGGCCATCTGTATATCTTTGGAGAAATATCTAGTCAGATTTTTGCTCAATTTTAAATTGGGTTATTTATCTTTTTATTGAATTTTATGAGTTGTACACACTTTTTAGATACAAATACCTCATCAGAAATATGCTATGTAAATGTTTTCTTTCATTCTTGGGTTGTCTTTCAACTATCTTAATTATTTACATAGAGACACAAAAATTTTTAATTTTTATGAAATCTGATTTGTATATTTTTCTTTAGTTGCTTGTGATATGAGTATAACATCTAAGAAGACTTTTCTTAACCTAAGATTATACGGATTTACTACTACATTTTCTTCTGAGGTCTTTATAATTTCAGCTCTTACATTTAAATCTGTGATCCACTTTAAGTTAATTATTGTGTATGATATGAGGAACAAGGACAACTTTTTCCTTTGCATGTCAATATCCAGGTGTCTCAGTACCATTTGTTGAAAACACTATTCTTTCCCCATTGAATAGTTTTGACACTCTTGTGAAAAGCCAAATGGTCATAAACATAAGGGTTTACTTCTGGAATCCTAAGTCTATTCCATTGATCTATAAGTGTATCCTTGTCTATATACCAAACAATCTTAAATGCTGTAGTAAGCTTTGAAATTAGAAAATGTGAGTCCATTAATTTTTTTTTTCTTTTTAAGATTGTTTTGACTATTCTGGGCCTCTTGTATTTCTATGTGTTATAGGATAACTGGTCAATTTCTGCAAAAAGCCAGGTGAAACATTCATAGAGATTGAATTAAATTTGTATGTCTATCTGGGAATAATTGTTATCTTAACAATGTTAAGTCTTCTAATCCTTGAACATGGAATGCTTTTCCATTTATTTAGATCTTTAATTTCAGCAATGTTTTAAAGTTTATTTATATAAATGTTGTTCCTCTTTTAAAAATGTATTCCTCTGTGTTTTATTCTTTTTAATAATATTATAAATAGAATTGTTTTTATAATTTTATTTTCTGATTGTTCATTGCCAGTTTAGAGAAATAGAATTTATTTTTATATATTGATTTGATATACTGCAACTTGCCTAAAGTCATTTATTAGTTCTAATAATTTTTTAGTAGATATCTTTGAATTTTTTCATAGAAGATTATGTCATCAAAAAAAGAGATAGTTTTAATTTTTCCTTTCTAATCCAAATGTCTTTCATTTCTTTTTCTTTCATTATTTCCCCGACAATACAAAAAATTCCGTAATGTTAACTAGAAGTGGTAAGAATAGACATTTTATCTTGTTTCTGATCTTAGGGAGAAAACATTCAGTCTTTCACTATTACTGTAATATTAGGTATAGTTTTTTTTTTTTTTTTATAGCTGTCCCATATCAGAATGAAGACAATCTATAATAGTTAACTTTATTGTTCAACTTGACTGGGAAACTGAGTGCCCAGATTTCTGGTTACATATTATTTCTGGGTGTGTCTGTGAAGGTGTTTTTGGAAGAGATTAGTATTTGAATTGGGGGACTGAATAAAGCAATCACCTTCCCCACCTTGGGTGGATATAATCTAGTCTGTTGGGGGCCCAAATAAAGCAAAAATGCAGAGGAAGGTTGAATTCTGTCTGCCTGGATACTTGAGCTGAGACGTTTGTCTTTTGCCTAGGATTTACGTGGTCAGCCCCCTTGTTCTCAGACCTTCAGACGCAGACTGAATTATACCACTGGCTTTCAGGGGTCTCCAGCTTGCAGAACTCAGATCGTGGGAGTTTTCAGCATCCATAACCATGTGTGCCTATATATATATTTTTTTCCTATTTTTGAATGTTTTCATCTTGATGAGGTACTGGATTTGTCAAATCCGTTTTCTGAATCTTTGGTATGGTCATGTTGCTTTTGTCCTTATTCTGCTGATGAGATGTACTACAATAATTGTTTTTTGCATTTTAAAACAACCTTGTGTTCCTGGAATGGGGAAGAATTAGAAAAACACCATAAAGGAGTGATGCCCCAATAGATTTTTAGATTGACAGAATGAATAGGGATTTGAAAAGACTGAAGGGAGTTTGTGGAAGAAGATAAGCACATTACTAAATCCACTCTATTTTAATTTTTTGTTTGGCTCCTAACTCCTCTAACAAGACATTTTGAGGACATGGGTGTTCTAGTCATCTCATTTTCCTGAGCACATAATGGAACCAATGGCATATCATTGCTCAAGAAACTGCCAATACATAAATGATTCAATGAATGAGAGAATGAGATGAATGATTTATAACTAATTCTTAAGTCAGATAAGCAAGCGAAATGGTAAAAGTATTGAAGAGCTTAATTCAGTACTTTCTCCATTGAATAAATCTTTTGCTCAATGAGTTTGTTTGCATATTTATAAAGGAAAAAACACACTGCAGTACTGGATCAGTGTTCTAATAGAGCATTATAGTTCTTTTGTTCTTTCATCTACTTATATTACAAAGGATGTGACAACTTTTGCCTACATGAGCTCTCCTACTGACTTTGTATTTTATATACTTTTTGAGCAAGGAATGTGAGGCTGTGGGTTGAGGAAGGAGACTTCTAGATGTAGAGAATATAATCCTGATATTATTAAAACATAGTTGTGATAGAAAGTCATATTATAATCAATATATATGCAAGATAAACTGTTAGGAGAAATCAAGAAAATTAAATGTTGGGGCTACATGGACACTTTCCTGAATATTGTGGTGCTAAAGAATGATTTTTTTAAAGTTGAAAATATGACTTTTATGAGACTATAAATGAACATGTATCAAAGATTTTATTGTTAATATACATTCAAAAGAGAATTTGAGGCAATTGGGGATATAAAAATGAATTTGCTAATATGTAAAATTGGTTGATTTCTTATAGTGTAATAAAATATAATGTTTGAAGTAAACTTTTCTATACATTGTAAATCATTTTAACTCTAACATGTAAAATTAATTTGCATTGTTATGGACAAGAACTGTTTATTACACTATCAGTTTTGTACAAGATAATGTTTATGTCTACAGGGTTCTTAATATCTTAGTATAAAAGTAGCCAATGCATACTCTTATAGAATCAGATAATCCCTAGATAATCCACTAGACAATATCCAACCCTCCATTGGAAGAACACCCAGGAATCCTTTTATCCATTTCTAAGTCTTAGGCAATATTTTCTGAATGTCTCCCCCATTGTTATCCTACATAGCTTCTAAATATTAATTTATCACAAAAACACTAGTCTCTTCAATTAGGCCAGATTACTTACATAGGTGTAGTGAAAGTCTTAATTAACTATGCAGGCTTCCTTGAATTTATAAATCTAAAGCTTGGAACTATTTACCAGTTGGTAAATCACACAATTAACTTTTAACTGCAAGTTTTTCTATGTAACCCTGTATCACAGTTTTAAAACCTGCTAATATTTGACCAAATTAGGAAAACTTCCCTCCAGATTTCACCTGTGTCAATGAGTTTAGGTGAATTCCTCTGTTCTTAAGATTTTCTGAATTTTTTTAAGTTTCTTGCCCTAGGAGAAAGTTATTTTCCTTTCTACTGGTAAGGCTAGAACTTATTTTTTATTTATTTTTTTTAGTATTTATTTATTTTTGAGACAAAGAGAGACAGAGCATGGGTGGGGGAGGGGCAGAGAGAGAGGGAGATGCAGAATCTGAAGCAGGCTCCAGGCTCTGAGCTGTCAGCACAGAGCCCAACGCAGGGCTCAAACTCACAAACTGTGAGATCATGACCTGAGTGAAGCTGGATGCTTAACTGACTGAGCCACCCAGGCGCCCCAAGGCTAGAACTTTTAAGTCAAATAACAGGCCTGTTTTCCTAAGAGGGTTTTGTAGCTGTTGTTTGCACATATGAAGTCCACTCTTATTTTATTTTATTTTTTAAAAAAATATTTATTTATCTTGAGAGAGAGAGAGAGAGAGAGAGCGCACAAGTTGGGGAGTGGGGAGAGAGAGAGACAGAGAGAGAATCCTAAGCAGGTTCTGTGCTGACAGATGCAGGGTTCGAAATTATGAACCATGAAATCATGACCTGAGCCAAAATTAAGAGTCGACCACTTAACCAACTGAGACACCCAAGTGCCCCAACCCTTATATTTAAATAATAGGTTTGTCATACCTGATTCAATGAGAATTATTATTAAATGTGACACTCCAGATATGGTCTTGATTGTAAAATTGAACAAGTAAAAATGAAAATATATCCTTTTAGAAACTATGCAAATAATTTATTGCCATGAAAAATAAGAGGACTTAATAAGAGTTTCTGAATTTCAGAGAATGAGTCAGAATCATTTAAATATGTTCATTTCCATTTACAAAACCAAAGTCTACAAAATTGAATGTTAGCAATACTTGTGAAGGAAAATAGAGTTTCTATGTATGGCCATGAAAACAGAATATAAAAAACAATATTGACAATATGCTGAACAAACAGACACGATTAAATTCCCTTCATTCATCTATAATCAATTCTTTTTCTTTTAATCCTGGGAGAGCAATGTGTTTCCATGATGTATGCCTGTTTTGGGGTGGAAGAGACCTGGAAATCCTGATTCAGTCCATTGTTACAGTCTGAATATTTTCTATGTAATGTCACTTTGAAGCCTAGATATTGTTCTTTAAAGTATGAGGATTTCAAAGTACTTGGTACAGCCTTTCCATAAGGTTTTGAGAAGCTCCTTTGTTAAAGATACAAACCTTTGGGGCACCTGGGTGGCTCAGTCGGTTAAGCGTCTGACTCTTGATTTCAGCTTGGGTCATGATCTCACAGTTGGTGAGTTCTAGCCCCATCTTGGGCTCAGTGCTGATGGTGCAGGGCCTGCTTGGGATTCTCTTTCTCTGCCCTCTCTCTCCCTCTTTCTCTCTCTCTCTCTCTCAAAATAAATAGACTTTAAAAAAAATTAAAAAGATACAAATCCTGTCCTTTAAGTTATAGTAGAGGTTTTAGACGTGCTTTAGAGTCTAAATAATTTGTTACAGTTAACCAATAATATAAGAAAGGAGAAGTATGAAATTCTCTATTATAATATATAACTATTCCTAAAAAGTTGATTGGTATTTCCCCTGAAGATAAGAATATCATGTAGATAATGAGGGCACTGTAAAACCTCCAGGGCTTTTAGTCAAACTTTAAATTACTTTGGTAGTTATCCTAATAAATAGGTAACCTGTACAACCTGACTAAGAAAGAGTGTTTCTAATTTGAAAACCCTCCATTCAGCTCTTCCCAATTAGCTCAGTGCTTAATAATTAAGTAATACGGAGTATACAAGTGAAACTAATCATTTTTCACATTTTGAAAAGTAATGTGAAAGGACAAATCTCTCAGGTTTTCTAGGAACCATTTGGGAACTCCCAAAGTAGTTTTCTTATAAAATATGTTCTGATAATTTATTTATTAAAACATTATATTAAGTTTACAATCTGTTCTTTTAAAGTCAAAATTTAAGAAGTTATCAGAGAAGATTTGGACTCTGGATAAAGATAAGATCATGAATATCTGAGAGACAATACCTAATTATCAATTTAATAAAAGTGGCAATAATTTATTTTAAATGAATCTAAAGATGTATCACTGTGTCTTCACTCTTCAATAAGTAAGAACTTTTTTCTATTTTTAGAAATAAGGATATGATACAATAAAAATAAGCTAAGAAAGCTATTTTTTTAAGGTGTGAAATCTCTGCTACTTAGATTATACATCTGCAGAAAAATCTTTTATATATTGTTTAGAACTATAAAGCCAAATTGTGTCTGTTGGACATCTGTATGTCTTCTTTGGAAAAATGTCTTTTCAGATTCTCTGTCCATTTTTTAATTGGATTGTTTGTTTTTATGTTATTGAGTTATATGAGTTCTTTATATCGTTTGATTATTAGCCCCTTATCAGATATATGATTTACAAATATTTTCTCTCATTTAGTAGATAGACTTCTCATCTTGTTGATGGTTTCCTTCCTGCATAGAAGCTTTTTAGTTTGATGTAGTTTGTTTATTTTTGTTTTGTTATCCTTGCCTTTGGAGTCAGGTCCAAAAAGTCACTGCCACCAAAGTTAAGCTTACCATCTATGTTTTCTTCTAGGAATTTTATAGTTTCAAGCCTTAAATTCAAGATCTTAGTCCATTTTGAGCTAATTTTTGTGTATGGTATAAGCTAGTGGCCCAGTCTGATTCTTTTTCAAGTGGCAGTCTCATTTTCCCAACACTATTTATTAAAGAGACTGTTTCCCCATTATATAATCTTTCCTTCTTTATTATAACTTAAATGACCTTATATGCATAGGTTTATTTGTGGGCTCTCTATTCTGTTCCATTGATCTCTGTGTCTCTTTTTATGCAAATACTGCCTTGTTTTGAGTACTATAACTTTGTAGTATAATTTGAAATCAGGGAACATTATGCTTCCAACTTTGTTATTCTTTCTCAAAACCGCTTTGGCTAGGGGCGCCTGGGTGGCTCAGTCTGTTGAATGTCCGGCTTCAGCTCAAGTCATGATCCGCGGTTCGTGGGTTTGAGCCCTGCGTCAGGCTTTGTGCTGACAGCTAGCTTAAAGCCTGGAGCCTGTCTTCAAATTCTGTGTCTCCCTCTCTCTCTGACCCTCCCCTGCTCACACTGTCTCTCTCTCGCTCTCAAAGATAAATAAAACATTAAATAAAAAACTGCTTTAGCTATTTGAGTTCTTTTGTGATTCCATACAAATTTTAATTGTTCTGGTCTTGTGAAAAATGCCATTGGAATTTTGATAAAGATTGTATTGAATTTGTAGATTACCCTATGTAATGTAGATATTTGAATAATATTAATTTTCTCAATACATGAGCATAGAATATCTTTCTATTTATTTGTGACTTCTTCAATTTCTATCCTCGAACCTTATAGTTTTCAGTGCACATATCTTTCACCTTCTTTGTTAAATTTATCCCTAGGTATTTTAATACATGGGATTGTTTTCTTAAGTTTCTTTCTGATAGTTTATTGTTAGTATATAAAAATACAACAGAATTTTGTACATTGATTTTGTATCTGGCAAATTTACTAAATTCATTTATTAGTTCTACTAGTTTTTTTGGTGGAGTATTTAGGGTTTTCTACATATAATATCATGTGATTTGCAAATAGTAACAGTTTTTCTTATTTCTTTCCAATTTAGATGACTTTTATTTATTTTTCTTGCTTAATTGTTCTGGCTAGGACTTCTAATACTATGTTGAATAAAAGTAGTGAGAATGGGTATACTTGTCTTTTTCCTAATCTTAAAGGAAAAGCTTAGCTTTTCACTGTAGAGTATGTTAGCTGCGGGCCTATCATATATGACTTTTATTATGTTTAGGTACTCTCCATCTATACCCACTTTGTTGAGAGTTTTCATCATAAAAAGATAGTGGATTTTGTCAAGTACTTTTTCTGCATCTATTGAGATGATTATATGATTTTTATCCTTCATTTTGTTAATGTGGTATATCATGTTGATTTGCAAATGTGGAACCATCCTTCCTTCCCTGGAATATAGCCCACTTGATGATGATGATGAAGTGTGATCCTTTTAATGCATTGTTGGATTACATTTGCTAAAATTTTGTAGAGGACTTTTACATATATGTTCATCAGGATATTGGCCTATAATATTGTGTGTGTGTCTGTGTTGTCCTTGTCTACTTTTGGTATTAGTGTATATACTGACTTCATAAAATAAGTTTGGAACATTCCCTCCTCTATAACTTTTGGAAGAGTTTGAGAAGGATGAGTATTATATCTTTGAATGGTTGGTAGAATTCACCTCTAAAGCTATCTGATCCTAGATTTCTGTTTTTGTTTGTTTGTTTGTTTGTTTGTTTGAGATTTTTGATTAAACTTCTCCATTCTCCCTCCTAGTGATCACTCTATTTAGATTTTCTATTTTTTCATAATTTAGTCTTAGAAGATTGTGTGTTTCTAGGAATTTTTCCAGTTCTTCTAGGTTGTCCAATTTGTTGGATTATATTGATCATAGTAGTCTCTTATGGTCCTTTGTATTTATTTGGTATCAGTTGTAATTTTTCTTTCATTTTTAAATTTTATTTATTGGAGCCCTTTCCCTTTTTTTCCTGGTGAATCTAGTTAAAGAATTTTCAATTTTGTCTCACTTTTAGAAGAACCAGCTTTTAGTTTTATTGATCTTTTATTTTGTATTTTTATTCTCTATTTCTTCTCTGGTTTTTCTTATTTCCTTCTTTATACAATATATGGGTTCTTCTCTGTTGGGTGCATAAATATTCTAACAAATGTTAGCTCTTCTTTTTGGATTGACCACTTTATTATTTTGTAATGCCCATCTTTGATTTTATTAGTATTTTTTTAAGTCTCTTTTGTCTGATACGAGTATAGCTATCCCAACTCTTTTTTGGTTTCCATTTGAAGGAAACATGTTTTTTTTCCATCCTTTTAATTTCTGTCTGTATGTCCTTACTTCTAACGTGAGTCTCTTGTAGACAGCATATAGATGGATCTCATGTTTTAGCCATTTACCCGTTCTGTCTTTTGATTGTATAATTTAGTCCATCTGTATTTAAAGTAATCATCAATAGCTATGGATTTACTGCCCTTCTGTTAATTGCTTGCTGACTCTTTTGTCCTTCCTTTATGGTCCTTTTTTCCTCTCTTGCTCTTTTCCCTGGTGGTCTGTTCACTTTCTGTAGTGTCACGTTAAGATCTCTTCTTCATTATCTTTTGTGTGTCTACCATAGGCTTTTGATTTGTGATTACCAGGAGGCTCAGATGTAATAGTATATGTATATGCGTCTACACATATTGTATATATGTATAGTATACATATGTATACATATACACATATGCATATATGTCTATTTTAAGTTGATAGCAAATTAAATATGAATGCATTCTAAAACTCTACACGTTTACTCCTGGCATCCCCCTTTTCTGTTTTTGGTGTCATATTTTTCATTTTTTAAATTTTGTATATACTTTAACTATTGTACTTATAGTTATTTTCACTACTTTTGTTTTTTAATAGCTTCATAATAACTTTATAAGTAATATATCTTTACTATATATTTATCTTTACCAGTGAGATTTTTACTTTTATATGTTTGTTGTTGTTGCTAATTAGTACCCTTTCCTTCACCTTAAAGGACATTCAACATTTTCTGTAAGACCAGTTTGAGGTGATGAACTCCTTTGGCTTTCGCTGGTCTGGAAAAACTATATTCCTCCTTCAATTTTAAATGATAACCTTGCAAGTAGAGTCTTGGTTGAAATTTTTAACAGTCAGGACTTTGAATATATCATACCACTCACTTCTGGCCTGCAAAGTTTCTGCTGAGCAATCTGCTTATAGTCTTATGGGAGTTGCCTTGTACATAACAAGTTTTTTGTTTGTTTGTTTTGTTTTGTTTTCACTGTTTTTAAGATTCTCTCTTTACCTTCGACTTTTCACATTTTAATTAAAGTGTTTCCTGTTGTGGATCTTTTGGTGTTCATCTTCTTTAGAACTTTCTGAGGTTCCTTGATCTAGATGTCTGTTTCCTTCCTCAGTTTAGGGACGTTTCCAGCCATTATTTCTTCAAATAAATTTTCTTCCCCCCCTTTGTTTTCTCTCATCTCTTCTCTTTCTGGAATGCTATGAATGTTTTTCCATTTTATATTGTTCTGTTGGTCCTTTGAACTATCTTCACTTTAAAAAAATTGTTTTTACATTTTATTTATTTTTGAGAGACAGAGAGACAGAGCGTGAACAGGGGAGGGGCAGAGAGAGAAAGAGACACAGAATCCAAAGCAGGCTCCAGGCTAGCAGTCAGCACAGACCCTGATGCGGGGCTCGAACCCACAAAGCATGAGATCATGACCTGAGCTGAAGTCGGACGTTCAACCAAGTGAGCCACCCAGGCGCCCCTAGCTTCACTTTTTAAAATTCTTTTTTCTTTTTGCCACTCCGTATGGGTGAATTCCATTGACCTGTCTTCCAGCTCACTAATTATATCTTTTGCTTCATCCAGTCTGTTGTTAAAACCCTTAGTGTATTTTTTTAGTTCAGTTATTTTACTCTTCAGCTCTATGATTTCTGTGTGGTATTTTTTTATATTTTTATCTCTATTGAATTTCTTACTGTGTTTATCCATTTTCTGAATTCAGTGAGCATGTTTATGACCATCACTTTGAATTTTTTACCAGGTGAAGAGTTTCATTAGCTCTGAAAAATATCAGAGTTTAGTGTACCATGAGTATGTAAAATGTTAACATTAAGAGGCACCAAGTGAAGGGTTTTCTGAAACCCTTACAGTGCATAACTATATGAATAGGTATTGTTTTGTAACACTTGTTTCATTTTTATATATCTGTGTATGTATTTTTTTTCTGGTGGGTTTCAGTCAAAAAAGATTTAAAAAACTAAAAACCCAACGTTATGTTGAACTCTTTTAATCCTCCAGATAGTTATCTGAGGAGTTATTATAATCTTCATTTTGCAGATGAAAAAAATAAGGCAGGATGAGCTTAAATACCTGTGAAGGTCACACAGATTCTTCTAGAACCAGGGTTGGCAAACTTTTGTGTAAAAGGCCAGACAATAAATATTTTAGGCTTTCTGGGCCACATGGTTTCTGTTACTAATATTCAACTCTGCTATTATAGCACGAAAGCAACCGTAGACAATACATAAGTGAATAAGCATGGCTGAGTTACAGTAGAACTTAATAGACTGAATTTGAATTTTATATAATTTTTGTGTGTCATGAAAATTTATCCTTTTGATTTTTTCCATATAAAAATGTCTAACCATTCTTAGCTAGTGGGTTCTAAAGAAACAGGAGTTGGCCAGGGCTATAAGACAAACCAGTTCTGGGCTGGTTCCTGGTACATTTTTAGACTGCAGAGTCCCTTCTGTGGTTATTTGTGAATGCTTCATAGAGATCATTTTAAATGGTTTTGTGCTCTTCTAAACTTATTTCTTCATGCTAATGTACTTATACTTAATATACTTATGCAAACCATTTAGGTTTCAGTTTCAAGCATAATAAGCTGACTTAAACAAAACAAAACAGGAAACAGTACTGCTGTAGTTGTTTTGAACTGGCTGAAGGTGCTGCCTGCTGTCCAAACTGTAGAATTGCCCAATGAATATAATCTGAGCCTTAGCTACTGAGAGCCAAAACAACTAGAATATTAAGGTAGGTTATATTCATATGTCTTTCTCATTATACTCTATTTATAATTAATTTTGTAGTTATGCTTATTCTCTGTCTGCAGCATTCCCAAACCTGGTTCTTGAAACTAAGAAATTTGCAAATTATTTGAAATCATGGCAGATCTAAGGATCAATATCAGGCTGTAAATGTGCTTTCTGTAGATACAGATTATTCAATATTAAAATGCTTTTAGGATTCTGTTTTTTTATTAAAGACTTCAGTTATCTCCATTTAATTAAGATTTCATACCCTCCCTCCCAGGTTTTATCTTGTTCTTTAATTTGGAACATATTCCTCTGTTTTCTCTATTTGTTTGACTTTCTGTGTTTGTTTCTACATATGAAGCTAAACAGCTACCTCTTCCAGTCTTGAAAGAGCGGCCTTGTGTAGGAGATAAGCCTTATTAAACCTTGGCTTAGCTCTTGTTGTCTCTTGGACCTTTGTGATTGTCTAGGCAGCCTGATTTATTCTTGATGCGTCTCAGTTCAGGGTGTGCCAAGACCTGTTAGTGTTCCAGAGAGAGGGGTCCCAATCAGCACCTACTTTCAGGCTGCCTAGTCACTCAGACAGCAGTTTTTAACATATGCAAATATATAAAGTCCTTTGGGGACACAACCATAAAATGTGCTAGCCTCCAGACCAAATGATCTGGAGGTGTCCTTTTGGTGACTGTTGCAAGAATTGGGTTTCCAGATGAATGTCTAACTCCTTTCTATGAGGTACCAGTGAGCTATAGTGAGGCCAAGAGAGAACACAAAGATGGTGTACCCTGACTCTGTTCCCTGAGAGTACTTCCCTGAGAGACTCTAGGTGTATGGTAAATCTTAAGTTTGCTTCTCAGGCTGAAGGCTTCTCAGGTTTTTACTTGAAAAAACAAGTAAAGAGGCCTACGGTAAATCTGAAGCCTGCTTCTCAGGCTGAAGCTAAAAAATAAGTAAAAAGACCTTTTTCATAGGAAGACTGGGGTATGTTTTAGTCTACTGTCTATTCAGTCTTTGGGGTGGTAGCCTGCCAAGTACTGTCTGATTGTTTCAGACTTCTGGGGCCTAGAAATTCAACCCCCCCCCCCACCAACCACCATAGCCAGGCACTCAAGAGGCTTTCCTGGTGCAAACTGTGTTATCACTGGCTTTGGTGGGACTTTGGGGGTAGCACAGGAGCAAGACACTTGACCACTGACTTTGGTGAGGTTACAGGAATGGTGTAGGATTGAGGTATGTCCACTGGCATTACCAGGTTAGAGAAAGAGTGAAAAAATGACCATCACCAACACTGTGACTAACAAGGTAGACTGTAGCTGATGCACTACACATTACAAAGCAAAATTATTCTTGATATAAAATGATTGAGAAAATTATAATTCAACTTATTTTTAAAAATTGTTTTTATAATGCTAGCATTTATATATAAGTAATTTTAGTTTATTAGTAAACCAGTATAATAACTTTCATAAATTTAAATAAATTTTTCATGACAAACCAAATCTAAGTCTTATAAAAATGAAATTTTTATATGCTGTTGCATACAACATAACATTGATAATATATATAAATTCATATAATTACATTTTTTCCTTAAATAATAACTATTAAACCAGGATGATTATTATTTTTATAAAAAATGTACTTTATGCAAGCATCTTTTAGTAGTTATCATAATTCATGCATTAGAAGTTTTATTTGTGTTTTCTGTGTATTTGAGAATATTCAGTTTATATAAGCATATATGTATTTCTATAAACAAATAAGAACAGTGATTTTTTTTAATTTAAAAGATGCTATAATTTATTAATACCCTCTGGAAGTAGAAGTAAAGAATTTTCTCAATTGAAGACACAGAGGTACATAATCATAAGGTACCTTATAGCTTTAGTCCTACTACCTCAGCCCAGGGTCAAAAGTAAACTCAGAAAAAAATAAAAACATCCTGGTTCAGATATGAGATAAATGTTTTCCTTCTCAGTGGGCATGAAAAATTTTCCTAATGAATTTTAACTCATAAGCAAACAAATAAAAAGGCTTATAAACCAGATTGTCAATCACCTTTCATCCAATACAGAATAGATTTCCATTATTGATATGACATGGATCATCAAATGGACAGAGCAGAAAACCAAATCCTCAACCATTGCTGTTATCAGTGGGGGATAATTTACTGGTCAGGCAAAATCTAGAAACAGAAAGAAGACATAAAAACAATAGAGGGAAAGGAAGAAAAAAAAATTGATAATTGGAGAATCAGAAAAGTTAAAATTCTGTTGACCCACAATTCACTCTAGTAGCCAAGAAAAGATGTGCCTTAGTTTAAGTGGCCCCATAAATACTCTTCTTCAGCAATAAAATTTATTTGGCTCTGTCAGGTAAATCTACTTGGATATCTTGATAAATTACACAAAAATTCTAAAGTATAATTTCCAAAAAGTTAAAAAGGTAAATCTCATGTTTCTAGAAACTGAACGCATGATGAAGTCTTTATTCAGCTATTAATTATTCAGAGAAGAATTTGAAGAACATACACACGTAGGTACACACAATGACCAATGCTGAAATGCAGTTGCTAACAGATGTAAAGCTGGTTAAAATCCATTAAAGCAATACATTTAAATGTTTGGAGTTCACTTATCTACAGGGTGGACGCCTGTAATTTTTTTCTCTACTACATAAAATAAATTGCATGGATATAGGCATAAATAACTTGCATTACCATTAGTTTTTTTTTATAAGATTTTTTCCTAAAAAATTGCTAATAGTGTGGTCAATAAAAAAGTCCATCAAAGAAGGATGCCAGATAGAATCAGATAATCCTAAAGGATCTGCTAGATAGCATCTAGTCCTCCTCAATATGAAAAAATAATTTAATATTTCTAGCTCCTCAACTTCTATATGTATGTTTCCTAACACTGATTTGCCTGAAAAGAAGCCTATAGGTACAAGCTCTATGTTTATTCTTTGTTCTTACTTCCCTTTCACACTTGTACTTTTAAAACTTAGTACCAGAAGAAACAACAGATAAAAAGAAAACTAATCTCATGGAAAATATAGATGAAAAACTCAGAGAAGCAGCCAGAAAATTGGGGTACTCACTGGAATGGAGAACCATGAAGATGAAATGAGATAAGCATGGCAAAGATTTTTCATGGTGCAAACTTGGTTGTTCCAGTAGATAAAATGATGTCGGGTAGAGAGAGCTCTCTGAAACAGATGCTAGCCTCAAGAGATTTTGCAATGCAATTGTTGAGGCACCAAGTGATTAGGAGACACTAAAAGCTTTTGTTCCCATTTGAAAAATGATGACTTTGGGTTTATTTTTGTGTATGGTGTAAGAAAGTGGTCCAGTTTCATTCTTCTGCATGTTGCTGTCCAGCATCCCCAACACCATTTGCTGAAGAGACTATCTTCTTTTGATTCGATATTCTTTCCTGCCCTGTCAAAGATTAGTTGACCATTACATTTGTGGATCCATTTCTGTGTTCTCTATTCTGTTCCATTGGTCTATGTGTCTGTTTTTTGTGCCAGTACCATACTGTCTTGATGGTTACAGCTTTCTAATACAGCTTGAAGGCCAGAATTGTGATGCCTCCACTTTGGTTTTCTTTCTGAACATTACTTTCACTATTCAGGGTCTTTTCTGGTTCCATACAAATTTTAGAATTGTTTTTTCTAGCTCTGTGAAGAATGCTGGTGTTATTTTGATAGGGATTGCAATGAATGTGCAGATTGCTTTGGGTAGTATAGACATTTTAAAAATATTTGTTCTTCCAATCCATGAGCATGGAGTGCTTTTCCATCTCTTTGTGTCTTCTTCAATTTCTTGCATAAGATTTCTATTGTTTTCAATGTATAGATCTTTTATCTCTTTGGTTAGGTTTATTCCTAGGTATTTTATGGTTTTTGATGCAGTTGTAAATGGGATCGATTCCTTAATTTTTCTCTGTTGCTTCCTTATTGGTATATAAAAATGCAACTGACTTCTGTATGTTGATTTTATATCCTGTGACTTTGCTGAATTAAATCAGTTCTAGCAGTTTTTTGGTGGAGTCTTTCCGGTTTTCCACGTAGAGTACCATGTTGTCTGTGAAGAGTGAAAGTTTGACTTCTTTTCCTATCTGAATGCCTTTTATTTCTTTTTGTTGTCTGATTAATGAGGGTAGGACTTCCAGTACTATGTTGAAACATAGTGGTGAGAGTGGACATCCTTGTCATGTTCCTGACCTAAGGGGGAAAGTTCTCCATTTTCCCCATTGAGGATTATATTAGCTGTGTGTCTTTTGTACATGGCATTTATGATGTTGAGGTATGTTCCTTCTAGCTCTACGTTCTTGAGGGTTTTATTAAGAAAGGATGCTTTATGGAGCACCTGGATGACTCAGTCAGTCGGTTAAGTATCCGACTTTGGCTCAGGTCATGATCTCACAGTCTGAGTTTGAGACCTGCATCTGGCTCTGTGCTGACAACTCAGCCGGGAGCCTGCGTCAGATTCTGTGTCTCCCTGTCTCTCTGCCCCTTCCCTACTCATACTCTGTCTCTGTCTCTCAAAAATAAATAAACATTAAAAGTTTTAAAAAAGCATGCTTTATTTTGTCAAATGTTTTTTTCTGCATCTGTTGAGAGGATCATGTGATTCTTTTTTTTTTTTTTAATCAATGTGATGTATCACATTGATTGATTTGCAGATATTGCTCCACCACCGCAGCCCAGGAATAAATCCCACTTGATCATGGTGGATAATTCTTTTAATGTATTGTTGGATTCGATTTGCTAGTGTCTTGTTAAGAATTTTTACATCCCATGTTCATCAGAGAGATTGTCTGTAATTCTCCTTTTTAGTGGGGTCTCTGTCTGGTTTTGGAATCAAGGTAATGCTGCCTTTACAGAATAAGTTTGGAAGTTTTCCTTCCATTTCTATTTTTTGGAATAGCTTCAAAAGTATAGGTATTAGTTCTTCTTTGAATGTTTGGTAGAATTCCCCTGGGAAGCCATCCAGCCCTGGACTCTTGTTTGTTAGGAAATTTTTGATTACTGATTGCAGATAAAACTTTAATGTGTGTATCAGATAAGCCCAAATGAAGTATAAATTAGAGTAATGGCAAACAGCAACACAAAGGGTTTGGCCAGCAACTGCTTGGTTTGAGTATGGGAAAAGAGAGATTTGGAGTTATAGCAATACTCTGTATTTATAATTTCCTTCTTAGGGCACAAAAAAAGTTTCATCAGCCGCAGTATTACCTGGAAGTTATGTTAAAATGTAAAAATTTAGGCCTTTCCCCCAGTTTACCAATTCAAAAACTCTACCGTTTGGTCTTCAAGCCTCCATTTTAGCAAACACTCCAAGTCATGCTTATGAATGCTGAATTTTAAAGCTATAACTCTTTGATAGTTGACACCTACTTTTAAATAGTTATGTTTATAGTTGCAAATATGCATGACAGAGTAAACATTCAATCTCACTAATAATCTAAAAATCCAAAAACATGGGGGGTCTTTTATAATAAAACATATATATTCAATAATATTCCTACTATCATCACCTTTCTGGAAAAGCTTTTTTGTAGACTTTTCCTTAGAAATTTAGAATCATTAAGATTAATTTTCTTTAACGTTTATTATTTTTTGAGAGAGAGAGGGAGTACAAGAAGGGAGGGGCAGAGAGAGAGGGAGACATAGAATCCAAAGTAGGCTCCAGGCTCCAAGCTGTCTGCACAGAGCCTGACAGAGGCCTCGAACCCATGAACCTTGAGATCATGACCTGAGCCGAAATTGGATCCTTAACAAACTGAGCCACCCAGGCACCCCAGAATCATTAATACTTTTCAAAATCTTTGTGAGACTCAAAACATGTCCTTTTTTTAAATCTCTTTTTGAACATATTTACCAATTATACAGTTATTTGTATTGAATAATTTTAAAGGATTGGGAAGGTAATAATATTTGCGTATATAAAATCATCTCCCAAGGGCTTCTAAATCATCAAATTGTCAATGTTACCCAAAGCAACTTCTTGGAACACTATTCCTTAGGATATAGTATGAACCAAAACTTTAGAAGGATTAAGTAAATTTTAGAAATGTTGCATTATGCAGCACATCTGAGTGCAGTGAGTCACAATGCACATTAACATATCAAGGTTCTGAGAAATCTTGAAATGCTTCATTCTGTTCCAATACTGTTCAACTTAACTAAGATATTTGTTAGTAATGTGTTATATAATGAGGAAATATACTTTTGGAAGCACTAAATTATGTGAATCATAGAATTAGTGTTTCTTAATGGCAATCAGCATATGCTATATTAAATTGTACTAATTCAAATTCATAAAGTTATTGTTAGTAATTGAATCTGTATATAGGTAACAGTTATCTATCAGTCTGGGAGGTTTAGGATAGGCTTGCTTGAAAACTAGGCATTTAAAATGAAACTCAAAAATAGAGTTAGCTAAGAAAAAAAAAAACTAAGGGTAACGTGTAGGATAAGGTTGGTTCAAGAAGGAAGGAAATTTAGGTGGAAATAGTCCAAAGTGGAAAGAATAGTACTGATTATATTATTTGCTTGTTTTTATGTAGGAAGTGAAGGGAAAGGAAGGAGACATGGATTATGTCTTGGTTCTATACACTAATTTATAGAACCCCAGAGAGATGGAGTAGAGAAAAATCATAATTTAAGTGTGAAATTTATTAACTTTAAAGTGTTTTTGAGTGTTCCATATGGAGATGTATAGAAAGAAGATAAGAATGGGGGTCCAGAGAGCCCAGGTGTGACAGTTATTAACTCATGTAATTAAAACTTTGGGAACAGATAATATCACCTACAGAGTTGTAGGGTAAAGAGACAGGTGTTTGGGCAATGATCTGTGGCACTTTATCAGCCAATGTTTCAGAGAATAATAACTCAACAAAGGAACATTTGAGAAAGAACAGTCAGAGAGGTAGGAATATAATGTGGAATGTATAGTGTCTAGGAAAACAAAAGGGCTTGTCCTGAGAAAGAGTTGTGATCAACAATGTTAAGTGCTGCTTAGAGATCAAACATGGTAAAGATAGGGAAGAATCCATTGGACTTTGTGACATGGAACCCATTTCAGAAGCACAATTGGGGGAGGGAGGAAAAAATGGAGTTGAGAGAACAGAGACAGTATGAGTGGAGAAGTGATTTGGTTAACTGCCAAATAGTGAGAAAACAGTGTCAAACATGACGGGGAAGAGGAATTAGTGGGGTCAAGTACTTATTTGAATACAATTAATCATTTTACCTATGTATTTATCTGCTGCATCTATTTTTTCCATTGGTTAAATTATAAAAGAGAAAGTAGAAAAGAGATCACAAAAATAGAGACACAGGAAATATTTGATAACATAACATCCTTGAAAAAAATGAAGAGGATGTTATATAGAACAGATGAATTATTTAACTTTGAATGGAGGACAGAGGTAGGGACGTCTCTCACTGTATTGAAAAGAGAGGAGAGAAAGAGGTCAAGGTGAGTTGGAGGGTGGGAAGGTCAGAGACTTCAGGGAAATGGAAATGGGGTTAAGATGAACTGTGAGGAATTACAGAAGAACTTGTTGAGTAATGGCAAATAACAATATTGAACACTGTGAAGATTGGTGATATTGAAGGTATCTATCTTCTCCTGCTCTGGGATATTTTTTTTTCCCCTAGTGGAATTAAGTAGCCTAAATATAGTCATGAAATAAATAATGATGGATTTATGTGGGATTTTTAGATGGGTGTGTGAAAGGATAATGAAGCAGAGGGGTTTTAGGTGTCTCTTAAAAAAAAGTGTTTGAAAGCTGGTCTTTGGAATCTGAGTTTGGAATAGAGGTAAGTGATCTTAGAAGATAGAGAAGACATAGGATACAAAATAAAGGCCAGTGGACAGACTGACCTCCTCTCCAAAGTAAAAGTGCACTGGAATAAACTAGCAGATAGTAAGAAGGAAGTGGGGAGTGCTAAAGGAGTGGGGAGTGCTGCAGAATAGCAGAGGATTTTTGTAGAAGGCACAGGGTTTTTGTAGGCCTTTAACCAGTGTCTATATGGATATAAAATTGCCAGTAGTGTATCAACCACTGTGGCACATTCGTTAATGTCTTACATGAGTGAACGGGTTATACATTAGGTAGTGACAGTAATGAGATGACAGAGGAATATATAAGCCATATGGTGTGAACTAAATAGACAAAGGGCTTTTCATAAGAGAGGGTATAATGGGGGGTGAGTAGAACATAGTGCGTTCTTATTTATTACTGCATGTATTATGTGGATGAGTTTGAGTCCTCTGTGAAAGACGTCAAGATGGAATTAGAGGTGCCAAGATTTGTTAGGCAATGTCTGTGAGAGATAAAAGAGAAGAGGAGGAGCAAAAGTGGGCCAGATGCCTTCAGACAGCAATTCAGATCGGACATGTGTGAAGGGATAAAAGGAAGGAAATAGGATTGGGTAAGGAGAGCTTAGGACTGTGTAGCAATTCTGCAAAAGCCACAGCCCAGCCAGTGGAGAGTCCCCAAGTGAATGTCACTCATTGGAAGAGTCCCATATCAGGCAGATGTGACCCAGACATAGAAATTGCACAAAGTTTAGTCATTGGTTGTAAGCAAAGCTAGGAAATGTGGCTTTGGCGTGAAACCATGGTGGATCCAAAGATGCAGCCCCTGGAGGTTGTCAGCCAATTCTGCTTCCACAGAATTTTCTTGAAGAGAGATCTGAGCAGAAGACTTTGTCTATACACCTTGTGTTCTTGGGCGTCCTACTGCTTCTAAACAGACCTTTAAATCTTCTAAGTCAATCTTCATTGCATTTATTTCGTTTGATTTGTTTTACATTCTTTCCTAGAAATAAATCTATCCAGAAAAAAATACATATGCTAAATAAAGGTCTTTGCATAACTTTCCTAGAGGTGGACTACATGATTAATGCACCTGAAATGGCTCAAACATTTATTCTTATGAGTTAGATGTAGCAATATATTTGGTTGTTTGTAGAAGAAAGTGATTTTAAATACATTCTATATATAAACACCTTTTTAAAAATGATGACAGTTGCATTCCTGCTGATGTAAGGTTTTCCTGAATTCCAAATATTTTTGTCTCAGAGACTTAAGCCCATAAGCCTAACTACCAGTTAGCTTCTTATCTTCATGCAGAGGATGGCTTAGATGTCAGTGTGTTAAGGATCAAATCTGATGGGTTAAAATTCTGAACATCCAGGTGTTTCAAGATTAAAGTGGGGCGGGGATTTCCCAATTAGAGAAATACTGATTGATGATTCTACATTTCCATCCCAACTGTGAGGAGTTTAAGAAGTGTGTATCCATATTTCTATCATGTATTACCTGGATCTTTAAAAAATGGCCTTTGTGGGCACCTGAGTGGCTCAGTAGGCTGAGTGTCCAACTTCGGCTCAGGTCATGGTCTCGCAGTTTGTGAGTTTGAGCCCCGCATTAGGCTCTGTGCTGACAGTTCAGAGCCTGGAGCCTGCTTCAGATGTTGTGTCTCCCTCTCTCCGCCCCTCCCAAGCTCACAGTCTGTCTTTCTCTTTCTCGAAAGTAAATAAACATTTAAAAAAATTTTAATGGCATTTGTTACAAAATGACTGAATGTAGAATTATTACTGTTGAGTTGTCCTTTTTTGATTGTCATAGAGTAACCCCATGGTATTTTTTTAAATTCTGATTGGCAGCTGTTGTGTACTTGCACTCATCTTACTTTTTCTCTTTGAATATTGCTCACTTTAAGCTCATTATGTCTTCAATATCTTTATGTCAAAGATTTGAATCAATCTGGCAGTTCCTGACAGAAAAAATTTAGAATATAAAAGCCAATTTTCCTCATTTTTTCTAGTACTATTGCTGATACTTCTACAACTATATAAAACGTTATGAAAGAGTGGTTGAATTAAACACGCCAATGGGGCATAAATATTAATAATCAGTTCACTTGTATGGAAAGTATGTACATAACATTTAGAATCATTTACTAACAACTGATTTTCCATTCATTAGGAAAAATGTATTTATTTACCCTTAGTAAATAAATATCAAATATTTTGCAGCATTAGCTGCTGACTCTAAATCTCTCATCCCTTCTAGTTTCTCACACTACCTAATGGTATTAACTATGGATAAGTCTCAAGTGCTATTTTTTTCTCACCTCTATGTGTTAATCATGAGTCGGAATATCTCTTTCCCCATGGTCAGTTTTGGATAACATCATATTTTCAACCAATTAGTTGTATCCAGTAGTCATGTAAGCAGATGTTTGCATAGTAAAAAAAAAACAAAAACAAAAACAAAAACAAACAGCAATACTCTTCCAAATTTAAGCATTTATACTTTCCAGTTAGCATGAGCAAAAATTTACTTCTCCTAAATATCATTTGGGAATTATGAAGTTGAATACAGTGTAGTTTAAATTCAAATTTATTCTGTTGAAACTGAATTTAAACTCTTTGAAAAGTCTTTTGATATATATTTTTATTTAAAATGTTGCATCAATAAAATGTCTGGATTACAAATGTAACTACTGATCAGAGGTAAATCAAAGCATGAAAGACCTCATCAGTAAGTATCAATTAAATCCATCAGACACCACCACCCTCCCCCCAAACCCATGGCTCTTGATTCCTTATAAACCATTCCTTCTCTCCACATTTCTCCCACTTGGTGTTATCTGTACTTAGAATATCAATAGATTGAGAACAGAAAATTTGAGAGATGAATAAGACAGCCAGCACAGAAAGAACTGTGGGGCTTTTTATTTGTTTGTTTTTGGCAGGGTTGTGTTGGTTAGAAATAACATAGACATTTTTATTTTTCCTTAAATAATGGTGGGAAGGGGTTAAGAGAAAGACACATATACACATATCCACCATAACTGTATACCTACACTTCAGTGAGGTCACAAACATAAGTTGTCTTGTGTTAATATGACTTACTGGCATAGCATTACATAACTTATTGGCACAGTAGAGATAAAGGATAGTTTTATTTTGTTATGTTTTGCCTTGCATATGGGAGGAAAAGCATGTGTATGCTAATGGAAATAATCTAGTGGAAGGGAAAGGTAATGTAGAAGGGGGAGGAACTTTTGAAATGTCCTTGAGTAGGCAAAAGCGGATGATACCTAGAGCAAGTGGAATGACTGACTTTCTTTGGGAGCCAGTAAAGAAAGAGAAGGCAGAATGTGTTGGTAGATGCAAGTAGGTGGGTGGCAGTAAGTAAAATTTACCTGAGGTTTTTGGTTATTAATTTAAAATGAGAAATGCTCTTGTGGTTGTGACTTTTCCTCTAACTATGTTCAGCTGTGTGGGTGCAAGTGGTTAGGCAGAAAGCCAGATATAACCTGAGTTGTGTTTTTGCTAAGATAGATGAAGAAGTATAAAAAGGGTGAGTCAACTGTGATCTATAAATAGGTAGTGACTTTTATGATTGAGCAGAAAAGTTAAGCTGGGTAAGGAAGAAAGAGAGAGTATGAGAGTATTAAAGGATAAGGCAGTAATAAAGTGTTAGAGTTGAAGGATTATTAGAAAAATTAGAAGTTATCAATATGAGAGTAACGTGCAGGAATTTGATTATGGAAGGATTGCAGTTTTTTAGTGATGGCAATGTTTATGGTATGATTATAGGAGAGAGACTGGCTAAGTTGCGGGGGGCGGGGGGAAACAACAAGAGACAAGTTCAAGAACTTTGAGTACAGGATATGGGAATTATCATCTATAAGGGAATATACCAAGAGTTGAGGGAAAGTGGCTTAGAACAAGGAGGTCAACTCACTGAAAAGTGGGAATGGGCAAAAGGAAGCACTGAGATGGAGAAGGTGAGATGATTTGGTGATATGAGATTTTAAAGCATGGTACAATTAGGGAAGAATAACAGAAAATGGTGTGGAAAGGGCAATGATAGGAAAAGAGAGAACCAGCAGCACAAGGACTTTAGGAAGAACATCTACGACTGGAGAGATCCATGGGGAAAGCACATCTTTAGGAGAGAACTAGACATGTGTTAAAGCTAGGTGAACAGAATGTTAACTGAAGAAGTGGAGTACAGAGGGGTATTTGCTGAGTGCCAGAGAGCACATTGGAAGACTTGTGACTGTTGGGGTATAAGAAGATTTGGATAAGAAGAAATGGCTCCCTCTTTGTCCCTCTTGATAGAGATAAAGTTGCCCAGGATTCACATTTGCTGTGGGAGGGATGAGTTTATACTGCATGTGAGGTCCTGGTGAAGCTTGTTCTTACTTCTAGCATGTGAGCTCCCTCTTCACTTTGGTGAAGGTGAAGGATCCTAAAGAGTATAATTTATTTTTTAAGCCAATATTCTCTATATCTTAAGCCCCTAAGTAATTTGCCTTCACCTATTCTTTCAGTAAATATTCGTTGAATCTTTCCTAAGCGTCAGGTGCTGTAGTGAGTGCTTAGTTTCTGCCCTGCTGCAACCAAGAGCATAGGAAAGAGACAAAGCCTGATATTTCATAAATAATGACAAATTAAAGCTTTAGGGATTTCCACAGAGGAAAACTGCATTTGTCAGCAAAGCATATAACTGGGCATCTGGGTTTGTTTTTGTTGTCAGAGGGGTTTCTTTGAAGAAGTGGCATTTCACATTTTTTTTAAAGGATGATGGTGAGCTGAGCAAGCATGTCAGGAAGAAGAATATCCATAGAGAAGGAACTTTGGTAGCTCTAAACTTGGTGTTTTTCATGCATTCTGCAAAATATTCATCTACTTCCCATTAAGTCTCATACTCTCCCCAGTACACATAGCTCTTGAGATTATCAAAAAGAACAAAATACGTCTGAAAGTTTTTAAGAGAACTTGACCAAGTAGAAATGATTATTTCCAGGAAGATGAAAGAAGAATGTTTTACCATTGTTCACATTTCTCCTACTGTTTTTCTTGAGTCTGAAGAAAAGGGAGAATTCTTTCTAAGTGAAGTAGTATCTTAGATGTCCCTAGGTAGAACTGGAGCTTGCTATATTTCTAAAGTAATTTCTATTGTTAGTGGTAGAAGAACTGAAGAGCATGGAAGGAATGTAAAAGCAGTAGTATGACTTACTCAAAGCCTTTTCAAATTTCCTTTTTTTTAAATAATAGGCATTGTGCAGTAAAAAAATCTTTAAGGAACTAGTGAGTGAGCAATATTTACTAATTCCTTACTATGTGTCACCAAAACATGTATATTGCTTTGTTCAATGTCACTTTCTAAAAGATATATGTATGCCTAAATAATGTTGGGATTTATGGATTTAACTCATTTGGATTTCTAAGTGTATAAACATGATCTTTCATGTCTCTGATACAGTTTATTGGTGTTTTTCTGAAATAATTATAATGCCACTTGGAGTTGTTTAAAAGATTTGCATAAGTTACAAGAAAGTAAGTAGAGTTATTTTAGCTTGGGCACTGTAATAGAATACCACAGACTAGGTGGCTTAAGCACCAGACATTTTATTTCTCACAGTTCTGAAGGCTGGGAAGTCCAAGATCAAGGTGCTGGCCACCTGGTGAAAGCTCTTTTCCTGCCTTCTAGATAGCTGTCTTCTTACTGGGTCCTCATATAGAGAAGAGAAAGAGAGAGCTCTGATGTCTCTTTCTTCTTGTAAGGGCACGAATCCTGTCATGGGGGCCTCCCCTGCATGATGTCATCTAAACCTAATTACCTCCCAAATGCCCTAACTGCAAATGCCATCACATTGTGAGGTTCGGGGCTTCAACATATGAACTTTAGAAGGACACAAACATTTAGTTCACAATGCAGAACATATAGTAAATAAATGAAAATTAATTTTCTTTGAAATATAAGATGAGAAACAGAAAATTAATCATGACCCACCCACTCCCTCTTTTTTTTTTTTTTTTTTAATACAGAACAGGTAGCATTCTGTTCCTGGTCAGTCAGTTGTCTCTATGCCTGAGTCCCCACTCACACAGCTTTTTATAAACCATATCCGCAGGCAATAGAATTCTGTTTCAATCTGCCATGTTGAACAGTGAGCCAGGCTCCATTCTGCCACCTGTCTGGAACACATATGTTCTGTTTACAACATGAGTCTGAATTCTCAACTATCCATTCTTGATTCCTGACGCAGACCCAGGCAGGTTGGTTGCATCACTCTATCCACCTTTTCTACTTTGTTTTGAATTAGTCTAAAGAAAATACATGATATAAGACAATTGGCTAAAGTTAGATATTTGGGAAAGGCCAGCCCAGACATTCACTTGGAAGCCCAAAGTTATGGAAAATTAAAAGGCCGTATGGTTCATTGTCCACATCATCAACATCATTCAACTCAAAAATCATCCACCGGGCATTTTTAATGTTCAAAATCTATTGGACACTGATAATCAATTTATTTTTTATTCATTTATTAAAGTTTTTCATGTTTATTTATTTTTTGAGAGAGAGAGACACAGAGTGTGAGTGGGGGAGGGTCAGAGAGAAAGGGAGACACAGAATCAGAAGCAGGCTCTCAGAGCCTGATGCTGGTCTGGAACCCACGAACCGTGAGATCATGACCTGAGCCGAAGTCGGCCACTTAATCGACTAAGCCACACAGGCGCCCCTGATAATCAATTTAAAGAGGTGAATGATCCTTGACTTCAAAGATTTTACTGTTTATAGATGTGTCAGCCATGTAAATTACAATAGCATGAAGGAAAAAAAACCAGTTACTACAATGATGATACACTCAATGTATTCTAGGAATTCAAAGAAATAGTGATTAATTCTAACATGGGAATTCAGGAAAGGAGGGAGATTGGAGTAGATGTACACAGTAGTTATCATTTGAACAATGTCTTGAAAGGAGAGAAAAGTTGCCTGGGAACAGTGAAACAGAAAATGCTTTCTTCTTCGTCTAAGATGAAATGGGAAGAGGAGAAGTAAAGCAGAAGTTGAAAAGTATTTTAAAATGGAAATGAGAAAATAAAATTCATTTAGATAGCCCTGGTTTTATTATGTGAGCAGATGGAAGGCAGAGTTATATGGTCAGTGAGACTGAGGTAGAGAATCTAAGATAGGAAGATAGTTGAGTGGATGCAAAGGTTGTTGGATACATGGAAGGAAAGAAATAGAGAAAATCTGGAAACAAACATTTATTGAATTCTTAGTCTCTGCCAGGCAGTATATTTTTACATATACTATTTCAAGTCAAATTGAAGATAAAAGACTGAAATCTTAGAATTTTGGAGGAGTTAGGAAGATCTATTTATATTAACTTGTCATCAAATCCCAGCAAAAAGAACCGGTCGGTGTTCTTTTTGATATTTAACCCTGACCAAATATTTTAGGCTTAGTCTTTTCCTCTTTTAGGAGGAAAATAATTCTCATGTTATTTCCCTGTGTATTTCTCTAATTACTGCTTCCTTAATGGTTTCTTTAGAAATAAAATTTTCTGGGATGGAGTTAAGCTATATCACAATGATGTTTGCATTTATGGTCACTCTACCATGCATATATGGTAGTTAAGTTGTTCAGTTTTAACATGGGTGGTAGACTGAATAATCAGCCATTTAATCTAAAAGTGAAGGAAGACAAGCTCAAAGGTCCTTCTCTTCAGTTTCATCTAAATCATAGATGTAATTAAATTTTTTTTGAATGTTTGTTTTTTAGAGACAGAGAGACAGAGCACAAGTTGGGGAGAGACAGATAGAGAGGGGGACACAGAATCCGAAGCAGGCTCCAGCCTCCAAGCTGTCAGCACAGAGCCCGAAGCGATGCTTGAACTGAGGAACTATAAGATCATGACCTGAGCCAAAGTCAGATGCTTAACTAACTGACTGAGCCACCCGAGAGTCTCAATCATAGATGCAATTTAAAGCAGAAAGGGGGAAAGCCTTTCTGATCCTGTGTAGTAAAATTTAAGAAAATGAAAAAAGCAGGAATGGAAATGTAAAAGCCATGGCCATTTTCTCATCATTAACTGCTGCAACCCCCTCTTGTGTTGCATACAGGAACCCATAACTTTTTCAGTGACACATTAGGGATGAAAGGTGGCTGGATTAATCAAAGATTGCAGGTTATAGCAAATGCTCCAGTAGGTCCAAATGGTACCATTTGCACATACCCCGACTTAGCAAATGAATAGCATCTCAATGGTGGCCTATTAGAACGGAGAAACAGCCTGGAAATCAGACCTCTAACTTCATTCTCAAAGACATAAATTTGCTTCCTTCTACACTCAAATGCTGGATTTGGAAAAAGAAGGAAGAGGAAAGTTCCCTTGAGAGGGGAGAAGCATTTTTAAAAGGTGGAGTCCAAATATCCAGTTTTTCTGCGATAGTCCTGATCTTCACCTGTTTAAATGAGTTAAGTCCTTTAAATTATTTTAGCATCCTCTCTTCATTCTCAAAACTGTTCTAATTTGGACAATAAATGGCCACCTTGATAACAAGGAGGTTGATCTTATAATTGGTTTAATATGTACACTAAAGTGATGGTTTTGTCCTAGAAAAGAGTAAAATTGACAAATATAGTCAGCTGTTGGCCTTTATTGTTCTATCCTTCCTTCAAAATTTCCTGTATACCCACTCTTACTGGAAACTCAAACTGCACAGTATAATGAAATTCACTAAAGAAAACCATGGTGATTTTTGCACATTAGTTTAAGTGTTTACATTCATACCTGCTGCATCAATCTCAGACAGGTCAGTGTGAGGTGGAAAACAGTATTGCTGCTATGTCTCTGCTGTTTTCTTGTCATCAGCTTTTAGGGCATCCACAGAAAATCTCTAGTGCAACCGTAACCTAGAGTTTCCCTCCACTGCTTAAGCACACTTGTGCACTAATAAGTGTCCTGTCAAAATCTTACTGATTTTCAATATTACATGACACATTGGCTTAAATTATTACTATCTTGTATATTAATGTAATTGTTGGTTTAATGATCAAAATATTTTACTTGATGGGAAATTTACTTGAAATCTCTCTTTCATTTCATATAAAGTATGTGCCCACAGAGATATTAATTTCTTTCACCTGAGAATACCCTATAATTTCCTATCAATCTCAAAGAGAATATGCTGTGTTTAAATAAAGCTGTCTTAGAAATGTATAGTTATCATTTATCTATAATCCTTTAGATGAGGTTGATTTTTTTTAAACCTTAGGTTTTGGATTCATGAAACCCATATCCTGGATTTATTTTGGGAAGATGAGTTTGAGAATTACCATACTCTGAAAATTTGGAATACATTTTTGTTAGATTGCTTACAACAGACATCTGTTGTCATTATTCTGAGCAGAATAAAAGCAAACTAAATATTTTTGCAGACAGAACAAAATGAGGCTTAAAAAAATCGTACATGTTCTACATATAGTATAGCTACCTGAAAGCAACCCTTCATATATTGAACTTAATATTCATATATCAACTTGGTAAAATTGCTAAAAATGTCCCAAAATATTTGTTTAAAGTTATTAATTAATCGACAGCTGTTCACGTAACGGGGAAGGAACAGAACTGGGAACACAGAGCTTTGGCGCATACTCAATTTTAAATGATAATCTCTCATTCTAAATTGGAGAGTTTACCATCTCCAGTAGAAAAGCCATTTGGAAATGTTTGGAATGAGGTTTATTGTTTGGCTATCATCATAGCACAGAGATGGTAAACCAAGGATGCTAAACTCCCTGTACCTGTATGTGGAATAGTGCCTGGCTAACAAAAAATTGTACCACACAAAATGTATCTTTAATGGCATTTCACTTGACTAGAACATTAGAATTCAAATTCATTTATTTTCTCTTGGCCTCTGTGAATCTTCAAAGATATTACCAGTTCTGCAATACCTTGGCAGTTATTTAGAAAGAATTAAACTGAAACAGTTCCCCTTATAGAATCATAGGTATATTTGTGGTTTATGTATATATGAATATACGTCAAACACACACGCACACACATGCACACACGTATCTTCATTTTTAACAGTATCTTTTCTGTGATGGAATTTGGTAAAAGGCCTTTCCATTTCAGACTCAATCTAAGGACAATTAGTTATGGAAGCATAGAAGGGCCTTCTCATAAGATTATTTTCTGTGAAGAGAATTCATAAATCAGACCCCAGTAATTAAATTAAACCACATTTTTAGAGCAGTAATTTTAAACCATATTTTTTCTTTAAAGAAACAAAATACTCTTCTCAAATAAAATAATACATAGATATGCAATATATAAAATATATGGAAGTTAAGCTCTTCAATTGTACCATGGTCTATACTTTCTTCACTCCCTATCTTCCTCTCCAGACACTCTAGAGACTTCTCTATTAAATCCTGGGACTCCATCGACTACTATAGAAATGTATTGCTGTGAATTAGAGGTCCTCAAATTCAGTAAATGGTCAGATAATAGGCAAATGTAGTCAATATGCCAGTCCTAGACAATCAGCAATGGTAAGATTGAAGAGGCTTCGTACCATCCTTGAAAGCATGCAAGTTCAGTGAAAAAATTGTTGTTCAGAGAACATACTTTAATAAACCATATTTTGTCCTTGAGGCATGCTTTTTTGCCAGACCCGACATTTTACACCATTAGAAGAGCCTTGTTCATTCATTGACATATAGCCAAAAAGCCATCATGCTCTTTAATATTTCAGATCCAGTAATACAATAAAGTCCTAACTCCTTTCAGCTGTCTAGAGAAGTAGTTCCACCTCTCTCTGTGACGTTCTGGCTTTTTTGTATGCCCTCTGAACACAGAGTATAAAATCTCCCATGGATTTTGGAAAGTGTTTGCCTTCTGATATAAATCTGCATATTTTGGACCTTATCATGAATATGTGAATGTTAGCTACATTTTGTGGAGTTGAGAGGTGGTCAATTAAATAAGTTCATTTCTATCAGACAAACTCTAGGACTATAAATATGCATTATATTTTTAGCCCTTAATAAAGGAAGCCAAAATGTAATCATGAGTGGTAAAAAATATGAAATAAAAGCCCAGGATGGCCTTGAAAGAAAATTCTTATGATCTAGCAGAGAACATACATTGGTATAGAAGAGTGTGGAAGCGAGGATAAAAGGAAAGTCGTAATGAGATAGATTGGATAACTTAATTTATAACAAATTGTGTGGTATATGTAATATTTTTGCTCTCATTACATAGTTACATCATATTTTTTTCTGTCAAAAAAGAGAAGGTATGAAACCTATGGCATATTTTATACTCATGCTATTGAGAAAATGTGTCTGTCTTACAAAGTTCATGCCATATGCATTTTATAGTATGAAGAACTGTATTTGAATATGAATTTATGCACTTTTATCTCAATATCTGGATTTCAATCTCTTTCAAATTAGCAATTAAATTGAACTAAATGCGCTTTTGATATGATTTAAATGCCATTTGATTCTTTTTCAGAGCACTCATAAATATGATGATTTTATTTTAGTGAGTTACAATTACAAATTCAAAAAAAATGAAAACTTATTTTTTTATTTCTTCAAGTAACAAAGGAATATTGAACTCAGAATCAGAAGGATAGAGATTTATCCTTAAATTATTCTTTTAATTTTAAAGTCATTATATTTTAGTGTATGCGTGAAAGTTATGTCTCAAACTCAAAAAGAGAAGAGTGATTTAGCAATTGGTGAATATGTTAGTGTGGACTGACTGGATAGTTTACCTGAACTAATCACATATTAGTCAGTTTTCTTATTTTCTTCTGCATAGTTTGACCTTGTCAATTCTTTTGTCATTGCAATAGCCCTGATAAAAGTCATAAGGAGATAAAAGCATTTAAATGATACCGCAACAAAACATTTGGGGGATTGCTTGCTTTTTCTATTAGGTAACCTTGAACTTGTATGCCCCTCTTTTCCATCTTGTTTTGGTGCATTGGTATTTCACTTCTGGCACAAGCTGGTGAGTCTGTGGTAGAATAATATGCCTAGACATGATTATGATATTGCACCAGACCATTAGCAAAGAATTATTCTATTATAATTCATGCCTGAAACAGTGCCTAGCATTCGCTGAATGAATGAGATTTTCAAAAAAAATCTATTATATATGAAAAATTTAAAAGCCACCTGGCTTAAGAACTATATAGTCTGCATATCACTACATGAGAGGTATATTGTTACTCATTTTATACTAATTTTTTGGAACACTTTTATATGTATAAGCCATTAGCGAAAGTATAGATGGCTACAGTCAGAATGGCTACATTTTAGTGGTTCTTTAGAATCACAGCAAATGAACTCCTAATAGTAAGCAAACAAAACAAAGCAAAACAAAAAATTTAGGTAAACCTTTATTAATTCCATAAGTAATTACCTTATTTTGCTTTAGTAATTGTATTATGTCTAAATTTTAAGGTGTAATGCTGATGGATCTTTGACTATTTTTAACAGTAACTTTACCTTGTGTATAGATGTAATGAAAACGTAATTGCTTGTTAAATTTCTATTAGGTATGTGATAGCTAATATAAGACATATGGGATTAATTAAATATGTGCTAAGTCTATTAATGAATTCCAATTAAACATCATTAGTTTCCTCTATTATAATTAATTAGATATATATTAATTATTGGAATGAATATATATAAGTAATAATGTATAGTTATATTTAATATATTTATACTGATCAGATGATACTTAGGTTTACATTTTAATATCTTCATTTTTCTAAATTCCAATACGTGTAGGTTGGTGAAGTATATAATGTCTATATATAATCAACATAAATACATTTTCTGTAACTTCTTTTTTTCTTTTTTCTACAGGCTTAATCCCTCCTTCCTTTTCATTTGCATTCATTTTTTATGAAATAGTAGCCGTAATTTCCTTTTTTTTCCTTGGGCTTAAAATCCTCTGTACCTCTATTTATATATTCCAAGTCTATAACCAGTTACCTTGGAAACTATTTAAAGAACATCTTCTCTTTACTATTTGTTTTATCAGATCATAAAAGTGCCTTCTCTCTCCTTCATCTGCTGCTTCAAATAACTCAGTGCTGTGGGAACTGATAAGCTCAGGGTTTATGCCAGTGTTGGCTCTGTGTATATATTTGTACATGCATGTTTATGTTTTGTGAGTGATTCATAAAAACTTAATCATAATGATCTTGTACATTACTTCACATCATTATTATTTGGGAGAGGGACTACCTGTGTGACTAAAAACTGAATTCTGAGATAATTTCTTTTATGAGTATTCCAACATTTGAATCTGTAGTATATAGTATTTACCAGTAAGATATATACAATATTATAATAGTTTATATTAGACAGTTTTACCTCTAGTTTGTTCTTTGAGGGATTGTAGACTAAAATCACAGATTGAAAAAGAATTGAAAAATACATCACAGATTGAAAAAGAAATTAACAATGAATAGTTTCTGGGGCTGCACTGCCTAAACTTAAATCCCATTTCTACCACATACTAGCTGTTTGACCTAGAACAAGCTATTTAATGCTTTGTAACTTATCTACAAAATCGGGATTATAAAAGAACTTACCTGATAGACTTATTATGAGTTAATTCTTGTAAGCACCTAGACTATATGGCACATGCCTGTTATAGATCGAACCAACTGACTTGAAAATAATTGATCCTAAACTAATTAAAACCTATGGTAATACATTGTTTATGATCTAAAGAGAAATTTAATTTATATTTCTAAATTCATAATCTGGATGTTAAGTGTCAGTAAAATCTGATACTGAACTGCATATATAACACACATTTATTTTTCTGCCACAATTTCAAAGTCAAAGTATATTGAATTTATTTATTTTTATAAAGAAAACTTAAGGAGCTTGTTGATTATTATGGATGTCCTTGCAAACATTCCATTTATACTGCACACCTCAAAGCTTTTTGTACAGAAATACTTCACAGTGGTTTTGATGTTTTCAGATTCTTCTTTTATCAAAGACATTTATTAATTAAGTTAGGGTCTTGAAGTATGTTATCTATATTATGGATTGAGACATGAATACTTGGATAGCACATTAGATTTTCAACTCATCATATCATTTAGGACTTTTTTTTGATATCTTCTATTCAATTCATTTGGAAGAACAAAGCAAACAAATTATGAATTGAAAAAGTTAATAGGTAATAAAGTTTGTAATTAGCAATGGGTTTATCCAAATAAAAAAAATTTCAGTTACTTCAAGAAACTACTCTTTGTTTTATGAGAACTCACAAATCTTTATTTATCCCTTGTGCTACCTTTAAAGAATTGCTTCACCTGGACCTCAGCTTCCTCAGTACACCACAGGGCTCCGAATGTCTGACTTTCAGAATTCTTTACACCTGGCAGTTGTAAAACACAAAGAAGGCCAAGTTCCTCATTGGTACACAATAAATGTTAGTTCCTTTATTTCTTTAGTGAAAACCATGAAATTTAAAGACAAAGTGTTTTACTATTTTGGGGCATTTTTATAATATTATATTGTAAAATCAGATATTTACTAAATATGATTACAGCAGACAGCGGATTTAATACAGTCTTAGGTTTTGCTTCATGAATGCTCCTGAATCAATAGAAGAAATGTGAGATTGATTCAAAGAAATAAATATTTTCCAGGAACATTCTTCTAAATATATAGATATCCATTCCTCTCTATATTTGTTAAATATAGATATAGCAGGAACTTATTACCTTTCATTTTATTGTATATAGTACATTAAGTAATGGCAATATTTTTAATTATATGGGGTCACCAACATGTGAATTTCCTTTTATTTGGAGGAATAATTTGTTTCTGCCACTCTAATATGGCAGTGATTAGCACTATTTTATTTTATTCAGTGAGTGTTCACTGTACACCAGGCACCATGTTAGACACTTATCATGCATTTTTGTTATATAATCCTCACAACCAAGCTATAATCTGGACGTTTCTTTTATCCATGTAAAGGTAAGGCAATTAAAATCTGTAGAATGAAAAGACTTGCTTAAAGTTATATAGATGTAAAGTGCCGAGACAAGAATTTGATTTATAGGATAAATACAATACATTTTGTGTAAGTATATATATATTTATATGTGAAAATTTATATTTATTAATAGATATTAATAGAAATGTATTTAATATAATATATACCATATATATATCATGTTACATTTATTAGTAGAAATTATGCTGCTTTTGATTTGTAAAAAGAGTAAAATTTCTTTCTTTTTTTTTTTTTTTTAAACTTTATAGTTTATTGTCAGGTTGGTTTCCATATAACACCCAGTGCTCTTCCCCACAAGTGACCTCCACCAAGACCATCACCCCCCTTTACCTTTTCCCCTTCCCCTTCCC
>CM053577.1:57067842-57107362 GCA_028646485.1 Cryptoprocta ferox | reverse complement strand
AGCGCGCTCTCCCTGTGTTGGGCTCGGGGGCTCCTTCCCCTGCACCACCAGGACCGCCCGTCCCCTAATTTCCCAGATCACAGTCACTCACTCAGGCATCTTTGAGGTTGTCTTCTTTCTGGCGTCTGTTTCTTCTTTCCCCCACTTGCAAATCTAAGTTTTATCCCTTCAGTCCTTCTCAGTTCAATCCATACGGGCGTATGCGGATTACAGAGCTCCCTGCTCGTCCGCCATCTTGTCCTCCTCTCCGAGTAAAATTTATTTCTAGTTAAATCAGTTATAGTTGGGTTCTGTATAGTATATTGTACTATTTGCAAGAAATGGAATATTTCTTATTTTTTGTGCAGGTGTCCTTATACTTATAGTGTTAACATTTATGTTAATTAAGAGATAAATATAAAGAGATCACTTAGTTGCAGAAATCAGCTGTAAATAGCTTTTACACAGAAATTCAGGATGTTGTTCCCAAGGAAAGACACAGTTACAGGACCTCAGATTAGTTTCTTCCCTATTATTTGATTTTTTTGAATAAATAGGTTGCTTTATGTTCTCAAAGTAAAAAGGGGTGATTCATTCTAATGTTGCTGTAGCATTTGAAATAGTGTAGATAAAAGCCTATTTAGGGGGGCATAAGATCACCATAAGCCTCTTGTCAGTTTCCAGTGAATTCATACATATCAAAAAGGACTCAATGAAAAATAACAAAGTGGAAAGATAATGAGCCCGTCAAAGCAAATGCTTAATGCAGCTCCACTTTGGTATTAATCATACTGTATGTGGGTGAGGGTCGAAGCAGCTGAGGTCAATAGAGAGGATTTTGGTAAAGGCAAAAAGAAAAACTAAGCTAGTGATTTCAGACAGATTGAAAATTTAAAAGTGAGACATAAAGGTCACAAAATCAGGTTCAGTTTCAGAAGCACAGTGGGCAAGTTTTAATGACTTCTCAGCAAAGCTTTTTAAGAAAAGCACTCAAGTTTGAACTATTCAGACAAACTAAACTTGTTTTTAATCGACAATTGATGGAATATCCTAAAGATTAAATGAAATTATAAAAGTTGCTTTTATTGAGGGAATGTTACTACTGTGGGTGATTAAAGTAGCTTCTTTGAAAAAATAATTTAAAATGTATGCAGGTTTTATTCAGCACACATAATTTAAACATTGTTTTATATCGCAGAGGAGCAATATATATATTGCATATGCACATGCATGTGCATATGCAATTTTAAAGATGTCTTTATAAGAAGATACTTTCCATAATTAAATGTAGGTACTTTTCATATTTATAAGGATTTTTAAATGTTTCTGTAAATTGTATCCTCTGAGCTAGCTAAATCCTTTTTTGACAAATACTGAGAGAGCGAATGAAGTTCCTTCCTGAACCCCATCCACTCCATTTGCACTCTATCTTTAAAGATAAGGAGGAGATGGAGGACCAGGAGGACCAGGAGGAAATGGAACAGAAAACAAAATCCTGTTGTATATAATACAAATAGTTGCTAATTCTCTTGCTGAGTATTGTACAAGTTCAGTTTTCCTCAGAATTTCTTTTCAAATATATTTACAATTATTCAACTCAGTTTATTGAAAACTTTTGAGGTAAGCTATCTTTCAAGGACTAGAGAGGGCCCAAATATCATTATATATATATATTATACTTTACAGTCTAAGGTGATTTTCATAAGTAGCCATAAACTTGGGACATTTTGGGTATCTAGAAAAAAACAGTACTTATGGAAATTGTACATAAAGGTTAATACCATAGTCCTGTGCTAAAATAACTTTCACAATCCCTGGTCCTTGTAGTTTAGAAATGGGAACACATTTATCCATCTGTACATGAATAGCATTTCTCTTTGTTTTTAGTATTTCCTTAATTTTAATTGAATATATTGATAATGGCATGTGTTTGAATCATATTAGACACTAATATGTAGATATTTATTGTTTTATTTTACTAAGCTAATGTTGCAGTCTCTACATTCACCATGCCCACCAGTTAGTTTAGTCAAGCATCCTGGATTATGGTAGTCTTCTGCTGGCCTTTCCACCCAAGTCATTCCTAACTTCTCAGCGATCTCAAGTTAAATATCTGGTTTTAACATTTAATTACATTTCTAGCTTCAATTATTTGCTGTTGCATTTTTGTGCATAATATTTTATATAGCAGTGTTGTTAGATGAAATAACTCATAAAGAATGAAAAGATGTCTTACTATACTTCAGGCATAGCTATAGTTTTTAACTAATGATAATAATGAAAGATCCATTGTTATCTTGTTCTGGAATCACACAAAATTACAACAAAAATGAACTAATTTTTAAACATATTTTTGGTTAGTTTGGAGCATTGAAAGGGGTCAATATATATTAAATCATCACAGTACTCTTGAAAATTAGACACAGGAGGAATAAGTATTCGAATTTATAGAGGGGAAATTTTATGATAAAGAGACTTACCCAAGATTTCTCCCCTAGTGAATGATGAACTAGAAAGTCATCTGGCACACTTGACCATGAGTCCATCATTTTTTCCCATTAGAGATAGGATGTACATATGCCCCAGTTTTTCCAGGGAAGTCTCACTTAATACCCAGTATCCTGAATCAATCATTAATTGTGCCTTTTTAAACTCTCAGTAGTGTTAGTAAGTGATATGATCACCATAACTATGGCTACAGTGAGAAACAAGGAAAAAAAAATCAGAAATAGACTGTACAAAAGAAAAGATATTTTGATGTCCATATTGATCAGATCATATATGTTTATGACCATTAATGATGTAATAATCTCCTTTAAATGATTCATGGGTTAGAAAATGTATAACTGTTGTGACATAGATCCTTATTATTTTATCTATTGTTTGGAAATGACTTAATTATCTATGGGTGTCTCTGTACGTGTTGTCTAAACAATTGTAAGATGTTACAATATGTGAAAATGGACCTGTGGTAGATCCAACTTGTCAAGTTTGACATGCCACCCAGCAGATAGGAGGGGGAAATTAAGTCATTTGCTTTCTAACAACTGAGTCAGGTTGAGTGAAATGAGAGAGGCTACATTTGATTCATCAGAATGCAAATTGGATTATGAGAACACAAGTCATAATGGGTGTTAAGCTGTGTTCCCTATATTAATTAATAACTGACTACTAAAACAACTAACATTTTTCCAGTTCTCTTTGATCTAATAACTTTGAAACGGGCAGTGTGAAAACAGTGTATTTTGATAGATGCTTATTTTCTTTTGTAATTCATGTGTTTCTCTTTGGAAATAAACTCTTGATATTAATGATATTAGTTCTTTTGTCCAATTTCAAAAATCTGTTTTTTAGAAAGTTATTATTATTGTTACTATTCCACAGCAGGTAGCCGACTGCTTTAATGCTCCTCTGTATCGTTTCAAAATAGGTCGTTTTAAAAATCTATTTCCAAATGTGGAAAGATTGACAGAGGTTGAGATTTGTACCAATTTATTAAGCCCACAATATGTATATGATGTATATGTGAGATCTGAGAGGAGCATGCATGTGTGTGTTCGTGTGCGTGTGTGTGTGTGTCTGTGTGAAGGTAACATAACCCCTCCAAAGAACCTAAAGAAAATTGCTCCTGACAATCCTATTATGGAAAGCACAGGACAGGAATAAAAAATCCATGAACATGTCTAGTCATTTAAATAAGTTTGGTTTGAAACAAGAGACTAACATACTATTATCTTCGTATCATCCCAGATTACTATTTTGGCTTAAAATTTATACATCTATTTAGATAAGTTTGTAGTAAGTTTAAACTGGAATATTTCAAAAAGAATATATAAACTGTAGGTTCCATGTAGCATTACCGAACGTGACTAGGATGAAAATCTATAATGAGCTACCTAAATAAAATTTTTTAGCATTGATTCGTTCAACTATTATTAAAGATTCTACCATATATAATAATAATACTTAATTAATTGCATTCTTAAAATTATGGGAAATTTCTCACTGTGCTGAAGTTAAAAATCCAGTGTAATAGAAGCAGTGAAAGTTTGGTAAAAATTATTTTAAAAACTGTTCTCATTCTTTCCTTTTTATTACATTAGATTTTCTATGAAGAGAGGTCATTATAGTTTGAACGAAAATGCTTGACAACAGAGTGGTTAAGGTTGATTACTTCAAATGGTGAAAAGTAATTTTTAACAACTACTACAATCAGGTTTCTTTCTTTCTTATTGTATTTGATAATTATGGTCCAGTTATTCACTAATTATTTTTGTATGCATCCAAAAAATGTCAAAAAATGCTCTATTTCCACTAAAATCTTTCAGCAAGACAATATTCATGTGCAGGATGTAAACAAAGCTATTTTCATTTGCTTTGAGTGTTAACTTGACAGTGCTATTTTTTGTAATTGCCAATATAAAATGGATCCTCACCAGTGACAAGAAAGAGGTTATTATTGCTGAACATTAGGCATCGTAATTTGCATCTGCTTATGCCCTCATGAGAATGCCCTTCCTTCAGAAAGGAGACACAGAGGAATAGAGTTCTTTAGTTGGTCCTAGTGTTTTTTTGGTTGCTTGGATATGCTCCCCCACAGATCTGTTCCCCTTACACTTACTCATCAAGGAATGCCCATGGATTTTTTGTTTTGAATCACTACTTAGAAACTCCATTTCCTCCACCATTGGCCTATTTTGATGAATATTGCCAATGGTAGAATTTCTCAAATTTTCAAATGTCTTGAATTATTTTAAGCCCTAGATTTAACTTTGTTAAAAACATTACTTTTAGATATATTTTTGTTTATATTTGAGCTCCATGAATAAAAGCTAAGCATAGTTAATAGTGCTTTTTTTTCCATAGAAATGTTTATCGCTTGCTAAAATTATTAGCAGTTCCATTCTTTTATCTATGTAAAAAGCAAGAATTCTAAAGGAAAACTACACTAACCAACTAGGGTAAGCAATAGTTCAAATTATCTTGTGTCTTTTGTTTAGGAGCATGGTGAGCTAGATCAATCTTACTTCTTGGTGACGCTATCGTTATGCTATGCAAGGCTATTTTATTTTAATGTTTTAAAATATGTATGTTTTAAAATTTTACATTTTAAGTTTATATCTATCATTTTGTCTTATGTTTCACTCAGTAAGATTATTGTGAATTGTTTTACAATTTCTCCAGAATTATATATAGTATGTGTCCACATATTATTTATTCTTCTGCTAGTGACAGAAGCTACGGTTGTGTTCAAACTGTCTATCGCAAACTATTCTTCAGTAATCATCTTCATATGTTGATAGATGTTTTCTGACTGATTTATGGTGCCACTTATATCAAAGTATCTGTCTATATCTCTATCTATCCCATCTATCTACCGATCTATGTGTCTATCATCTACTATTATCTATCTGTAATCCAAATAGATTTATTTTTGCAGTTTTAATTGCATTTCATTTATCTTTTGATGTATTTCCCCCAACTTATTTTTACTAATATATATTAATGGTACAGTTGGCCTGTGAACAATATAGGCTTGAGCCATGTGGGTCCACTTATATGCAAATTTTTTGATAAGTAGAGTGCAGTACTGTAAATGTATTTTCTCTTATGATTTTTAAATGACATTTTTCCTTTCTCTGACATACTTCGTTGTAAGAATACAGTATATAATGCTTATGACATACAAAACATGTATCAATTAGCTATGTTATCAGAAAGCTTCCAATCAACAGTAGACTATTAGTAGTTAAGTTTTGGGGGAGTCAAAAGTTATATGTGGATTTTTGACTGCACATGGATCAGGAACCCTAACTCCCACATTGTTTAAGGCTCAACTGTATATATTAATGTTTGATAGGGTGAAGAATTTCTTTTTTCCTTTTTTTTTAAATCAGCCTTTAGACAGAAGTTTTTTAAAATTTATACATCTATAAATGTATAAATTGCTGTATGTAAGCTTTGGAATAAGTCTGCTGAAGAAAAAAAAGTCTGCCTGATTTTATCTTTATTGAGCTAAAATTGACATACAGCAAACTGAGTGTGTTTAAAATGTAAATTTGATATTTTTGAAATATGAATATACCCATGATGCAATACCATAGTTAGCATAAAACTTATTTTTCACTCCCAAAAGTTCCTTTGTTCTCCTTAGTAATTTGTTCTCTCTACCTCTCCTCAATACCATGCCTAACTCCTGGAAACTACTGATTTGTTTTCTTTCCATTAAATTAGTTTATATTTTCTAGAATTTTACATAAATGTAATTGAGAGTAGGTGCTTTTTTTTAGTCTTCCTTCTTGAATTCTATGTAAGTATTTTGAGATTAATCCATGTTGTTTTCTCCTATTCCATGACTTGTCTTTTTATCCATGTATAAGTGGTGTTCAAAAAAACTTAACTGTAGTAAAATCTGGTTTATTTTTTTCTTTTATGGATTATTGTTTTGGTATTCTTTTAAATAAATCTGTGCCAAATTTAAAGTTACTAATTTTTTTTTGCTATGTCTTCTTTCAGAAGTTTTTGTAGGTTTAGGTTTAAAATTAAATCTATGATTCATTTAAATTAATTTTTATACATGGTATAAGGTATAACATGTCAATGCTTTTTTTATTTCTACATATGAATATTCAATTATCCCATGACCCTTTATTGAAAAGTCTATTCTTTTTTCACTGAATTTCCTTTCCACAGTCTAAAAATCAATTGACCATCTATGTTGGATTTTTTCTTTGTCCTTCAGTCTGTTCCATTTGCTAATTTATCTATATTGATACTACACTGTCTTGATCAGCATAGGTTTATAGTAAATCTTGAAATCAGGTAATTTGATCTTCCAACTTTGTTCTTTTTCAAAACTCTTTTGACTGTTTTAAGTCCTTACATTTATACATAAATTTTAGAATCAGCATATCAAATTCTACAAAAATGCCTATTGGCAATTTCTTTGGGATAACTGAATATATAGATAATTTGGTTGGGATTGGGAAGAATTGGTGTCAAAATACTAAGACTTCTAATAAATACAGTATATTTTTCCATTTATTAATGTTTAATTTCTCTTAGCAAAGCTTTTTAGTTTTAGTGTCTAGATTTTCTCAGAATTATCCCTATGTATTTAATAATTTTGATGCTGTTATTGGTATTTTGAAAAATTATATTTTCCATATTATATTTCCATGTAGAAACAAAATTGATTATTTTATAGTGGCTCTGTATTCCAAGATATTTACTATACTCACTTATTAGTTCTAGCATATTTTTTTGTAGAGTCCATAGAATTTTCTACATAGATAATCATGTGGTCTGTGAATGGAGAGTTTTACTTTTTCCTTCCTAACCCAGATGATTAAACATTGTTCTTTTGTGCTTTACTGTATTGGCTGAAGTCTTCACTAAAATGTTGACTAGGGAGAATGAGAGCAGGTCACTTTTTCTTGTTTCTCTCTTTAGGGGAAAACATTTTTGTCTTTCATCAAATACGACATTAAGCTTCAAGGTTTTGTAGGAGAAACATTTTATCAGAGTGTTGAATTTACATGTTTCCTAATTTACTGAAATTTTATTTTTAAAATCAGGAATGGAAGCTTAATTTTTCCAAATGATTTTTCGCATCTGCTGAAATGATCATATGTATATATGGTAAATGACATTGTTTTCTACTTTCATTCTTGGGATAAACTCTATCCTATTTATGTATTTTTGGATTCCTTTGCTAAAATTTCTGAAGAACTTTTGCATATATGTTCATGAGAGATATTGGTCTACAGTTTTCATCTTGTGTTTCTCTCATTTTAGTATCAGAGTAATAATGACCTCATAGAATAAGTTATGAGCATAAATCTTCAAATTTCTGGAGTTTGTTTAGAATTGGTATTAATTCTTAAATGCTTGGTAGAATTCATTAGTGAAGTTACCTAAGCATAGGATTCTCTTTATGGAAAGGTATTTAATAACAAATTCTATTTTTCCATAGGTACATATTTACTCAGGTTATCTGTTTTACTTTTAGTGAGCTTTGGTAGTTTGTGTCTTTCACAAAATGTATCCATTTCATCTACGTCATTGAATTTATTAATATACATTTCTCTGCGATATTGTTTTATTATTATTTCTTTTTACAGCTATAAAAATTGAGGTGGTGTCAATTTTCTCATTCCTGATCCTGGTGATTTATCTCTTGTCTCTTTTATTATGATCAGCTGGCTTAAAGTTTAGAAATTTTAGTGACCTTTGAAAGAGGTCGATTTGATTTCATTGACTTTCTCTCTTGTTTTTCTGTTTTCTAGTTCACTGACTTCCCCTCTCATCTGTATTTCCTTTCTCTGCTTATTGTTGGTTTCATTTGCTCTTCTTTATCTAGTTCTTAGGGTGGAAATTGCAGTAATTGATTTAATTCTTTTTTTATTTTCTAAAATATGTATATGTAGTTCTACTTTATCTCCAACCAATACATTTTGATACATTTTACTTTCATTTTCATTAAGATTAATTAATATACTTTTCTGTTTCTCCATTGATTTATTCTTTCATTCTTGGGCGATATAGAGATGCTACTTTTTAAATATTTGATGATTTTATTATCTCTGTTAATTTGATTTCTATTTTAATTGCATTATCAGGGATTGATTTTGGAGTTTTTCACCTTACATTTTGCTTATATGATATGGTAGCATTTAATATTTTTATATGTGATATAATAAAAATTCTATTTCTATATATAGATAGATAGTTCTATCAGCTTTTCCTTAATATGAAGGATATATTTTTATTTTATTTTTACTTATTTATTTTTCAGAGAGAGAGAGAGACAGAGTGTGAGTGGAGGATTGGCAGAGCGAGGAAGACACAGAATCTGAAACAGGCTCCAGACTCTAAGCTGTCAGCACAGAGCCTGAGGCAGGGGTTGAACTCAGTGACTGTGAGCTCATGACCTGAGGTTGGACGCTTAACTAACAGAGCTACCCAGTCATCCTATGCAGGATACATTTTTAGATACATGTAGAGAATGTATAGATTTACACCCGTTATATTCTTTTGATCTATTTTCTCTTTATTACATAGCATCCAAGTTCCTCTTTTATGATTTGCATACTTAAATTCTTTTTCTTTCTTTCTTTCTTTCTTTCTTTCTTTCTTTCTTTCTTTCTTTCTTTCTTTCTTAATGTTTGTTTATTTTTGAGAGAGAGCACAGTGGGAGAGGGGCAGAGAAAGGGAGGTCGAGGATCTGAAGGAAGCCCAATGTGGGGCTCAAACTCACAAACATGAGATCATGACCTCAGCCAAAGTTGAATGTTCAACCAGATGAGCTACCCAGGCACCCTCTTAATTGTCTTATATTTGAATTGCTGTCCCCTTAATTATAATCTTTCTTTGTAGACAATATACACCTACACTTTTTCTTATCCAATCTGAAGTTAGTGTCTTGATCATAACTTTAGCCTACTTAGATTTACCATAATTACTGTTAACTTATGATTTACCATAGCTTTTTCATTTTATATTCACTTATCACTATTATCTTATTCCCTTCCTTTTTTAATCCTTCTATGGAAAGTGTAAAGAGATTTTTTTTAATTGCCTTGAAAAAATATGCATTCTATATTTATTCATGCATGTATATATATTCATGGTTATGTGTTTCATTTATTCATTACTTAGCATCATATTAGAACTCTCTGGTTCTTAAGTGACACACCATTAAATGCACATATCTTATTGATACTATATAAAATTTAATTTTCTATTTAATGATTGTACCATTTTTTATTTTATTTTTAAAATTTATTTATTTATTTTGAGAAGGTGGGGCAGAGAAAGAGAGGGAGAGAGAAAGAATTCCAAGCAGGCTCTGCACTGCCAGCACAGACCCCAATGCAGGGCTGGAGCCCATGAACTAGGTGATCATGTACTGAGCCAAAATCAAGAGTCAGACACTCAATCGACTGAGCCACCAGGCACCCCAATTGTACTATATTTTAAAACATTTTTTCTTACTTCCTGTTAATTTTGTCAGCATTAATATCTACTATAATTTACAGATCCATATTGTCCATATTCCAAATCTATGAAATCCTGAAATTATTTTCTTTCTATAGTACATTGTTCATGTGCATTAATAAAAAGTGTCCTTCAAAGACTGTTTTATTTTGTCATTGCATTTATCTGCTAATTTTGGACAAAAATTATTAGATTATAATTTTTTTTCCTGTCAACTCTTTAACATTTTACTCCTTTGGCTTCTCATATCTAAGGTTGTTTTTATGAAGACTCATAAGCCTACAATGCTTGCTCCTTTCAACTGATTTGATTTCCTTTTTGGAAATCTATACAGTGTAACTAGAAGTAGATTTTTAAATTTTTATTCTGCTTAGCATTCTAAAAGCTTATTTTACTCTGACTTACTATATTATCCAACGACTAGATATTAAAGTTTTATTTTTGTTTCTCTTATTTCCTGCCTCCACTTTTTTTTAGTTCAACCAACTTGTTCTAAACTACTTCTAATCATGTAAGCCTTCTTTAGTTGTAGGTGTACATTTGTTTTATCAATTCTTTTAGCCATCACATTTTATGATATAGTACCTCCAATCTTTCTCTTTATATTTTCAATATACTTGCTCAATCTTGCTTTGCTTTTTGTACATCTATGCATAAGTCAAAGGAATAGATCTCTTCACCGATCCAATCTTTTTGGATAAATAAGTTTTATCAACACTTCCCTGCTGTATTAATTTTTCTATTGGATCATTTCTTAGAATGCTACAGCATAACCTTTTGTCCAATAAATTGACTTTAACTAAAGCTTCAGATACAATAAATTAAAATATATTTTATATCCTACCCAATTATATTCATTTGTAGGGCTATCACAATAAAATACCACAGACTGAGTGGCTTAAAAATTAGAAATGTCTTTTCTCACATTTCTGGAGGCTGATGTCCAAGATCAAGATGATAGTAAGGCTGGTTTCTTCGGAAACCTTTCTCTGTGGCTGTCTTCTTGTTCCATTCACATGGTCTCCCCTCTGTTCCTGTGATCCCTGGTGTTTCTTTCTTTGTCCAGATATCCTCTTCCTATATGGATGCTTGTCATTAAATAAGGGCCCACTTGAACGGTCTAATTTTAATTTAATCAATGGTTTAAAAGCACCTATCTCTAAATACATTCACATTTTGAGGTACTTGGGGTTAGAATGTTAACATATGGATTTTGAAAGGACACAGTTCAGCTCATAACATCAAAGTCTGTACTAAATAAATATTTTGCATAACATTAATATAAACAATAGAATTGTGTCATAAAGAATAGCACAAAACTTTTAAAATTATTTATTTTTGATATTAAATATTCCATCAAAAATAGAGGAATCTATCTGGAATTATTTTTTGGTGCAACCAGTTAGGAGATTTTGGTAGAAAGAGTGTTTGATTTGACATAGATAGTAAGGCTTCTAGACTCAGTATCATTTCTATAAATTAATGGTCCTTATTAAGTTCCTTGACATCTCTAAGTCTTATCATTCTTTTTCATAATATATTTAGTAGAGAGCAATGTCTGAGAAGATCTAATGAGTTATGTATGTGGAAGTTGTATTATAATTGTACTTAATTATATGTTATCATTTGATATGACTATCGTAATCATAATTATCTCATGTTTCTGCAACATATTTTTGATAAAAAGAATGTATATTTTCTGTCATTTTAAAAAAGATTTTAAAAATGCTTATTTATTAATTTTTGAGAAACAGAGAGCACAAGCAGGAGAGGGGCAGAGAGAGAGGCAGACTCAGAACCTGAGACATGCTGTAGGCTCAGAGCTATCAGCACAGAGCGTGACGTGTGGCTTGATCCCACGAACTGCGAGATCATGACCTGAGCTGAAGTCGGACACTTAGCCAACTGAACCACCCAGGCACCCCTGTTTTGTGTGTCGTTTTAAATAAAAATAATTAGTATTAATTTTGTTGGAAAAAATTATAGGAATTTTCAGTAATTTGAAAAATTTATAGTATCTGAATTCTGTGGAAATCAATGAATATTTGTCAAGTATCTATTATGTATAAAATACTACCTTGAGTGCTATACATGGCACAAATGTGAACAAAATTTACTTTCAGCTTTTAAGATAATTGTTTGTAGTAAGCCTTGAGTATCAATTTGAATATGGAAATTTCCTTAAAGGTAACAGTGTTGTTATAGCCTATGAGATTTTTGTAGAGACTCATAGTTTTGACTGTTTATGGAAGAGTGGGGATGATCAGGAAATATATTTTAAGAAGATAATTGAAAAGGAAAGACATTAGAGGAAACTAGATCAATTTAAGAATTCATAGGGGCGCCTGGGTGACTCAGTCAGCTGAGCATCCGACTTCTGCTCAGGTTGTGATCTCATGGCTCATGAGTTTTAGCCCTGCATTGGGCTCTGTGCTGACAACTCAGAGCCTGGACCCTGATTTGGATTCTGTGTCTCCCTCTCTCTCTGCCTTTCCCCTGCTCTCTCTCTCTCTCTCTCTCTCTCTCTCTGAAATAAACAACATTTTTTTAATCTTTAAAAATTCATAGTATGAGTTTGAGTGAGAAGTAATAAGGTCCTGAAATAAAGTAGCAATTCAAGAATAGATAAGGGAAAAGTAAATGGCAGAAACATTTAGAAACAGGGTTTACAATCTGTTAGAATGTTATTTATCTGTCCTTTCAATCTGTGGATCTGCACATTCTACTTTGTATCACATATATTTGCATTTCTCTTTGAACCTTCCTATTAGAATCTAAGCTATGTGGAGGCAGAACATTGTACCACATTTTTTTTTGTTCTTCCCGTAAAAAATAGCATGAAAGAATGTACATAAAACATTCCCACAAAACTTTAAATAAAAATTGAATTGTATTGAAATGGACAGAATCCACAATTTTATTTTAGGTGATAAGGAGGAAAGAAGAAAGAGGAAATAGCATTTATAAACACAAGTTGGAAACATAAAATTTTCTTGTGGAAGATAAATCCACTCTAAGCCAGTTCAAGTTTAAGAGGCTAGAATTATAGGTAGATGGCAATGTTAAATAAATTGTTAGACATGTTTTGTTGATTTGTAAGGGAGACTTAGATGAGAAAAACAATGCCATTAGCATATTATGTTTCAAATTTTCAATTAGTAGTTTCACTACAGGTGAAGTCAAGGAAAAAAAAGGCAATGGCAGAACCTTAGAGAAATCAAATGTTAGAAGGCAGGAAAAAAAGAATAGAACACCTTAAAGTGAGTTAGAAAGGAGGAACCAGGAAAGTAAAGTGTTATATAATGCCAGAGACAAGTGCACATGTCAAGAAGACATGCTGAAGAATGTGAGAGAACTCTTTGTCTGTGAATTTAAGAGTTCTGTGTGCAAAAAGAAAGGAGCCATTTGGAAGAAAGAGACAGAAAAAACAAGGAAGAGAAAGCATACTTTTTGGAATGAAGACTTAGAGAGGTAAAGAACACATAATCAAGCAATGACACGGCTGGATAAAACATAGAGGGGGGAATAGTTCTGGTAATGTACAAGGAGGATGTAAGGAATTTGAGGAAACAGACTTAAATGGCTTAGCAAGGCTGGAGGCAAGGTTATCTGATGACAGAGAACAAATAATAAAGTATATCAGAAGAACGAATTCTCTACTAACACAAATTACAGAAGAGCAGATTTAGGTCATATTATTTAAAATTAGTTTCACAAGTGATTATTTGTTTCAATTAAATAAAACAGTCTGACCAGTTATTTTGAAGAATTTATATTTGTACATATATTACATCAGTTTTTGTTTTGATTATTTCATGATATATATATATATATATATATATATATATATATACTCTATATTCTCTAAATTCAAGGTGATGAAAAAGAATTGGTAGATTCAACTAATGAAATCTCATTTTTTTTAATTATGTAGTTTTAGTACCATAAACTTACTTTTGTTTGACCCATTTGAATAGTGTCCCACTTTACCTTCATTGAAATGGCTATTTCTGGCAGGGCTTTTATATAAACTCCAAATTTATTCAGTCTCTGCTTACAGTTGTTTAAATTTAAGAGAGATTGTGTGCATCTCTAGAAACTGTATTTCTATAACATATAACCTATAATAATTACTATTCCTAGTTTACTAAAGCTTAGGTCAATGTGAACTTTTTTCAGGATAAAGTCTTCATTTATTTACATTTCACTCTCCATGAAATATCTTCAACAGATATGTGAACGAGTAGAAATTTCTTTTTCCCCAAGTGGTAGCAGTAAAGGAAAGTTATAGTTTCATGAGGCCTTTGAATGGAAGACAGTGCCTTCAGATTACTACCTAAAACATCATATACAGAAAAGTGCATAAGTCTTTGATGTCCTAAGTTCCTTTGTTGAATTAATGAGCATTCCCTTGCCCAACATATCCCCCTGCCCTTGGCTTCACTTCTGTGAACTTTTTCTGTAGACCCATCTAATATGTGTTATATATTGGCCACATGGACACACTGAAGAACACTAAATACTATTTTAGGTAGAGAATCATAGCTCAGTGTGTCAGATGTCTAGTCGACTAGTTGCATGCAATCTCTAAAGGGAAAATAACTAAAAATTCAATATTTTATTTAGGAGACTTTGGAAATCATGAAATGTAAGAGCAAGGCACATGCATGAATATTTGCTTAACTTGAGTGCAATAAATAACTACAGCTTTATGACAGCTTAAGCAATATTTTTTTTAATGGCAACATTACCAGGAAAGATGAAGACTTTGTTTCAATTATTTGAATAATAATGCAACTTGTTTTCTAAAAATAAGCAACACTTAAAACTATTCAATAAAACATTCCAATGGTTTTTTCTGCTGCTTGACATAAATTTTCAAACATTTTGGTTGTTTTTCTTATAAAAAGATTTTAAGAAATAGTTTTGTACTGTTTCCAGTTGATTCTATACCTAAACTTTTGCAAACAAATAAAATGTGACTTGGCTTCATTTAAATAGGTATTTTGTCAGTAGCACTTACCTAGGCAAATTAATTGGTAATAGGAGCAGTTTTGCTTACTTTAATCAAGTCAAAAAGATGTTATCAGCCAAAATTTAGGGCTGGAGATCATCAAACTGCCATTTCAAAACTTGTCTTTACCATCTGGTTTGATGCCTCTTGACATAATATCTTTTTGATGGATGGTGTAACAAGAAACTCTCCATCAGCAAAGACAGCATTCCTCAACATCTGCGACTTTTTTAGAATCAACAGGATTCTGGTGAAATAGCTGTGACATCTACCTCAGAAAATGCTGAATTTGTGTTAACTGGAAAGCAAACTGACTCTTCCCATGGCAACCGCCTTCTCGGGCAAACTTACTATCATACTGGCTCCAGACTAACATTCTTACTCAGATGCCTGCATTTCACCCTGGGGTTTTAGATACCTCTCTGCCACCCTGGAAATGGATGCCCTTACTTCCCAAATGTAGGTGTTTCCTCCTTAGCTTTCATAACTGTGTGAGGGGCACAGGTGCTCTGTGTCAACCAGCGAAAGGGATTTGGATCAATCTCTTCAAGTTGTTGCCTCTCAACCAGTTTGGGATTATGAGGTACATGCTATATGTACACCCCCCAACCTGAACCAAAGCAAAAGACTATTGAGAATCACAGCCGGAGAATAGCTCTTTCTTAAACTGTCCTTAAAATATCCATTCTTAATCTTTCATTATCTTTCTATATCCCCTTGTAGGGCAATCATCAATTGCTTCTAGATCTGCTATGAAATGTCCTCATGGTTGTCTATTTCACACTTTAGGTAGTGTTTTATGTCAATTTTTTCTAGGTGCCTCAAGTGAAATGTCCAATTTATCATTCTGTTACCCATACAGACATTAAAGAGATACAGGCAGATCTACTTTTTTTATAAACCTATTTTTTACTAGAAAAATAAAAATGTTTACAATAAAAAACTTTTACATTAAAAAGACTACATTGTGTATCAATCCTGTAGATTGTGTACAGGAAATGAATACCATCACACTCAGGGAACAACTCAGGAGACTGCCTTTATGTTGTGACTGCTAAGACAATTTTTGGAACTTTCATTCTGGAATTCTTTTTAGGATACACTTACCTATAACACAAAAAAACCCAACTCCTTTACTTTATTGTTATCTCTGCTTTTAGAACAATAACAAAGATAGTGTATAGATTACACATGCATTATTTTACTCCAAATGTTTTGACTTATTTTCAAAAAGAAAATCTACCATTATATGATTAATATTGTAAATAAGGATATTCAAAATTGTATGTGTAACACCTGAAGGCAATTCCAAAAAAGAATTTTAAAGATGCCAGAAAATTTAAAATAAAGTGACTGTTTTGAAGATGCAGCAAGCATTTTAATGTGTTATTTTGACAATATCCATATAAAAAAAGTTACTGTTTCATTTTCTTTTTACAGAGAACTATGTGCTTTCTGGACATGGTCACAAGCAATCACATGAGAAGTAAAGATTGTGACAAATAAATTCTAGTGAAAAGACTAATGTTTTTTAAGAAAGACCTCTCGGTTTTTGTTTGTTATATTAGTCAGAATAGAAAATCTGGCAGGCAAAGATGGATACCTGAAACTAAAAGTTCAAATAATATTACATGATAGTCTTAAGTACTGTTATTGTTATTATTATCTCCCTGGCTACTAAGTATCAGACTAGAGAAGTACTTTGTTTTCATAAAATCCTTAAATGCAAAATTGAGTACCAAATTATTATTACATATAAATACTGAGAGTAAAATAGCCTTTCATCTTTACTTTCTCAGAGAGTAATTAAATGGTTAGAATTATACTCTTTACAAGATGAATGCTTATGTAACTATATTATAAATAAAAAATCATCTATGTTATGTTTATTGAATTTTAGTTTCTTTGGAGATGATTTTTATATTATTTATAATGTAATTTTTCTAATTCTATTCATTGGCTTTCAGTTACACATTTGTTCATGTGTATTTTTATAGAATTATAATATTCATTAGTAATAGTGGAAGTAATGACCTACAATTTCAGTTTTTATCTTTTTAGAGATTTATTGGTATTTTTGCTCCTATTCCTGTTAGTTTTAACTTTTTTCATTTTGCCCTGTATTTGCACTTGATGTTTCTTTTATTTAACTAAATTCATCCATATCTAATTTAATGCATTTTGAGTCACAACTAAGATCAAGTTGTGTTGAATTATGTTTATAGTTTCTTTGAAGTGATCTTGAAAGCTCAACCCAATCTGAAATGAATTTTGAATTGGGTGTAAAATGGTAATTTTGTGAGTGTGAATTAGTTTAGTTTGTGTTTTAAACAGTAGATTATACTTTTCTTCATTTCTTTCAACCACAATATGGCCAGACTGATGCCAACACATTTAAAGATAAAAGTTATGGATATACGTATGCCAGAAAATTATCTTGATTTTTATAAGTAGATTTGGATATTTATCTAAGCAATCCATATTGTTTTTTAAGTTCATTGGCATCATCAAGAATAGTTCTCATTTAGCTCTACCTCTCACTTACTATGTGATCTTTGGCAAGTCAGTTTTCTCAGCTTTAATTAGAGGTAAAATTTTATCCTCCTTATTGCATTGTTGTGAGGATGAAGAGAGGGAGAAGAAGAATAATTCTCCTCACTAGTTTTTAAAATTAATATTTCTTTTCCTTTTCCTTTTAAATTTTTTGTTTTGGTTATAATTTGACATATCACTTATCACATAGCTAGGTAACATTTCAAAATAAAGTCTACTGATACAAAGCTTTATGTACTCTGTTAAATGAATTAGAGGGAAGATAGATTTTTCAGTTAAGTAGTTGTTTTTCATTCCAAACGTTGATAAAATTGGCAGATTAAATAACACACAAACATCACACATATATTCACTGAACTATACTTTGGAATCCTTATTTGTTTTAATTTTTATTAATATTTTGTACCTGTACTTTGATAATTTATTCTAAAAATGTAAGCACTCCATCCAGAAGAGATTTTGAAAGTTCAGTGGATTACATAGAAGGTTATCTGTGATCAAATCACGTTAAAGGTTGGACATATTTGGAAAACAACATAGGTCCCTATTATAAAAAGTTTGCTTTGGTTTATTCTTCTTGAGTGACTGTGGTGTGGTGAGAGATCTGGCATAGAAATCCCTGTTATAGAACCTACTGAACAAAAATAAAGCTTAAGGTTTGCAAACATGAATAAAATTGAATCAAAACTACAGTTACCCAGGTTATGGGACCTTAACTCAGAGATGGGGAGTTTGTTTGTTTGTTTTTAAATAGCTATATGTTAAATTGAATACCTGGATAGAAGAAGAAGCAAAATTAATTGCCAATTGAGACAGTACAGAAAAGACAACATAAAAGTCTGTAGTTTACTAAATTATAATGATTATTGGATGATAGGAAGTGAATACTAATTAGAGGCATAGTCACATAAGGCCTGGCGATCTCTACTCGAAGGTATAAAAGGAGAAGATTCTAGCAGTCTAGTTTGTGTCAAAATAAAGGATGAAGTCATGAGGAAAGTAATTTTAGTTAAATATAAAAGTGTTGAGTAAAATGCATGCAAATTGTTTCTCCTACTGTCTTTAGTGGAAGACATTGTAAAGTGATAAACCATGTAAACCACTTTGCTTCACCTGTTCTTACTGGCATTGCTGCGTGGGAGGAAACCCCGTGCTGGCAAAAGGTGGATATTTTTTCATGTTCCTTGTAAATTGGCCTGGGATTAGGTCATTTTTAGCCTCTAGCTTCTTAAAATGGTCTTCATGCACTCTCCAGTGGATTTAATCCTGTTCAGTGGATATAAAGGGAGTTGAACAGGTTGTCAACATATCACACACGCACTTACACACCCACTCACACACCCAAACTATTCTTACCATGCTCTAAAGATTAAAGTTAGCTTTATTTAGGAATTACTTAACACATACTAGGAATTATCATTTTTGGAATTAACTTCAAAGGACTGTTTTTAAAAGCTACCAACTCAGTTGTACTATGCATAGAGTTCTGGGTTTTGTTTTTGTCTTTGGTATTTCTACTGGATTTTTTCTTTTGGTATTTCTTTAGGTTTTGTTACATAGTTTATTCTTCTAAGTATTTAGGGTGTCTCTTTAAAAAGAATTTTTTAAGTTTATTTATTTTTGAGAGAGAGAGAGAGAGAGAGCGAGCAGGAAAGGGGCAGAGAGAGAGAGGGAGACACAGAATCTGAAGCAGGCTCCAGGTTCTTAGCTGTCAGCACAGAGCCCAGCATGGAGTTTGAACCCACGAACCATGACATCATGACCTGAGCAGAAGTCATATGCTTAACCAACTGAGCCGTATGGTGTCTCTTTTATAACTTACTCTTGTTTACTCTGTTGGCCAGAATCTATTGTTTTGCATTTATTTTACTTCATCTTATGGTAGTTATTTTGGAAAGTGTATGTTGGCTTATCTCTAAATCACTACCTTAAATAATACCAAAGGCTAGTTACAAAAAAGCAATTTAAACAAATTTGTGCCTATTATTGTAACTCACAGCAACTTGCTTTCTCATATAAGTTAAGGATCTACCTTAAGCCTTGGTGTAGATATTTAATTACCCTCATCTCACTTTTCTCATTTTGGTGATGGATCTCACAAAAGCTATTTCACAGGGATATGAGAGTTTAAATAACATCATGTACTTAAAATTCTCAACATAACATTTTGTATGTAAATTCTCAGTTAAAAAGTTTTAAGAAAAGCAGCTAAGAATATGTGATATATATATTATCAGTAGCAATATTGACCCATCTTCTTTTAATAGATTCTAATGTTAGTGGTAATTAGCCTAATATTTAAATTTATCTGCATGAAAATGAGATTTAATAAATTCTCACAATTGATCTGAATGTTTCCTTCAACTATTCTATAATACATTATGATAGTTAAAACTTTTAGAATTTATAAAATTAAATTTTAGTTTTAAGAAAATTCTAATCATGTTGCATAATTCCTTATGGTGCATTTTTATCAATTTCATTGCTAATTGTCTATCACTTCATTACGTGCATTCTGTTCATGCTTTCAAATATTTATGGAGAGTCTTTCTGTCAGTACCTATAATAGGTGTAGAGATATACCTAGACACCATTACCCGGTAAAAGTCATGAAAACCACAGATAATCATTAAATAGAATGTATAATTAAGATCTACAGATGTTGGCTTCAATGTACTGAGAACGAAGAGTTAGTCTAGAAAGGCCTGGGGAACATGCCTTTTGAATCAGCCCTATAGAGAAGATTTTACCAGAAGCTCCATTAACAACTTCTGATTATATCATTGGGCAAAATTGGGTCACATGACTAAATTACAATGAATGAGAGGATAGGAAATGCATATCCTGTTAGAAAGAGGTTTGTCAGAAGAGAATAAGAAGAAAATATGTAGACAACTGTTTTTGTCTGTTAGAGCTTTATAGTCTTGGTTATTATCATCTTTTCCGCTTAGGAGTAACAGAGAGCCTTATCAGTGAATTAATATAGTGTGAGTTGACAAGACCAAGCTTGAGATTTAGAAAGATCATTCTGGCCCAGTGTAAAGAAGAGGCTGAAAGGGGCAGCAGTGGATGTGAAGAGAGCTGTTAAGAAAGGATATCAGGTGCAGGAACAGATAAGAGCTTTGCATGTTCTAGGGTGACAGGTAGCCTGAAAACAACAATAAAACTATCTAAATTTTAAAATATGGAGGTCATTGGTATATTTAGTCAAATTTATTAAAAGAATGTGATTAGAAGACCAGGTAGGAAAATCAGGAAATGGAATAATGAAGGCAACTCTGTTGTAAACAGGAGGAAAGAAAAAGTATAGTAACTGTCAGGTGAAAGAATGTCAACAAGACAAAGGGAAGTTAAGATCTAAAAGACTCAAACAAGCTTAAATGTTGTCAGTTAAAGGGGAGTAATACAAGAGAAATAATTATGTTAGATTCCTGTAAAAGACAAAGAGGATGTGACAGAATCCAAACCATAAAATGAAGGATTCACTGTGGGAATAAGGAGAACAGAATGGAAAGAGAAGAAGAGAGATTACAATATATGATATAAGGAGATTTTTACTTTATAAGAAGGGTTTTAGATTAGTTCCCATAAGTGATTTCATTTTTCACATGAAGTAAAGGCAAGGTCAACTGCCAAGTGAGTGAGTCCACAAAATGATTGGAGTTTCAGAAAAGGAGAGAAAGTTGAAATAGGCATCATAGAGAATAAGTTGAGACAAGTATTAAACTTTGGGTAGTGCTGAGCACCTACTTTAGCTTCACATTTTGTAGTATGACTTTTTACAGCAATACTGTGCAGCTTTGCTACAGATTTAGAGGAAGTGGATAGTTGGGTTTATTCAGGATTGAGGTTAGGTTAGATTGCCCAAAGAAGAGGTTGGTGATTTTAGGATATTAGCAACATTAATTTTGGAATTACAGGTCATGAGAAGCTCCCTTGAACAAAGTTGACTATAAAGAAGTAGGGAGTACTAATGAATTGGAATGTAGGCCATTAATGGACCTGAAGCACCAATGAGCTTGGAAAATGTAGACAGTAAAAAAAATGAATAAGCCCTCTAGGAAAGAAAGAGCTGATAATCATGCAGCAGGATATTTGAGAAACTGATTTTGAAAGTAAAGAAAATGTAGATGTTGATAAATAACCTATATGACCATGGATTTTGGTGGCTAAGGCGCTACTAAGAAAGTCCTTTGAAATGATTGTCAAATAACTGTGGAGTCACTCAGGACTTCCAGTAATGGATAGGCAGTACTGTATTGGAGCTGGCTTACACTGACTTGAAGGAATTAAATTTTCAAGAATTTTATAATTTGGTTGGTATCATGTCCATAGCTTAAAATGGCAATAGTAGGAATACTTAAACTATAAAAACCAGGAAACTTTACAAATCCAGGCCTTTTGCCCTTTTGCAGAAAGCCAATTGTTAAACATTTACTACTTTGTTACTCATAGAAACATCTGGACACTGTAATATACTAAGAATTATTGAAATATCCAGAAATGAGTAGAAGACTGTAGTAAGAGGAATTAGGTAGTCAGATTGAATGCTATGGGTCTTAAAAGAGTAGGATTTTATACCTTGGTTTGTTTTCAAAGGGATTAGAAAAGTGATGATTTTTCAGAACTGGGAAAAGAACAGAGAAGACAATAGTCATAGTCCTACTTCCCATACTTCCTCGAGGTATGTGGAATGTCAAATACATTGAGTATTTTTACTAATATATTTAAACTACATTTTAACATTGAGATGAAACTTAAAATTATTTATGCAGTGCAATGATGTGGATTTCTTTATGCTTTGTTTTAAAACTAGGCCAGTGGTATTCTTTTCTTTATTAAATTAAACCATCAACAGAACGGAAAGAAAGAAGTAAATGTACCTAGTTATTCTAAATATACAGACCTACTCTAATGAAAGATATTTCATTAGAAATATTTATATAGTTTAACCCATTTATTTTGCATATGAGCAAATTGAGTTCTAGAGAGATGAAATTACTTACCAAATATCACTTAGCTTGGTAACACCAGAGCTGAAACTAATACCTCTTTTATTTATTTTTATTTATTATTTTTTAATGTTTATTTCTGAGAGAGACAGTTCATCTCTTCCCCTTTAAGTCCCTAGACTCAACTAAGGCCATTAATTTACTATTTAGAAACAAAACACTAATTTTTATGTATAGTTTTAATATAATAAGGTTATAGCAATAGAGATATTATATATATCTTTAAAATACTTTGGTGAGATTTTCATCATCTACCAATAAAATTATGAAACTCTGGAAAAGGTATGGCCGAAAGTGAGAATGATGTCTCTTTTAAGAGTTTCCAGTGTTGAGAGGCACCTGGGTGGCCCAGCTGATTAAGGGACTGACTCTTGGTTTCAGCTCAGGTCATGATCTCATGGTTTGTGAGTTCCAGCCCCATGAACAGCTCTGTGCTGACAATGTGGATCCTACTTGGGATTCTTTCTGCCTCTCTCAAAAGGCAGATTCTCCCTCTCCCCTTCCCTCGCTTGTGCAGGCTCTCTCTCCCTCTCCCTTTCTCTCTCTCTCTCTCTCTCTCTCTCAAAATAAATACATAAATAAACATTAAAAAAGAGTTTCAAAGGTTGAGTATTTTGTGGTGTGCGTGTATGTGTGTGTGTGTATGTTTCCTACACTTATTCATAGAGCACAAGCAGGGGAGGGGCAGAGAGAGAGAGGGAGACACAGAATCTGAAGCAGGCTCCAGGCTCTGAGCTGTCAGCACAGAGCCAGATGCGGGGCTGGAACCATGAGATCACGACCTGAGCTTAGGTCTGATGCTTAACTGACTGAGTCACCCAGGCGCCTCATGAGTGATTTGCATCTTAAAGGAAAGAAACTTCCTCTGGCTTTCTGTCATGTCTTTGGTTACACCTTATCTGTCATTTGTCATGGCATCTATCACACCATTTCATAATTCTTAGTTTATTTGGCATGTATTATGAGACTTTAAGCTTTGCTATGACAGGGGCCATGCTTTGTTTTTGGCTAATCTCTGCATACACATTCTGGGATGAACCCTTAAACTTGGCTGGTGCTCAATAAATATTAAAATGAAAAACAATCTGAGTAAATGACTAAGCAAGTGAATGCTTCCATATTCTAAAAATTATAAATTATTCTACAGGTAAAGGCATAGATAGAATAACATAGTGGGCAAACGCTGCAGTCATAGTACAGAGTTACTGTTTTTTCATTGATTGATTACATAAAACTTGAGATGAGAATACAATCCTGATATCTTTAGAAAGCTTAATAGCTTGTCAAAGTAACTTCATTTTTTTTTCATTTATTCATCATAACATTTCTGTGAAATTGGTAGGGAAGCTTTTTATTAGATACAGCTGAGAAATTTGGGATGATTCAAGGTCTTCCATTGACTTGGTGAAATCGTTTCCTGATATTATTTAAAACTGGCCAAATGACAGTAAAATATATTGTTGATTATTATTATTTACAAGAAAAGAAACCATTTGACCAGGAAAGTTCAGGACACCTCATTTAAAGAATAAAATGCAATAACCAGAAGACTCATTATATCAGAAATTCTAAATAGTGCAGAATGAGTTATCATATACTGGTTAACCACCTAAAAACAATAACTGCCTTTAACTGCACCAGATCATTTTAAACTTGCTGCCCATTATGCTTGCCCATAATGCTGTCGCTTATTCCTCTATTAACTCTCAGTAACACAAGAAAAACATTCTGTTTCATTGTCCTTCTCTTCAAATATCCTGTTTTAAGAGATTGCAGATGTTTTGAGATAAAACTGCCAGAATTATTCCAAGGACTGACAGGTTTGCTAACAACCAAATGCTTTCAGATCACTGCACTAGCCTCAGATCCATCTTTGATATGAACCACATATGGCTTCAGTCCTGTTTTCCTGAATTAACTCTAATTTCCTAGTGACCAAGGTCAGATGAGTCCAGATAGGGCTCAGCTGTTCTTACCTAGCACATATGTTCCAGTATTGTTGGTAATTTATTTACTGTAATAAAAAATTAAAATGCAAATCTCAGCCAAATTCTCCTTTGCCAAGGGAAACCTGGGTATGGGGTATTTCCAAACCTTGTATTAAGGACTATTACATGTGACTTTTTCATAAAAAATAAGAAATATTATTATAGCACTTCTGTCCAAATATTTAAGTTAATATTAGAAATAAAATAGGTTATGTGGAATTTATTGAGAAGGGATGATTGGAGTCAGTGTCCAGTACCACCAAATTTACTTTGCTAATTATGAAAATGGGTCAGAAATAACTGCCTCTTCTTTTAGTAATTTCACCATATTCATCCATACACCAAAGTCCTGCTAATTCTGCCAGACATAATGGTTTAGAAGACAAAACATTTTTCCCCTGAATGTTTGTTTTTAAATTCAAAATAAGTGGATTCTTAGCAGAAAGTCTTTTTTAAGATTATTTCAAGATATTTTGGGTGTTGTACCACTTGATTAACATTTTTAAAGAATCTGGGTTATAGTCAACACTTCTAATGTTATGTATAATAGACCATATCACAATAGTACTGGATTGTCTTTGTGATCTTCACACTTTGTGGTTATGATAGCTCAAAGAAGATTAATGTTAAGGATTTGGAATTTCAATCATGAAAATAAATTTTCCCCTAGAACATACTTCAAAAGTTAATTTTAAATTCTTGCTTCTGGAGGTCACACAAATATTGATAATGTTATTTTCTTATTTTTAGTCTATCTGACAGGTTTAATGAGCACAATATGGATTCTAAATTTTAATTTGTATTTGACAGCAAGCAAAATGGATGAAGGTGAAGAATTCATTTGTGAAAAAAAATTCCTTTGCATACTAAAGAATTTAAGCCAACGATTTTTTTTTTAAGAGGGTGGCTTTGTGTTTGTAAAATATGTTGCTCCCAGTAAGAAAAGTTCTATGCAAATGGTACAAGAGTAATCCTTGCTTTACTAGCTTTCATAACATTTTACAAGAGATAGAAACACAATTTCAAATCACTATCCTTACTGCAATCTTACCACTTCTCAAAATCTCTCTCAAAAATGCTCAGGAGACACACTGCCTGATACCATTAGTTATTTGAGATCTGCAAAGAGCCAAATAATTTCGGGTTGTAAATTTTGAGTTCTGTCAGAAACTAAAACAAATATATCCTTAAATTTTAAATCATTAGCTCTGTGTTTAAAATATTTTAAGTATTTACACTGAGTGCTGTTTTTAAAGCACAAATCATTTGGCATCTTTGAGTGTTTAAAAAGTATTGTATTTCTTAATCTTTTTAAGTTTATTCTTGACAAAAATCTTTTCTTTTATCCTTCTGTTGATGTTTCATAGCCCATAAAACTATTATAAAAAGACAGTGCCTTATGAACTAGTTTCATTGGTTTTGTGCTGATGTAGCAGAAACCAAATCAGCTTACAAACCTCAGCATTTTGATTAAATAAACACGGCTAAACATTGACATCCTAAATCCATCCGATTAACATAGAAGAAAAAGTGTCTTTAAGTGGGGCACAAAAACAACAACAGCAGCAGCCAAGAAATTGAATCCAGTGTTCAGAATGGCAAGGTAAGTTGCTTGAGAAAATATGATTTTCTTTAGAAAATTTTCAATATGCTTTTCCTCTGTAGTGATTTGACTTTATATACATTTCCAGAAATCTCTTTGAGTCATTTTTTAACTTATTTGCTTAACTGTATCTGTCTAAATTATTATGTACAACACAACTGTAAGGATAATACTTAGGAATATTTCTTGTTTTTGCCAAAGAAGTAATCTTGTTAGGTAACTAAAATTCTTCTGTAAAATTATGATGTCATTAATCCTATCATCACTTTTCTCTTTCCAAATCTACCTTCACTGCTATTTTTTTTTTCTTATGAAGTAGGCTCAGTTCTCTCATCTGTGTTAAATAAAGGAGTAAAACAAGATTCCGCCCCCCACAAATTCAATATTTCTTTTACTTGGCTAAACTCTATCTGAACAGCTTTCTCTTATGCTCTAATTGGTCATTATCTCAATGATTTCTTTAAAGAGAATTATATTATTTCTCACTTAGCTTATTACCTGACTTTCATTTTTCATATTGTTCATAAATAATACATTCTTCTTGAAAGTCTTTCCTAATCAGTTAGCAGCAGAGATGTACACGGCCAAGCTATGTCCCAATTCCTGAATCATTCCTAGTTTCTTACATAGTTCCTTTCCTCTCTGTAACATCAAAGCTAGAAAACCTGCAGAGACTGTACATTTTCTTAGTTCGCATCTGTGATTTTATTCTGTCCTTTGACAATAGTTGGTAATGACTTCATTGAATGAAACTAATCTTAATCACAGTAGATTAAACAAAACATAGTATACGTGGTTCTTTCAACATGTCCCATCTTTCACCTACAATCTTATTTGCAACTTGATATGTCCTTTCTTCCAAGTAAGTTTGCATTCTACTTTTAACACTCAATGTACAAGTATTTTATTGATTGTTAATTTCATTCAATTTTTTTTAAACATTTATTCATTTTTAAGAGACAGAAAGAGACAGAGCACAAGTGGGGAAGGACAGAAAGAGAGGGAGACACTGAATCCCATGTAGGCTCCAGGCTCTGAGTTGTCAGCACAGAGCCCCACGTGGGGGTGAGATAATGGTGAGATATGGTGAGAATGGTGAGATAATGACCTGAGCCAAAGTTGGACGTTCAACCACTGAGCCACCCAGGCACCCCATTAATTTCATTTTTAATTACCTGCTTACTGACTTTAAATGTGTTCTTATTCCTTTTTTAAAATTATTTTAAATTCTTTTTTTTTTCAAGCTTATTTATTTATTTAGAGAGACAGAGAGAGAGAGAGAGAGATCATGGGAGGAGCAGAGAGAGAGAGAGAGAGGGAGAGAATCCCAAGCAGGCTTCACACTGTCAGTGCTGAACCAGGTGCGGGGCTCAAACTCACAAACCGTGAGATGATGACCTGAGCAGAAATCAAGAGTCACATGCGTAACTGACTGAGTTATCCAGATGCTCCAATGTGCTTTATTCCTAATGTTTAATTTGTACAGCTTCCATCTATTGACTTTAACCGTAAAGATTCTATAGTCTATTTTACTTTCAAAATGTTCAACATTTTCTGTCTTCCTAGGAATAAATCTGGCTGAGGCTTCTTATTTCCTCCTTACATAATACATCGTAGAGTGTCAGTATAATTCCACATATGCTTAATATAAATATTTTGAAATCATAGGTCAAGCCAATTGCAGTGTTTTAAATCCTCTTTTCTTCTGCTAGAGATTCTACCTTACTAAAACTTTGCATTATTGTCTTTCTTTCTCTGGCTTTTTAAACCTCTCTTTTCTCCTGAAACCTCCCCATTGGCATTTAAACATGCTTCAATCTCTTTAATCTTTGAAAATCTTACCTAAGCCAAAATATTCTCCTATCTACTGCCATGGGTCTCCTGTTCTTCAGAGGCCTGCTTACTGATATATTTTTTTTCTTTTTTGGCACTTTCTGGCTCCACTTTACTTCCTCCAAATCCTTCCTTAATCCACTTCTATGTGACTTCTAAATACTTCACTCCTCTAAATTGGCTCTTGCTAAAATAACTAAGGAAGTCTTTCTTGCTAAATCCAAAGGAAATTATTTTGTTTTCATTGTATGCATTTTTTTGACAAATCACTACAGGTGAGCATTCCCTCACTAAATATTCTCTTGCCTTGATTTCTGCAGCACCATGATTTCCAGATTTTCTTTCTTAATCTTTGTTCACTTTTTTTTTTTTTGCATCTCATTTTCAGGCTCAGTCTTCTCTGCCAGCCTCTGAAATTCAAAATTTCACCAAGGTTGATCCTGGGATTCTTCTTCTATATATTTTTTTTCTCATCTATCCACTACTTGGTCTTCTATATTCAAGAAGACTCCAAAATCTTTATTTTTAGCTTGATCTTTCCCTGTACTGCAGATTTGGATATCCAACTTCACATGACAGATTTAGTTAGATGTTTCTTAGGTACCTCCAACCAACCTACTAGGTATAATCTTTTCCACCAGCCTTCTTTTGATGTTTTTTTTTTTTTTTTCTTTCTTGGTGCCTCTCAAGTTTGAGCCAGAAACCAATGATCATTCAACCTAAACCTCAGTATTGGACTTACTTCGTATAGTCCAATAATGATCAAACATTATCCATAACACACACACACACACACACACACACACACACAAATACCCCTTGAAGTCTTAGTTTTCTCTCCGTCTCCAACACTACTTCCCTAGTACAAGTACTGTTTCCTACGTAGACTTCTGCTGTGTGCTCCCAGGAGCTGTGGTATCAGCATCATAGCCATCTGTGTTTGTTAATTGGCCCTACCCAAGGAAAAATAAACTGTTAGTGTCTTCATGACAGGAGGTAGTTTTATAACTTAAAGTGTCCCCATAAATTAAGCTTTTTGCTTCCCAGAGAGACTGGATGGTAGAAGTGCTTCTCTTCTTTGATGATTATATTTCAAGCATGGCTTCTGGGTCCTTGAGAAAGATCGTCCTGGACTTTAAAACTGATGACAGACTTTTAAAAAGATTTGCACCTCAAAGATTCAAAATAAGAATTTTCAATTACGTAATTTTCTAAAGTGAATAATCTAGGAAAAAAGAGTGAAGGGAACTCAGTGCTTATTAGTCCATCAGAATTCTGGAAAGTAAAAGTGAGGTCTGGGGCCTGGATACAGGAAGAAACTCGTCTAAAGATGAGAAGGCTGAGAGAAACAGTAAGGTTATATTGGTCATCTCTTATCTATTTCTTTATTATCTCTATCATCTTCTAGTACCATGTTCCTTGACTCTGTGTGCCCCAGCCAAAGTGTACTTACTTCAATTATGTCAACCCATCATATTCATGTCCAAGATAGCATCTCTTAACTGCTTTTCTCCTGTCTAGAAAGTTCTTCAGCTCTCATTATGCAGTTGACATGGATTCAGCCTTCAGATATCACTTCTTTCCTTCTTTCTGTCTTTTTAACTTTTTTTACTACTTTTCTGGAGATTTCTTTAAACTTTATTTTCTAAAATTTGTCTTGAGGTTTTCATTTTTCATATCAGATTTTAAATTTTTTTAATTTTTAAAATGTTTATTTTATTTTTGAGAGAGAGAGAGAGAGAGACAACATGCACAAAAGTGGGGGAGGGGCAGAGAGAGAGAGAGGGAGACAGAGAATCTGAAGCGGGCTCTGTGCTGACAACAGAAAGCCTGACGTGGGACTCATTCTCATGAACTTTGAGATTATGGCCTGAGCCGAAGTCCAATGCTAAACCAACTGAGCTACCTAGGCATCCCCTGATATCAGAAAATTGAAAATTGTCTTTCAACAGAGTCCGTCTAATTTTTTTAATCTTTTAACTCTTTCAGTACATTTATGCTGTTTTGCTTGTTTTATTCTTTATATTTCATGTTAGAGGCTCCCTCCAACTATCTGGTTACCCTTGCTGTTTGATGATCTATAACAGACTCTAAAGGCTTACTGGAAACTCTGGATGCTTGTTCAAAGCTGAAGAACTATGAACCTTGCTAGAGGGTGATGTGGTAGATCATTTTTTTGGAAACCTGTGATATGTGCCCTTAGATAGAATTGATGTAATACAATGATTAAGAATATAAACTCAGTAGCTAATCTTCCAATGTTTGACTCCTGGTTTTGGCAGAAAGTAGCTACATGAATTTGGGCAAATTATTAACCTCTTTTTGTTTTAGGTTTCTCATTTGTAAGATGGCAGAAAAGATACTTATCACTTAATATAAATCTTATAAAATTTAAATGATTTAATATTTATAAATAATTTCAAATAATGTATCACACATGTTGAACTTTATCTGAGTTAATTATGATGATGATGATCTGAATTTGTTCAGATACTCTGTTTAAATACGTTGCAAGCTGTCTTAGCTGCTTTAAATGTGAAGGTTTCAAATTTGAAGGTTTCAGTAAAATTTATGTTGTGCAGTCCTTTTGTTTTTAAACCATTGATACACTGGGTTCTCTTCAGTACTCAATAGAATAGAAGTAATAAAATTGCCAGGAGATGCCAAAAATTAGTCTGCCTTTTCAACTTTCTGTAGAAATAGGTGAGAATTGAAAGGCATCTCCGCCCCCACCACACACACACAGAGTCTACAGAGTCTATGATTTTTAATCACACTTTGGGCTTTACAGTTGTGTTTTACAGCCAAAAATGGGAGGTTCAAAGAAGTGACTGTGCTAAATAAGAAATTATGGTCAAAGAATGACAATAAATCAAGCATCCAAGCCACATAGAATATATATTTCTAAACTGAAATATTTTTTATTTGGGTTTTTATTTTTATTAAGAGAAACAAAATAATTTGGGTGACTTCTCTATCTAAATGTATTCTACAACTTTAAGAATAACAGAAATACTTATATCTTCTGCAGACAGGAAAAATGAGTGAAACTGTACAAAAATCATAGACAATAGATTTTTGAAAATCAGAAGTAAATCAATGAGAGATCTTAAATAGCAATGGAAGGTTGGAAATTATTAGTTTCAAAATGATTATCAATAGTAATATCTAAGAGGTGCTCATAAGAATAAAATACCAGTGCAGGAAAGCATTCAAAGAATTTTATATGAAAATACATTTTGTAAAATCTATATTTAGATTATATCAATTAAAGTTTCATTTTATAGATTAGATATTTCAGATGTAAAATAATACTACATTCACATTAATTTAAAATTAAACTATATATATCTATAAGGGTAAGATTAGAAATAGTCCTGACTTTCTTGGTTTTCAGTTATTAAAAAAAAGTTTGATCTGTTTATGCCACAACATATTAACAGTAAACATGTTATTATACTGTTAAAAAAGAATTTCTCTTAAGTTGCTTGTGTTATATAATTTTTAAATTAGAAATTACTATTAGTATTTTAAAATTTATATTACATATTAGAAAATAACATATATAATATAATACTATAAACAGAGTAAGATATAATTATGTATCATTTTATAAATATATAGACATATTTAAAGACATATTTATAAATCTATAGACATATAAAGACATATATATAAATATATAGACATATAAAGACATATAAAATATATAGACATTTTATAAATATATAGACATAAACATATAGACATATAAAGACATATTTATAAATATATAAGACATATTATTACCATTGTAAACATTCTGAGTCCCCTTCTCTTTGGACAAAAGCACTAGTCTTCAAGTTTGATTTAAATTAACTTTTATCAATGGATGGAATGTGTTATCACTAATTGGAAATCATATAACTAAAGCAATAAAACATTAATTGCTAATGTTCTATAACTGAAACAAAGGAGAGAATTTAGGCAATTTATGGCCACTACAGGTAAAAATAACTTTTTGTATACTTTCTTATCTCTCTGCTTGGTTTAGGCCTCAGAGAGTATGCCCAGGTTATGATATTACTTGGTAATATCGTAATACCATGATATTTCAGTATCACTCTTCGTATAAGAGTTATATTTTATTTTATTTATAATTTTTTAATGTTTATTTATTTTTGAGAAAGAGTGAGACAAAGTGTGAGCGGGCGAGGTGTAAAGAGAGAAGGAGAATCCTAAGCAGGCTCCTGGCTCCAAACTGTCAGCACAGAGCACGATGCGGGGCTGGAACCATGAGCTGTGAGATCATGACCTGAGCCGAAGTCGTGCCTAACCGACTGAGCCACACAGGCGCCCCAAAGAGTTACATTTTAAATTATCAAGTGTTGAGTTTGCAGTTGATGACATATATTTGTAGAATTATCATTTATGGTAATTTGTATCTATTTTTTGTCAGCCACAGATTTACTAAATCGACAAATATGTCCAGTTTAATTTTTTATGTAAAATCTCCTTAATCTGTCAGCGAGCTTTAATTTTGATTTTATTTTGTATTTAGGTCTTCGCTTAATGCAAAGGATTTGGAGAAATATTTTTTTAATCTTTGAAAGGAACTGCTGGCTTTTATCATTATGTTACTGATTTGGGAAGCCAAATGAATATATGCAAAATCTCACTATTGTGGGTTGCCTGCATGGCTCAGTTGGTTCAGCATCTGACTCTTGGTTTCGGCTCAGGTTCTGATCTCGTGGTTTGTGGGTTTGAGTCCTGAGTTGGGCTCTGCACTGACAGAGCAGGGCCTGCTTGGGATTCTGTCTCTCCCTCTCTCTCTCTGCCCCTCCCCTACACGCTTGCATGCACTCCCTCCCTCTCTCCCTCTCAAAAGAAAAAAAAAATCACTATTGGTCTTAACTATTCCAATAAGGATTTCATCTTAACCTTAAATATTTCTTAAATTTTTCTTTCCTACTTCCAACATATGCTTATTTTACTTTAAAATAACTGACATACCTCCATGGCTGCTCATATTTGTAATCCTATCAATCTTATTCTAGACTTTCTAGCTGCCGTCTTTCAAACTTTGAGCCACTGGCTTTTTAGCATGCTTTAGTGTTCCCTTGAAGAGTAAAGGTTTGAATTTCTACCCTCTCTTAGCTCTAATGCTATACTTGTTTTTTAGAAAACACTCATTATACATTTAGGTTTTCTTCCCCCAGTAAATTTAAGGTTTTTCTTCCTATTTTATCACTGAAATCATGCCAGAATTTTTCTAAATATTGTTGTGCACCTGTTGTTTAGTGGAAGGAGTGGTAATATCTCATTTAAGACCTGGCTTATGTAGGACTAAATACATGCTTAAGCTGTAAAAAGATTGCATATCTATGTATTTGAAAATAGTTTTAACTTTTTATGACAGTGTAACCAATAGAGTTAATATCCTCCTTGATTTTATAGCTTCAATATAATTTTTTGTATTTGTATAAGAGTTTAACTGGGATAAGTGCTTACAGATGAGTTCCCCATAAGCAGATGCTAACTTTTCATGTTTATGTTTTCACCCATGCCTTCTGAACAAAAGCCATTTAGTTCCTTTACTAATAAAATCCTAGTGAAGCCTTACTGAGAATTGTCAGTTGGATATAAAAACTATTCCATTTTATTGGTCCAGGAATCTTTAGTTGGTTTATAGATCTGAATGACAGCTTTCCTGTTGTCCTGAAGCCGGCTACCAGAGGCTCTGTGGTGTCTGGATTGTGGCTCAGTGGAAATTTTTACTTGTAACAAATTCCTTATATTTGTTCAACCTACATCCTTGTGTATTCTTGGAGGAGGATGTGACATCAGGTCTCATAGCCAACCAAACTAGGAAAAACAAAAAACAAAAACAAACAAGAAACACACAGAAAAACCTCAAGGTTTTACAGTGTCTATTCGTGTCCAGTGTCTGTGTCTTCCAAATTTGATGTTATAGTAATGGTGAAAGATAAAATTATACACGAGATACTCATGTGAGATACAAGCATGAAATTTCCTCTTTATTAATCTTGTTGTTTTCTCTTTTTTTTATTGGATTCTATGACTTACTAGCTGCACGTTTTTGAACATTAAGTGTTTTTTGATACGTTTGTTAAATAAATTTAAATGAAATATAGTCAGTTCCATCTAAATATTGTTGGGTCATATGTCAACTAAGGAATATATTTCTTACCTATTTTATTTTCCCCTAGAAATCAAAAATATCTACGTATGACAAAATGTGGGCCTTTATGAGTAGCAGGAGGCAGTCAGTACTCGTCAAAAGTAATGAAGAAGGAATCCAGAGAGTCCTCACCTCTGATTATGCTTTCCTAATGGAGTCAACGACCATCGAGTTTGTTACCCAGCGGAATTGTAACCTGACACAGATTGGCGGCCTTATAGACTCCAAAGGTTATGGCGTTGGCACCCCCATGGGTAGGTTTTATGTCAGTCACTCGTTCTTTGTTCATTAATCTTAGTTGCTGTGAGGAGGAGGAAAAACAAAGCCTCCATATGCCATTAGGAATTTTGTTTTAAACAAATGTATCTTGCTATGTTCTCATACTGTATAAAATAAGGAAGCAGTTTGGACATCTGCTTCTAAATCGGTAAGTAACAAAAGAAAAATTGATTTCAACCAAAATGGTCGGTAGACATTTTTACTATATCGGTGTTGAAAAAAATCCATAACATCAACATAAAAGACTTTCTCAATTCTACATTTAAAAAGTATTTTATGAATCAAATAGTTTTTGCATTTTATTTTTTCAGATTTGTGGCTTATGAGTATAGTATTTGACCTAGAAATTTAATTTAAAGAATGAGCCACAAATGGTTCATTTGTTCCTATGGATATTTGTTTTATTATTTAATTTTAGAGAAGATATTTGTTTTATTTAAGAGAAACAGCAGGCTGTTTTCCAGTAACATATCTAGATTATTTGACATCTGGATTAATTATTTATAACATCATTTTGCTTTCATATGACAAAATTATTTTCTATAATAATCATGAAATGAAATAAAGGATAATAATTGCCAGAAAAGACAATGAACATTTGCTTTGTTGAACTTCATATATGTGTATAATATATATGAATATGTATATTCATCTGATAAATACGTGTACTAATATGTAATATTACAGCACACATGTATATGTGGTGGGCTTAATAATGGATCCCCTAAAATGTCCACAGCCTATCCGCAAAATATGTGATCATGTTACCTTATATGACAAAGGGGATCTTGCAGATATGATTAGTTAAGAATCTTGAGATAGGGAGATTATTTTGGATTAACTAGGTGGTTCCTTATAAAAAGAAGGAACAAAGGTTAGAGTCACAGTTAAGGAGACATGACAATAGAAGAAGTGAAAGGAAGAATGTCTTAATCCATTCCAGCACCTGTGACAAAATGCCAGAGATTGGGTGGCTCATTAAAAGCAGAACTTTATTTTTCACAGTTCTTTAAACTGGAAGTCAAAGATCCAGGTGCCAGCTGACTCCTTGTCTGGTGAGACCTGCTTCCTGTTTAATAGATGGCTATCACATGGCTGAATAGTCAGGGATTTAGCCAGAATCCCTTTTATAAGCTCATTCATGAGAGTCGCATCTAATAACGAGTTCCCTCCCAAGGACCCCACCCTCAAATGCCATCATACTGAAGATTAGGTTTCAACATAAGAATTTGGGTGGTCACAAACCTTCAGACCATGGTGTCAGGAAGTTGAGAGGAGAAAGAGACAGAGAGAGATTTGAGAATTCTACCTGCTGAACTAAACATGGAATAAAGGGCCACCAGCCAAGCAATGCAGAGGACCTTTAAGAGTTAGTTTAGAATGCAAGGAAACAAGTTCTTTCCAGAGGTTGAAGAAGGAATGCAGGCCTGCACACACATCACTTTTAGGACTTCTGACCTTCAGAATATTAGATAATACATTTGTGTTGTTTTAAGCCACTAAATTTATGGTAGTTTTTTACAGCAGAAACAGAAAACTAATACTATATAAAAGAAAAAATAACAGATTAACATGTTTTAATTAACATCAATATAGTTTTTGAAATAAAGGGGAATACAATTTTTCACTGGCCCATCACAGTACAAATAATAACATTAAAATTTTTCTGAGCCTTAACTTCTGCAAGTTTGTTAATGAGTGGGTCAAAACTGATCTTCATGTATTCATGTTTAATAAATAGCAGAGCATATTTGTCAATTTATCTTCACTCATAAATTTAACTTTAATTTTGAAAAATTTCTTTCAAATGAACTAAAATATATACAATAGTTAGAAAGTTGGCATAGACTTATAAAAATCTTATTACAAAATAAATTCCAGAAATTACAGTACTATAAAGAGTCTTTGTTTCTTTGAGATCATTTCTAGCAGCTTTCAAATGTCTCAGAAATCCAAAACTTTTCCACCTTATGTAATGACTTCACCAAAAAAAATTTCTACACTAAATTCTATCATATTAGACAAATTTTTCTCTAATTTTCTATGTAGTTCAAAATAGTTTGAACTGGCTTTGAGGGAATTTTGAGATACTAGCTCCTGTAATACTACAAATTGCTCTATTTATATAGTAGACCCAAAATAATGCTTCCACAGCCACTATAGAAATGAAAACAAGTATACAAAAAACCCTCAAAACCTTGGATTCTTAGTCCCCAAGTATGTAAATGCAGCTGAAATTAGATGCATTGGGGGTAAATTGTACAGTGGGAATTCTCCAAACTAAGTAGAATGTTTATAAAAGAGTAAGAATTAAATGTAGGCAATTCAAACCTTAATAGAATTTGGCTTATTAAAACTCAACAGTAATTGTTTAGAAATTAGATGCACAGAAAATATTTTCGAGGTGGAATATTTTATTTTTAATGTGTTTTGACTACCTAGTGTGTGGTGATAGTTGATGTTATTGTTGTTTATAAATTTTGCACCACAGAACAAACCCCTAATTGTCTGAAACAGGAAAAAAACTCCCAAAACCTTGCTGTTGTTATGCCAATATATGTATTAATTCCAAAGTTTTATAATTAACTCTAATATATGATAAATGTTTATTAATGATTGAGTGTTCATAATTACTGCTTGAGGAGCAAAGTTTTTGTGTTGATGGAGTGCTCAAACTGTGGCACTTGCCACAATTAGATCTGGTATGATTCTTTCACTCAGTAAGAATTACATAATGAACTCACCAACTTTATGAGTTCATGTACCATTTATTTGGAATTTGTGATGAGTGACTTCTTTCCTAATTTTTCAAGTATACTTTCATTCATTTATGAAAAGGTGTATAAGCAAATTTATATTTTAAACAATAGACTGATAAAGTGCTATTACAAAGTATCATCATTTGCAACAACCTTGCAATACACTGAGAGGTGTATTATACTAAGTGAAATAAGTCAGGCGAGACAAATACTGTGTGATTTCCTTTATATGTGGAATCTAAATAACAAAATGAACAAGGAAATAAAAAACAGAAACAGACTCATATATACAGAAAACAAACTTGCTTACCAGAGGAGGGAAGGGTAGAAAGGCAGATGGAATAGGTGAAGGGGATTAAGAAATATTAACTTCTAGTAGTAAAATAAATATCATGAAGATGTAATGTACAGCATAGGGAATCTAGTCAATAATTGTAATAGCTTTGTATGGTGACAGATGAAAAATGGATTTAACATGCGAATCATTTTGTAATGTATAAAAATACTGAATCTCTATGATGGACAACTAAAACTAATAGGATATTGTATGTCAATTATACTTCAATTTTTAAAAAAAAGTGTTATCATATAGTATTATGCCCAATTACATTCTAGATTTAGCCTTATCATTTAATCTTGGACAAGTCACTTGAAAGTTATGACCTGTAGATTTCTTTTTTTTTTTTTTTTTTTTGGTAAGATTAGAAGGTTATACTAGGAAAACTTAGGTCTATTTAATTTAAGCTCACAACAATTTTTCTGATAGTATGCTTGACAAATTCTGAGGGCTTTTTCTAAACTGGGCTAGAAACTACATGGAGATCTATGATTAGCTGATGTCTTAGAATAAATTTTAAATATCGAGCACACTCTTAAACACTTATGAGGGATGCGAGCAGTAATTTGTTAGGCTCCCATTGGCTTGTAGCTCCATTTGGAAAGCGCTAGAGCAAATAAATGCATTTTTCAGTATTGTTTATGGAAGAAGTGAGATTCTCATATATCTTCACCGTCTACTGCTGCTTTACATTATCTGGATGATGGCAGAAAGTTTTGTTTCTTTGTTGCTGTAAGCCTACCCAATAGCTTCTGCATTCTGTGGACCCTGCTATCCTTTGTTGATCAGGTGAAATCTACATCTGAAAATATGATGCTGCAGCAAGGCTTATAAGCAGAGAAAACATGTATCTTTTAGAACTAATAATAAATATGGCATTTTACATTAAAATATGATGACCTCATTAAGCAAACTTGAGAAATCCAGGGTAATAAGAAATAAGATTTGAGAAAGTGGTGTGAGAACTTTGCAGTCTAGCATAGGTATTTTAGTTATAGTTACAAAATAGCAGTTATCATTTTAAAATTTCCAAAATATTTTTGACCTCTACTTAATATAAAGCCTTAAACTGGAAGTATTTATGTTTGCTTGCTTGTTTGTTTTGTAAATACAATGTACTAGTGTACCAGAAATGTCTCTATCATACTATATTGCTTTGAGGAAATGCTTACTAAAAGTCAATTGAAGTAGTATATTATACAAATCTCAGAACTCACTGGGATATTTCAGGTGTGAAAACTATTTAAAAAAGAAAGATGATAGTTGAATTAGTTTTCTTTAAAAAAATTTTTAGTGGTTATTTATTTTTGAGTGAGAGAGACAGAGCATGAGTGGGAAAGGGGCAGAGAAAGAGAGGGAGACACAGAATCCAAAGCAGGCTCCAGGTTCTGAGCTGTCAGCACAGAACCTAATGTGGGGCTCAAACCCACAAGCTGTGAGGTCATGATCTCAGCCGAAGTTGGACACTTAACCGACTGAGCCACCCAGGCACCCAATGGTTGAATCAGTTTTAAGAAAGCTCTCTGTTATAATTTATTGAAATGTACAAAAGAACATTTTCTTTTTATTTTCTTTTATAGTTTATTGTCAAGTTGGTTTCCATATAACACCCAGTGCTCATCCCAACAAATGCCCTCCTCCATGCCCATCACCCTTCTTCCCCTTTCCCCCTCCCCATCAGCCCTCAGTTTGTTCTCAGTATTCAAGAGCCTCTCATGGTTTGCCTCCCTCCTTCTCGCCAACTATTTCTCCCCCTTCCCCTCCCCCATCATCCTCTGTTAAGTTTCTCCTGTTCCACTTATGAGTGAAAACATATGGTATCTGTCCTTCTCTGCCTGACTTATTTCACTTAGCTTGACACCCTCGAGTTCTGTCCACATTGCTACGAATGAACAGATTTCATTCTTTCTCATTGCCATGTAGTACTCCATTGTATATATAAACCACATCTTCTTGACCCATTCATCAGTTGATGGACATTTA
>CM053577.1:56949504-57067742 GCA_028646485.1 Cryptoprocta ferox | reverse complement strand
CCCTGATGATGAGTGACGCTGAGCATCGGTTCATGTGTCTGTTGGCCATCTGGATGTCCTCCTTGGAGAAGTGTCTGTTCATGTCTTCTGCCCATTTCTTCACTGGATTATTTGTTTTTTGGGTGTGGAGTTTGGTGAGTTCCTTGTAGATTTTGGATACCAGCCCTTTATCCAATATGTCATTTGCAACTATCTTTTCCCACTCTGTCGGTTGCCTATTATTTTTTTCGATTGTTTCCTTTGCAGTGCAGAAGCTTTTTATCTTGATGAAGTCCCAATCGTTCATTTTTGCTCTTGATTCCCTTGCCTTTGGGGATGTGTCCAGTAGGAAATTGCTGCGGTGGAGGTCAAGGAGGTTGTTTCCTGCTTTCTCCTCTAGAGTCAAAAGGACATTTTCAATCCCTCCCTACCCCTGACACTGTTTACCCCTGACACCTTTTACTAAAAGGTAGAGACTTAATAAGGAAAATAGAAAACAATTCAAAATATTAATAGATATATGAGCTATATTTTTAATGTAACTTTTTGAATTGAGGAAAATATACTGGGCATAGAACTTAGAATTTCTATTTCCTCTAATTTTAAGCTTATCTTTTAGATAAGATGAAAGAACAAAAGCAAATTAAACTATAAGCCTTAGGATGTAGGTTTTTTTTTTCTTTTATCTGTTCAACTCAGCTGATCAGATCAACTCTTGCCCTTCTGAAGAAAGCTGAGTTATTGTGCAATATATTCATTGATGATGGCAAGGGCACTCATATGAGAAACTTATAGATATCAAGTTTTGTCTAAATGGAATCATCTCTTTGTAGTGTATAGATTAATAGGGGTGTAATAGTATATTATTGTTTTCATTAAAGTAATTTTTTAAATTAGGCAATAGCACATGATAAATTTCTAACTTTTATAGGGCATTCTTGGAATTTTAATGTGAAATTATCAGTACATAGGAATAAAAATTCAAAAATTTGAAAAGTACTATGATTCAGCAAAATGATAGACCAATACAAATATTTTAGCACATTCTTTATATTCACTGCCAAATATTAACTTAAATTTACTAAATTCTTGTTCTCTCTAAAAGTTATTTAATGCACATAGCCTATATTTTATTTTTAGCCTAAGTCTGAATGAGTACATTTGAAAACAATAATTTAAAGGAAAAATATTCAAATCATTCACCTGCATGTATTGCAATATACTTTTTGTTCCTCTTATTTAGATGACTTGTTTCTTCTGTTTGACATGATAATGTTAAGTTCTTAGTGAATTGTATTTTAGTCACTCATAACAGCATAAAATGAATTTTGAGACTCAGTACATTATGAGTGAATCCTAACTCTCTTACATCACTTCATCAGAGAAGTATAATCTAGAAATAGGCATTTCATATTTCACTCCCTTAAATATTTGACTTCTGAGAAAAAGACTCCAGGCAGTAATTTATGATTTGCTCTGCCATACCTCTACTAGAAATATGGCTTCATGAATTATTTATATTTATTTAGTCATTAATAAACACAAGGACATGCACTTGAGTGAGATTTCTGACTTCCCATAAACTTTCAACCAATATCATAATCTGCATTTTCAACTAGTTAACTAGAATTTGCCTATTCTATCATCACTGTTCAAGTATATTAAAGATTATTTATAATATATTTATTTTGAAAATTTTGTTTAATAATAAAAAAATGCATTCAGGTATGAAAATGTTTTGAGGCTCTTGTTCCTTTCACAGCAAGAGTTAATGAGATCAATATATTCAAAGCAGAGTAATGTGGGCTCAGGTTCTGAAAATTTAGATCAGTACCAGAAATACCCCAGGATTTTGAGTGTATATTCTGCAGGAGCCATTATCCATAGGGAAGATTTCATCTTTACAAATACTGTAAATATGATCAAAGAGAGGAACTCCCTTTGCTTTTATTGTTGTTCAGATTGTCAGACATTGCCAATAGAGGTGCATGTGATTAGGTGGAGGAGTTTAAAACAGAAAAGGAGTTTAAAACAGAAAAGAGCCTGTCTCTTTTGGAGTGAGAAATCAGAGATGTTTCAAAAATTATATATATTTTCCTTTGCTCCCCAATAGCCCATGCAGCTTCTTGTCAGAGGGCCTCCTCTGGTGTGACTCATCCAGGGGCTGCCCTCACCATTCATCATTCTGAGTATGATGATAACTGCCCAAAGTGTGTTGTGAAATTGCTGAATGACTCCGGTATAAGCTATTTAATTAGGGAAGCTCTGTTTACACAAAAATACCTTAGTGGAGCAATCAACAATGATGTGAAGGTAAATGCTAAATAAGCAGACGCTGGTTTAATTAAGCTTGGGGTGACATTACATCCCTTTCACAGTTTTCCTGATGGCAGCAATGTTATTTCAACATGATATTTACTGTATGGTAGGGTTTTGATGTTCTTACTCTTAAATTAACTGAACTTCCTATGTCATTCAAAATAATTAAATTAAAAAAATAAAACTGTAGATGGGGTAAAGCAAAAAAGTAAATCGCAGCAGTTTTCATTAAGGAATATTTAAAATGTGTGAGCAGTTGCAATCTTGCCTTTTAATTCACCATAGGTGATAATCTATTTATCTGAACAGGGTTCCTTTCTACTTAATGGCATTTTCTACTGCATTGCCTCCCTTCTTACTGCCCAGACTAAAAGCCTTCTTGGTTTCTTCTTTTGAATGTTGAGTGCACATTGCACTTTGAAGACTAGGCAGACTCAGCAGTCTATGAGCTGGTAGGAAAGCAGCAGTCTCAAAAAATCCATTAGGGCCAGTTGGTGTTATTTTGCTTTGCTGTGTTCAATTTGGTAGAAATATTATAAAGTGAATGATGGTCTCATTAAAACTACTTCTATTTTTAACAATGAGTCAGTGACATGCTTCATTTGTTAGTTCCTCATGACTTTAATCACACATATAAAATATGTGTCAGCTGAGAAGGGGATGGAGGGATTGTGTTCATGTATGTGCATATTGTTGATGCAAAAATATTCTATAATATCATTTGTTCCCATTTTACTTGTGGGGTTAACTCAATAGTAAGTTTCAGTCAGTGAATAACTATTTCTGTGAACAAAATGCATATTAACTCAGTCATATCGTAGTCATACAACTACTGAAATAAATGTAATACATGAAGATGTAAACCGGAAATATAAAAATGAAGAAAAGATTATATGTAAAGTAGATATTTCTATAATGCTTTTGAACACTGTTAGATTTAAAGATAATTTTATCACACACAACATAGTTATATACATTTTATTTCTGTTATATTATTTAATTATAAATGTTAGGATATATTCCTATTTCATAATAGGGTTTTAATTTTACCTTTATAAACTGTTTTATATTAATGAATACAAAATAGCAATAATCCTATTAATGATTCTCCAGTAACTTTTATTTCATTACAATGCTCTTACCCATAATCAGCCTAAAGTAAAAAATGTTGCAACAGGTTGTATCATTGACTCTTTTTTTTTTTTTACATTTAGTCATTTTTTGAGAGACAGAGAGAGACAGTGTGAGTAGGGGAGGGGCAGAGAGATAGGGAGACACAAACCTGAAGAGGCTCCAGGCTGTGAGCCATCATCACAGAGCCCGATGTAGGGCTCTAACTCACAAGCCGTGAGATCATGACCTGAGCTGAAGTCAGATGCTCAACCAAGTGAGCCACCCAGGTGCCCCTCATTGACTCTTTATGGTAGAAGTATACCACTTTGACACATGAACAATGTAAAATTTCTTTCTTCACTTCTTTTCTCTAATGTAAAAATACATGAGATATCACTGCTTCTTTCTTTCTTTCTTTCTTTCTTTCTTTTTCTTTCTTTCTTTCTTTCTTTCTTTCTTTCTTTCTTTCTTTCTTTCTTTCTTTCTTTCTTTCTTTCTTTCTTTCTCATTCTTTGATGAAGTGGAAGATACAGAATTGGTACTAGGGGAGGCATGTTGTTTGTTTAAGGCAGATGCCAGTGTTTATAAAAATAGAAATCAGTATGAGAAGCATGTTTTCCCCCCTGTTTTGCTCACCATCCATTTCTAGAATTCCCAATTCATCATATAATAAGTACTATAATATTCATCATTATAGATGCATAAAATCACCGGCCTTCAGTTCTTCAGCTTTACTGAAGTGAATGAATACATTTGTCTTCATTAGTTGAACATAATGCACAAAAATTGATGCAAATTATTCATCTTTCTGCAGGTCAAACCTTCCATTAAAATGCATTCTATCTTTTCATTGCCTAACCAGCATAATTTTAATGTTGGTGAAGCAATTTTGCAAGGCTAAATCAAGATCTAATAATTTTCAGGACCTGATTTAAACAAAAAAAGTCAAATTACACTTGTAGAAGTTTTATATTTCTGGCATATTGTTGAAGTCTAGATTTCATGTCACTGAAAACAGATGAGAGTCTCAGTAAGCTGTGCCTGTTCCACAGAACATCAACAAACTCTGTGTGCTAGACTCTAGGAAGCTTCCAGAGGGGATTTGATGAATTGTAAGCAGCAGTGTGAGCAGTTTTCATTACTAGTGTAAATGCTGACCAAATGGTGCCCAAACAATGCATAAATGGATAATTTTCATGAAAACAGAGCTAGTTCTGATAGATTTTATATGCAAACATTGGATCATTTTATTCACTTAATTAGTGTCTTGTGCAGAGTCGTCCAAGGCCATGGGTTCAAACTCTATTATAGATTAGTTTGCCAGATTGACTATGCCAGATTGTTATTCTTTGGTTTGTAGGACTAAGTAAGATCAATGAATCACTCTTACAGGAAAAAAAAAAGAGAGTCAAAGCACATAGGTAAAATGTGTAAATACTAGATTCCAAAGATGGCTGCCTTGCATTTACTGGTCCTCATGTGAAGGGCATTTTCATAGTATGCTCTATAGAATGCAGGGCCTTTGTAGTCAGGTGACTTATGTTCAAACCCTAGTTCCACCAGAATGTCACAGGTGTCTTAGTTGATGTCACTGAGCCTGTCTGAGTCTCAGCATCCTCATCTGTAAGTGAGGGCAAACATGTCTACTTGCTTTGTAATAAAGATTGAACATATTATATAGTATTATTAGTATTTGGATTAGGACACATGCACCACAAAGAATTACAAATGACTGTGTTAAAGAAATGTTTTATTATTATTGAAAGGACATATTGTGGTTTTTAAGTTATTTGTATCTTATGTTTTTGTTCTCTATTCTTTGAATATTCAGACATATCTAATATATTGTAGATAAGGCAGATTGTTAACTTGACCCATTCCTAACCAGTTCGAAATGTTTTTTTCTATGGAACTTACCTAGGATTTTGCCATCACATAATCAGTATACTGTAGTTAGTTAAGCATCATTAAAATTTTTTGTTTTAATTTTATTTATATTTGAGAGACAGAGAGAGCATGAGCGGGGGAAGGGCAGAGAGAGAAAGAGAGGGAGGCACAGAATCCAACGCAGGGAGGCACAGAATCCAACGCAGGTTCCAGGCTCTGAGCTGTCAGCATAGAGCCCGATGCGGGCCTCAAACCCATGAACTATGAGATCATGACCTGAGCTGAAGTCGGATGCCCAACCGACTAAACCACCCAGGCACCCCTAGCTAACCATCATTTTGGGGAAAGAAGGTGATTGATATCTATTCTATTAAGATGAAATAATTCCTATTGTAGACCACTATCTAAATAAATAGTTTTTCCTTCCAAGAAATTCTTGAATGTTTAGTGAACAAAGTCCCAAGATGTATTCAGAGAAGAATATTTCTATAGCCGTGTATTCTTCCTTTGTATTTGGTTAATCTATAAGAAATTTTATTACTCTATAACCTGCTTTCCTCTGTAAAATAATGAACACAAAATATAGATATACAACATCCCCTTTCTTAAGGAGACAATTGTGAAAAAAAACAAATTGAACACAAATTAGGGAAAATAAAACCTGGAAAAGTAGTCTGTTATATAATGCAGGGACTCAGTGGTAGATTTAAGTGAGGAGAAAGCAGTCATGCCAAATTGAAATCAGACTTGACCTTTAAAAGAAGATACTTACTCTCTTCAAAAAGATAACCTCTCTCCCAATTTTTTGCTTACTCAATGATTAACTACAATGATGACTTTATTTAAAATGGTCCAACTTTTGTAATTGTTGATTACTGTTTGATATTAGGTTTGGAATGAAAACATCATAGTTAGGAAAGTATTCCTGACATTTCCATTCTTACCATTATTCAAATGATTACTATGCAGATGAAAAATTGTAAGGAAGGCAGGGTTTCCAGTATAAAACTATTTATATTTTCATACTTAGTGTCAGAGTTTTATGATTTAATACCCAGAGAAGAAATGTGACCACAAATCTACTTCAACAGCTCCTTTTTAAATAATATATATGTAAGATGTCAGAACCAGTGAAAATAGTTTACTTTTTCATTGTATGCTGATAATATTTGCCATTCTTATTCTTTTCGCATAAGTTAGAGACTATTCAGAATATTGTTAAAGGGCAACTGGCTAAAACTCATACTCTATAATTTTAATTTTTTATTGATAGACTTTTTTGTGCCTCATATAAGCATCCCCTTTTGTGATTTTAAATACTTGAATGTTCTCCTGAGGATCCTGAAAATATTCTTTCAAATAGAATACATTTACATTGCTTTTCTATAAAGGTCATAAAGACATTGCATTTTGAGGTCTACAGCAGAAGAAAAAAAACACAACCTCTCCAATTTAAGCCAGTTATTGATTTTGAATATACGTACTTTAAAATTTACTATATCTACGATGTCTTTGGTGGTACATCCACTTGATATCTATATACATAGTTGATCCCTAAATCCATATAGTCTCTGCCTTATGGTTTTTTACTTTTCCTCTCTCGTTTCTACTTTAACAATGCATTTATCTTTGGCTCCATTCCATCATGACCCTGATATCTTATACCTAATTCTATCTTCTATATCTAGAAGAAATGAACTAAGTGGGTTTGGGATGCTTTTACTATCATTTTTCTTTCCCATATATACCTTTCTAAAACAGGAATGTGATAGAAAGAAAACAGAAGAAACGTAGAGAAAAGGAACAATGATGCTATGGTACTGTGTAACAACATTATTGACTGAATAAAATAGGAAATAAATAAAATAAGTAAATAAAAACATTGAGTAAAACTGGAAATAACACAATATAAAATTAAATCTGAAATGTAAATGTAAAATTTGTCTTAGCTCTTCTTAAAAACATATATGGGAAGGAAAATGTCCTTCGAGATAATAAAACCCTTCTGCTGAGGCAAAGGCTGTAAGAGAATGTGCTCTGGTTCTATCTTTATTGGAAGATTTGATGGAAAGAATGGTAAAAAAGAGATACAGGTCTAAAAGCATCTGAGATTTGTTGTGCATTTATGGCACTTAGCACTCATCTCAGCATAGGGAGCAGGGAGCTATTTCATACAATTTCACATTGCCAGCAGCACTGTAATTTAAGAATGGAAGTTGGGAGTTCCAGCAGACACCCTCAGATCTTTTGGGCTAGCTGCTCTTTTACTTATTAAAGCACTGACTCAGGAAAACTGCTGACTGTTGATTAAATGCAAAGACTGCATAAGAAGTTATTTATTTATTTGTTTTTTATATTTATTTTTTAATATAGTTTATTGTCAAGTTGGTTTCCATACAACACCCAGTGCTCATCCCAACACATGCCCTCCTCCATGCCTATCACCTGTTTTCCCCTCTCCCCCACGCCCCCATCAACCCTCAATTTGTTTTCAATATTTAAGAGTCTCTTGTGGTTTGTCTCCCTCCCTCTCCTTAACTATTTTTTTCCCTTCCCTTGTAAACTGACTTGCTGCCCTAACTTATTCTAGATGGTCAGTGTTAGAAGTGTGAAATAAGTCTGTTTATGGACTCTACTTATTCTACTGATTTTAACGAGAGCCTGAGAAGATGTCCAATATCAGAAGTTCTACCCTGACTTATTTTGGCTATCTAATAATCGATATATTATAATTGATTGAATATTTCATTCAAAAGGCATTTGTTGAATGCTTGCTGTGTGACAGGCACTGTGCTAGATGATGGATGAAATAAGGTCAATAATGAATGCTTGGTTACCAATAACTGACAAGTAGCCTTGTCTTAAGCCAACACTTTAAGGATTTCAAGTTCTTGGGTATATGTCTTAGAAACAGTTATAAGATAAAACTTTTTCAGGAGCACCTGAGTGGCTTGGTCAGTTAGGTGTCCAACTCTTGATTTCAGCTCAAGTCATGATCTCGTGTTTTGTCACTTCGAGGCTTGCACTGGGCTCTGTGCTGACAGTGCAGGACCTGCTTGGGATTCTTCTCTCTCCTTCTCTCTCTACCTCTTCTCCACTTGCGCTCTCTCTCTCTCTCTCTCTCTCTCTCTCTCTCTCTCTCTCTCTCTCCCTCCCTCTCTTTCTCAAAATAAATAAACTTAAAAAAAAAGAAAATGAAATTCTTTCAAAATAAGAGGAATAATTAGGGAATTATTAAAGTTCTTTGAATCAAACCCTTGAAATAACATATGCTTAGTGATTATGGGCTAGTCTCATATCCAAAATATATGTTCATAGCTGTATTTCAGAAAGTACACAATACCTTGGAGTAATGACCACCTAGAAGAAATCTAAAATTATGAGTAGTCTACTTCATAGAAATATCTTCCCAGACTCAAAGAGAGCAACTACCAGGATGTTACTTAATTCTGTGTCATTCACAGCACACAATATCGTCATGATGATCTGGATAACTATAAAATATAAAACAAAAGAAACTGAAGTCTCTAGGAAGTGGACAGAAAGGATTTGTCATGAAAAACAGCAGTACTTAGCCAGCTTCCCCAGATTTTAACAAAATGTTAAAATGATTTGAATGCTGTTAGGAAGAACAAAGGCTATGTACTTTCCACCCCCACCCCAAATTGTCTTTTTAATCAATTTTAATATACAAATATATTTAAATAATTGTTATAACTCCTGATCCTCAAAAGTATCTAATAAAGGACCTGAAAGCCAGGTGTAGAGACATGTCTTGGGGCGAGCAATGTGATATGAATTTTTATGAGCTGATGCTTCATGAAGCATATAGAGCAATAGATGAAAAAGAGCATACAAAAAAAAGAAAATGCAACTTGATGAGCTGTGGTGTAATGAGGTGTAAATTCAAAGACAAGGAGGAAGATATCTAAGCAGGGACAAGCAGAAAGATCTAACAAGGAACACATTGTTGACGGAGAGTACTGATGTAATAAAGAGTAGTAGTTACTGGGGACACCTGGGTGGCTCGCTCAGTCCGTAAAGCATCTGACTTCGTCTCAGGTCATGATCTCGCAGTTCCTGAGTTCGAGCCCCACGTCCTGCTCTGTGCTGACAGCTCAGAGCCTGAGCGTGCTTTGGATTCTGTGTCTCCCTCTCTCTCTGACCCTCCCCTGCGCATGCACTTGCTCTCTCTCTCTCTCAAAAATAAACATTTAAAAATATTTTTAAAGAGCAGTAATTATTGTTATCTAAGGTGGTACTTTTCAAATTGAGATAAAAATAAAATAATGAAGGGGACATTAATAGATGTACAGAGAAAATTTCTTTTCTTAAAAATAATTTAATCATCTTATTTATTTATTTAATTTATTTATATTTAGAGAGAGAAAACAAGGGAGGGGCAGAGAGAAAGTGTGAGAGAGAATCCCAGCAGGCTTCGCACTGTTAGTGCAGAGCCCAACTCGGAACTTGATCTCAGAAACCCTGAGATCATGACCTGAGCCAAAATTAAGAGTCAGACACTCAACAGACTGAACCATCCAGGGGCCCTATACTAATCATTTTAAGCAAGGTTTTTTTGTTTGTTTGTTTTTGTTTTAACTTTTTCCTTTTTTTAATGAGTAGATGGAAGCTTGTATTTCGATATTGTATAATGTGAATTTATGAGAAATGTATTTGTGATGGAGTATTCTTCAAGCATATCTGACCAAGGAATTCTTTAAAAATGAAACATAGATGTACATTTACCGAAAGGGAAGTCTGTGGGGAAAATTCAGTTTTGGAAATATTGGTGTAATGAGTTTTAGAATGACATATTTATACAAAGCAAGGGTAATCTTGTTTCTGACCTTTATATTTGATTAAAGCATACACAGCCTGATTTGAAAGTAAAGAAAATTTTGGCAGGATGGATAGGAAATTACCAGTATATGGATAATATGATTTTAGCCTATTACACTAAACATGTGAAGTATTAGACAACTTGCTGTGCAACCTTTAAAGAAAAGCTATTTATCAATCAGTATGCCTGCTCAGGAATTAAACATAATGCTGACCTCATTTGTTTTATCATTTCTATGCCATCTAGATGTTTTGCAATAGGATAAGGAAAACGTTGGTACATAAAATTGTGAGTTTGTAAAGAAAAGGAAAATGACAAATGAACAGATCAATAAGTTGTGTATAGGCTTAGAACCAAGTATATATAATAACATGTGGCTTTAATCCTACAGATAAGAAATTTAGAATGGTAGGAAAAAAAGGGAAGGAGGGAGGGTAGGGAAGAGAGGAGGATGAGAAAGGGAAAAGAAGGGCAACAGGGAAGAGAAGTGAAGGAAAAGAAGGAAAGGAAACAAGAAGAGAAGTCAAGGACAGAAAGAGAAACTTATGAGAAAGTGAGGAGGAAAGGCAAAGGAATGAAGAGCCATAAGAAAGGAAGGAAAGAAGGACGGAAGGAAGGAAGGAAGGAAGGAAGGGAAGAAGGAAGGAGGAAGGAAGGAAGGAAGGAAGAGAGGGAAGGAGGGAGAGAGGAATCAACTCAGTTTCCTAAACCCAACAAGTTAGCTCTGAAATACTTGGTGGGATTTGTATTAATTGTTTGTAATAATCACTGTTTATTTTCCTAAGGAACTTTTAATCTATCTGTTGGGAGGGAGTTAATGAAATTATAATTTTATGTAAAATTCTTTCATCAAAATTTAACATTTAGGGCCATTTGGAGACAGTAATTCTTTTATTGAGGAAATTCTGAATAGGTTGAATTTCAGTTTTTATTTATGCCCATGCATGTACTATTACTATGTATCACTTGAAGCTGCCTCTGTGCCTCCTAAGTGCTCATTTTGAACCCCAGGTCTTAGACATCTGATACATTAAGGGACTTCACTACGTAATAATCATGTTTTGTTTGCTTCTTTTTTCATTCTTTCTTTTCTTTCCTTTCTTCCTTCCTTCTTTCTTTCTTTCCTTCCTTCCTTCCTTCCTTCCTTCCGTCCTTCCTTCCTTTTGTAAGCTACAACCTTTTCTGTCTGGTAAAGGGGATCTTTTGGCAAATTGTAAACACACACACACACATACATTTTAAAAACAACAATTTCTTTCTGTCAATATGGACTGTATGTTTAAATAACTGAAGAAAATCCCATTGTGATCAAGAATATAAAACAACCAAAAATCAGACATTACATAGTGTAAATTGAAAGGCTAAATTCAGCTCTAAGAAATATTTGGCATATCCTGCATGTTTTTTTTTTCAAAAAAATGATTTATTTGCCAACATTTTAATGTAGAGAATTTTAGACAGAATGTTCCATGTGTTCTCACACAAAAAAATATATCTGGCAACGCTGTGTTGAAATTCTTGTAGAGTTTTACCAAACCTGGAGCTTAAAGTTATCCATTGGGGATGTTGCAATTTTTCAGATATTTTCGTCTAAAGTACTTCTTCACTCATTTATGGCTATCTACCCCCTTAAGCATTTGAGGATTGACTTTTAGGTACAATAGTATGCATTATAATAGGCATCTTTACAATTTCCTCAGTAGTTTTATAATCAATCTTAAAGTTGTCTAGTAGATTTACACATCTTATAAATTTACATGTCTTATAAAAATACACATCTTCCTCGGAGACGTACAACTGTGGTTTCTTGCTACCACTCAATGTTCTCATGGTTCCTGGCTTGCCAGCATATGGATTGAGTCTGGTTGGCGTTTGGGCAAAACTTAAGCTCTATCTATCTGACTAATGGCTGTTCATTAGAGCTAAGCATATGGCTGTTCATGTCACAAGGAGGATCAAAGATACTTTTGTTCCTTGATCTCAATGTGTCCTTGAGATTTTTCAACAATATGAAATTTCAGCCCATGTTTGACTTCAACTAGTACCTATATAGAAATTCTGCAAAAGTATCATCAAATGATGTACCAAAAGAAGTAATGATTTATTGTTGAAGTGTTTATTTAAAAAATAATTACTTAAACTAAATCAGTGATGGAATGATAAGTAAAACATAGCAAGGATTTATTGTCATCAATTATGTTCCCTATATTATCTTGTTAAAGACCTCAAAATTATAAGTTAAAGGTATATTAACTTTGTAGCTTTGATTTAACCCAAATTCTATTTACACATTACTATGTTTATATTGGAAAACAAGTATGGGGAGATTTGCTAGCAATAGGAAATTTTTATGTTTACAGCAAGTGCTAGAAATAGGAAACACAGCCAAGCAAGAAATCAAAGTGTATATATCATTTGTTGAAAAGTCGGTTGCTTTTGTTTGTCTGTGACTTATTTTGAGAAAGTAGGGGAGAATATTGTGTTTGAAGATATTAGAATAAACATCCTAATGCAGTTTAAAGGGTATGGTGGGTTGGCAATAACATAGTATTCTTTCAATATTGTTCAGGATGAGAAAGAAGCTGACTCAAAATATTACTTAGCTAGATCAAGACTTTTTCATATTTGAAAATCTACTTTTCAAGTCACTGTCACCCCAAATTTTGCTTACAATTGAACTTTCAGAAAAGAAACCACATTAAAAAAAGTTTTTAATGTTTTTTTTTTTTTTTAATTTTATTTTTGGGAGAGAAAGGAGGGGAGGGGCAGAGAGAGAGGGAGACACAGAATCTGAAGTAGGCTCCAGGCTCTGAGGTGTCAGTACAGAGCCCTATGGAGGGGCTCAAATGCACAAACTGTGAGAGCATGACCTGAGCCGAAGTCTGACGCTCAATCAACTGAGCCACCCAGGGGCCCAGAAATCACATTTTATATTAGTTACATGTGGCCATTTTCACAAGTTCTATCAGCACAAAATTTGCTTCAGATGCTATATTTCTAATGAAAAGACATATTCGATAAACTGCAATCCTGCTGAAAGGAGATTTTTCCCCTCAATTGAATATTTATTTTGCAGAGAATATACATGGTTAATTAGAATGGCAATTCAAAGTAAGAATGACCTTGAAGCTGGTGCTAGGTTAGATGCAGTGAATTAATGAAAACTAGATAGCCAAACAGATGGCCTTAACTTACGGTTTTTAAATACAAGTCAGAGGGGCTGAAAGTACGAGGTTGTTACTCTTATGTAAGGAATGCCTCAGTCAGGTATTATGCTGTCTATAATATGAAATATTTTCTGAGAGCCTATTATGTGAGAAAATATTGAGAATTGAGGTAGATGATAGAAAGACAAGATAGATAGATAGATATACATAGATAAATATAATCTTTTCCAAAGAGTTTATAATCTACATAGGAAAATAAGTCACATCCTGAAAGGTAAATAATAATAATAGTATTACTACTAATAGTAATAATAATAATAAAATGACCTAGGCTGAGTGTCCAGTTAGTGATCAAAGTAACAGTAATAATAATAATAAAATGACCTAGGCTGAGTGTCCAGTTAGTGATCAAAGTGGAAAGGGGCATTTGTTGAGACCCGAAGTGGTTCAAGGGACTGATTTTAAACTAAACACGTTCATCAGAGTGGCATTTGGAAGAGAGCACAGCAAAAAGGCTGAGAAGCAGAAATTCCTTTATTATCATGAGGAATTAATTGTACAGTGAAAATAAAATATTTGAGTTCTAAATATAAGAATGCATAATGTCCCTTTTATAGGAAAGCTGGAAAAATGTTGTATAGAAGCATTATAGTTTCACATTTCTTCTGAGTAAGATTAGGATTATGTTAAACAGCTCATCAACTGGATTTGGTAGATCTTCACCCCTCCAACTTTTCAACAGACTACTTACTTCCTATGATTTCCCTTGTCTTTCTGCTTTTAGCCTGACTATTCTTGCTAATTAATAGAGAGTGAAGCTGAATTGGTCTTGTTATTTTAAATAAGTAAAAACAAGATATATAGTGGTATCCCTCCTGAGGCAGAAAACTTTCCTGATGAGGTTTTTAATCACTCTTAGCAAAAATAAAATTTCAGTATAGGTCCTAGGAGGTATATTTAAGTAAAAAAAAAAAAAAAGTATTATAGGCAATATTGAATACAAACTAAAATTAGTATTTTTATGTAAGCAGAAAACCTTATGAATGAGTAGATGCAGAAAAAGGGAATGTACAGTATAGTATTTGAGGAAAGAAAATGAAACTTTAGATACAGGCTATTTCTGGGTGGGAAAAAGAAGTAACATCAATCCCTTGGGATGAGTGTTGAAAGATGCATGTAATTCAATACTACTCTATGCTTCTGGGCAACCAATTAGAAAAGTTACTACTTATCATATGATGGCTAATACAGATGACCCCCCACTAGCCCCATTAACATAAATACTAAATTTCATTTATACTGTTGCCACCACTGGAAAGAACATTTTCCCCCAAAGCACAAAATAATACATAAACTACCAAAAAATCTTACAATGCTTTGCCATGATGATTTTTGAATGATCCATGTCTGTACAAGCCTATTATATCTGTTATTTATATAAAATAAAAAATTAGAAATGATTACCTATTATTTGCAAAGTATTAGCTACCCCTGAATCAGCTTGTTAATCACAATTGCCTTAAATTATTGCACTTAATCATGGGAAACCCAATTTCCCCCCACAATTTTCCAAAAAATAGAGATTATAGAGTAGAATAGGTTTATGAATGCTCTTTTTCAATGTGGAATGATTCCTAAATATTAGCTAAATATCTTGGCACTCCATAATCTCTTTTCTAGGTTTCTACCTCTGTTTTAGTATTTTCCAGTGCTCTGAATTGTCTGCCTTTTAAAAGAAGACATTTTCTTCCTTAAAAACAAGTTTTATTCTATCGTTCAAAATCAGAAAGGCACTACTTTATCTTGTTGCTTACTTATCTTGTTAAATGTCTGTTCTTTGTCATTTTCCAGTTGTTTTTTTCTGTTGAACATAAATATTAGATTACTGTGGAGCATTTGGGAAAAGTTCTGTCCTCCTCTTATCATGTTAACCTTTAATTATAAAACACCGGGTTCCTTGAAATAGTTAACATATCTTCTCTCCTCTTAGGTTCTCCGTACAGAGACAAAATCACCATAGCAATTCTTCAGCTGCAAGAGGAAGGCAAGCTGCACATGATGAAGGAGAAGTGGTGGAGGGGCAATGGTTGTCCAGAGGAAGAGAGCAAAGAGGCCAGTGCCCTGGGGGTTCAAAATATTGGTGGCATCTTCATTGTTCTGGCAGCCGGCCTGGTGCTTTCCGTTTTTGTGGCAGTGGGAGAGTTTTTATACAAATCCAAAAAAAACGCTCAATTGGAAAAGGTAAATGTCACTTTTTTACAATTTAAAGCAGTTGTTGTTATAATAAAACAAACTATTTTCGATCTTTCCAACCAAGGGTAATGCTTAGAACCGTAACCGCTAATTGTCTTCTGCCATTCATTATCTAACAAAGGTTCACAGAAAGAATCATGATCAGCTTTGTGCTTTTTAATTTAAACATGGTGTGTTTAAATCGAAGCCAGCTTCAGAACAAGTGGCTATTTCTCCTTTTATTGAAGCCTGAAAAAGAAGAGACTGGCTGCTTGAAGTTCTTTGCAGTTAGTTTAATGGAGGAATATAATTAATTAATGGAAGAAGCAAAAATCAGAAATTGTAATATGAAGGAAAAAGTACTTCTCTACAGATAAAAAGTGTTTTAAAATACAATCCTGAAAAACAGTTTCAAGTTAGACGGTAAATGAAATTTTTATTTGAAGATTTTTAGTCCAATAAATTTCTAATGGAAAAAAAAATCTTAACTTGCATTGTGGAAATAACAGCTAATTTTCTAAATTAGTGAATATGTGAAAATAGTGTGGTTCCTTTCTTGCCATTTAATGTTACTTTTAATAAGTCCTTTATTCCTTTGCACCAGAGTCTTTAGAAGAATATATATACACCTGAGACTATTGCATTTTTATTGGGATTTTAATATATTTAATCTTTTGTACAAATGTCTTTAAGTTCCATTCTTGAAAAACTTGTGAATCTCATTCACATTATATATTTCTAGTGCTATAATTTCCTTAGTTCTATAAATATAAAGAATATTTATAGAAAAATCTCTCTTTCAGATGGCATATAACACGTTTTGTATGTAAATTTATAGCTCTAAACATGAAATACTTAAGTCTTCTGGCACTTCATTTATTTTTTGTATATAAATATCTCTTTTTTAATTTGTTTAATGTTTATTTATTTTTGAGAGAGAGAGAATGTGAGCAAGGGAGGGTCAGAGAGAGGGAGACGCAAAATCTGAAGCAAGCTCCAGGCTCTGAGCTGTCAGCACAGAGCTCGATATAGAGCTAGAACTCGTGAACTGCGAGATCATAAGCTGAGCAGAAGTCAGATGCTTAACCGACTAAGCCACCCAGGGGCCCCTCTCTTGTTTTTAATAGAAAAACATTTTTAGGGCTTAAGTTTTAGACCTTGTGTAACAGTGAGATTATATTCTCTTACATATTCAAAAGGCTTATTAATTTTTATTGGTAAATATGAAGAGCAAAAATATGAAATTAAAAATAATATACATTAATCTAAGCTAAACATATTCTGCAAATATTCTTTGAGCACTTACACCTTTAAAACTATTTTTGAAAAGCAAAATTTTTTCCTGTGTCTTTGGTAATTTATGTTGCAATTACTTATCCTTTCTGAAATAAAAATTTTGGATACAGCATTTCTATATCTTTACTTGACCACAGTATTTAACAATTCTAAATAATGCTTTTATAAAAGAGTATTTTGATAGTCTCATTTTGTCCGTGAGTAAAGTAACCAATTCAAATTTTGAGAAATCCAGACAATCATATGATTTATTTCCCCACAATATTCAGGATGGCTATATCTGCTGACTTGGCTAAGTCAAATATTTGTTGCACTGGTGTGACCGGCGAGTAAGCCTAAGTACACTTTTTATGTTATGATCCTTTTTGTAGTGTCAAAATGAGTTTTAAAATCAAATCCAAAGAACCAATCAAAGACAAAATATATTAACTCATCAATTTCCAGTTTTACTATAATCTGCCAATAAATGTGTTATTTGGTTAGTTAATGCTTAAAATGAGTCCAAAAACACAGAAGGAATTTGGGTTTTCAAATTGGAACCTCAGATCTTCCATATGTATTAAAGTTATAGCTCAGTATTAAAATAAAGCAAATGAATTAATCTCTTTAAACATGTGGTATTCTATTGCCCTTGTCTCTTTGTATCCTAGTCATATGATTTGCCTAGGCCATGTCTTTAATGCACAATTAATGTATAAACATTATGTTAAGAAAAAACAGAACAAAAAACAAAAACAAAAACCAAAGTTTTTTAAACTGGGGATTTAAATCTGGGGATTTAAATCTGTAAAATAACCTTCTTTAATGTTATTATAAATAGCTAGTTTAGTTGAATTTTCCACATATCAACCAGCTCCCTTGAATTTCTATGGACCTGTATGACCTTGTCAAAAGTTAGGAAAAGGAAAGTAATGTACCCTTTTTGACTAAAACAGATGAAACATTACCTTGGAAAGAAACATCTATGTTGATATTACATGAGCATTATTAGTCATATTCCCCAATGCTTTCACACCCTGTCTCCGTATAGCTTCCATGATGAAATCCAAATTCCCTAGCTTAGCACATGAGGCACTTCAGGATCTGTTCCTGTCTACCATTGTAGTTTGATTTTTTGCTTCTCTCCACTTTGCACCTTTACTCTAGCCAGACAAAATTACTTTTAATTTTCCAAGGTCATCAGCTTTTTCAAATACTCTTCCATTTTACTTGAACAAATCTTGACCATTTTTCTACCTGGCAAACTCATACGAGGTATTTTAGGTTAGGCATTCAAGACTAGGTATCAACTCGCCCAGAAAGCTTTCCCGAATCAGTAGGATATAATGGATTTGAGTACAGAATACAGTTATTTCTGAAAGATGGTGTTAGGTTTTCATTTCCTAGTCCAATGAAAAAAATATGACATGTACATTTTACTTTTTTTTACTTAGGTGATTTCAGGTACTCTCATAATTCCAAAAACATTTCCTACTCCTTTGAGAAAGCTGGGAAGGTGTTTTGCCCATTTTAAACCACATCCATCATTAAGTCTAGACACCTTTTTTCTGTGAAGCCTCTACATATCTCCATTCCCCTTAGCACACTATTTTATGCATTTGTAGCTTTCTCTGTGTGGGTGCCTCTCTCCCTATTAGACTCTCAGTTCCTTTGGACAAAGATCTAGTGTTTTTGGTTTGCATCTCTGAGGTCCCAAACAGTGCCTGTTGGCATAAGGTAGACTGATCTATCATCTATTTATTTACCTGTATCTATTTAAATTAATAATGAGAAGATTCTAGTGAACTATTTTAAAAAGTGTATCATGAAGAATAAAAATGAATTATGTTTCTATATAGTTCAACAGAACTATATTTATAAAACAAATACTTATGGGTTTATTAAAAGTGACCCATTTTATTTACTTTCTTGGGCTCAATTCTTTAATTTTCTTGAGAAAAAGATTTTATTTAGTTAAACAGTCTATTTAGCACCTTACACAATTTATTAAAACTAACCATAAAAATTCCTAGATTTTATCATGAAATATGCATGAGGACACGTAGAAATTCACAGTTTATTTACACTTATAATTGTGCCTTTAATTACATATCTTAAATTTTAAAAATAAGGTAAATATTTGTGAAATCATTCATTTATTCAATTAATTATTTACTGAGAGCCAATCATGCAATGAATTATGTTTTGCACATTGAATGTAAGCAATTATATATTATTCATAATTCCATAATTCTTTTCCCTCCTCTTTCTCTACTTTCTTCCTTCTTCCTTTAAGCTATATAGTATTCCTGTATTAAAAAAAAAACAAATGAAATTTCTTCTCTTTATCTAAATAGGCTGCCAGATACAATATCCACACAATTCTAGTTGAATATGAACTTTATGGAAAAAATTTATGAATAGATATTATCCTCCCATGTCAAGTCTTACCACCAATGAGGATAATAAAATTAATAGTTATTATTATTATTTAAAGCTGAAAATAAAATGTCTTTTATAGCACATATTTTATGAAATATTAGTGGAGCAAGTAGGTCTGGATGACTATAACTTTTTATATTTTCAAGTTGTTTGAGAATTGAGGGTAGTATAAGAAAGTATCATTTTTAAATGAAGGCAGGTTAAATTGGAAAATGGAAGAAAATGCTGAAATATGTAGACCTTAAAAATTCAAAAACTGTAAATTGCATTCCTTTCAGATAACCACAAGATGGTGTATTACAATTTTCATAATACTTCATGGTTTTAATTTTGCTGCAAATATTAATGCATCAAAGATACATTGCTTTTCATTTATTAAAACTTTTAAATTTGAATGAATGTATTTTTCTGATTTTTCCAAAGTATAACTTGACCATTTGGAAAGATCCTCAAAAGAGTTTTTCTTTTCTGAATATCTCTGAAAAAGCAACTAATCAACATGTGAATTTTCTTCTTGCTTTACCTTTTTTCTGATTTAAAAATATTACTACTTAAGTTTCATTCAGTAAGAATCCAAGGAACTGTTGTGCATCTGAGGCAATTATCCATGCATTTCAGGTTACGTGGATATGTTTGAAAGTCCTGTTTCTCTCTAAGTCTTACTGTATAACCGAAAAAAGCTACTTAATATACAGAATTTTGTTTTGCCTGGTAGCATGTTTTATAGTATATTGGTTTTGTAAGCATGAATTAGAAGTGATTATAATAATTTTAATTTTCATTAAACTATTTTATGACATAGTTAATTTGTTTAAAATTACTCATTTCATAAATATTTTAAGATGTCCTCTTTTATAAGATATAAAAGATGTACATAATTCTGACTTCTCTCGATTTCTAGCAGGAATAGTAATATAACTTACATAGTTTAATTTTTTTCTGATTTATATACAGCAATATTCTCTTTCTTGTACAATTGAAAATGTATTTGTCTGTAAAAATTGTTTTTATTGAACAGTTTGAATGTGAATCTTTGAGTTTCCTGACATGAAAAGTCTTAGCAACAAAAATATTCTTTATTATTTAAGTATAAACAAAATGTAGTAAAAATGTCTGAGAAATAAAAAAATATAAATTATTGCTCAGATATTGAATTTGTATTGATTTGAAGTTTCCTTTAAGATGATTGAAGTACATTATAAGGTATTGTTGTTTTCCAGGATATAGTACATTTTAGTCAATGTAGTTCTTTGTATTATAAAAGACTGGTGTAACATACTCCAGATAATCTCTACATAATGATGTTTTTCCAGACCCTGAAAGTTAAAAAAAATTTTTTTTGAGAGCACATAGGATGCTCTTTGGTCTAGAGTTGAATAACAAATGTAGAAGGAGGTTGTAACTCACAGTAGAAGGCCAAATGAATGAAACAATGCAATTTGGGGAATGATAAAGAGAAAATCAGAGTGGTTTAGTTTACAGCTGCTAGACTAGGGATCCTGGATGAAAGAGTATTTATAAGGAAAACACTTTTCAAAGCTAGCTGAATTGGTGTTTTATGGAACCAGAAGAATGAAAACAGGTTGTTCCTTTCAGAATGCCGAAGAATTTTGTTCCATCAGGAGAAATGCATTTTAAAAGAAGCTATTTATTGAATAAGGCATAGGAGTGCAAATACTCGTATAAATCAACAGTACAGATTTTATTTCAATATTTACCTTTTGCAAGGAATGCCTATTAACAAACCACAGAATAACTGTGCTTTTCATTGATTTAATGTATGGAATTTTAATGGCATTTAACGTTTTAGGAGTTAGAAGCTCTAAGTAAATTTTCAGTATAATAAAATTTAGCCATAAATCATGTTGCTATTCAAAAGTTAAAAGTTGCAAATAAACTTTGGACAAATAGTCCATTACATATTGTCTTTAAGTAACTGCTTTTCTATGAGATCAAAGCATCTCTCCATTTCTATTAATGACCTAGTAAAGATTAACTGGATGGCTTTTAAATATGTTTTAAAATATAAATATAATATCATGCTTAAATGAGATGCCAATCTTTATTTATTCACCAACCCATTTCCAAATCAGCAAAAGGATTTTTAAGTCATTTGTTTATGATGAGCCATCCTCTATTTAAGCCCATAAATGATGCTTTAAAATTGTAGCTTGACTGGTAATAATTTTATTACCTTATTTTTAGAAATGATTTTAGAGTTTCTAAAGAGTAATGTCTCATTTGAATACAGTGTTACCCTGAGGAGTGTGCAACTATCATTATCCATATTGTGTAGGTGAGGTTGTGTCCCAAGGGTCAAGTGTTTCCCAAAGTCAAAGATAGCTTGTCTCACGCCACTTAAGCTATAACATATTGCACAAGTGGAGGCAGCATACTTAATTTTAACTATTTCTCCTAATAGTTTTTCTTCCTGAAGTTGCATTGATAAAATATGTGGAGTGGGAGTTTGAAATAGATAAAAAGACTGTGGGCTTTGATCATAAGCACTGTCTAGTTATTTTATCTTCTTAGACAATTAAGCATGTCCTTTGGAAGAAAAAAAAAAAGATTTGGGATCACTTCTCAATTTTGTTTAACTTTGGATAAAATGACTTAAACTTTCCATACATCACTTAAAATAAACAAATAAATGTGTTAATGAATGCACCATAATTAAAGTACTTTAAAAATTATGATTGTTAATATACATTGAGGTTATTGCATGTGTCTGGCATATAATAAGCAGCTATTGCTATAATATATTTATTATTATTCATAAAGCTGATACATTTTAACTTTTGTATCTTAAAAAGAGAGAGCATTCCGAGAATTAGGCATTAGGTATTTAGATGTTATATGTTTGGTTGAAAATTGTGTGAGTATGACTACTAGCAAGAATGTGATGATTAACGTTGCTTTTTCTTAAATTGCATTTCATAGTTATATTGACTAAGATGGCGTTGAAGCTTGTCAGACCATATTTATTGATTTTTCTAGCTTAAGTAGGGGAAGTGCAAAAATGTATAATGATGCTTCATTTTTCTGTCTCACTGTATTTGCTAAATGCAATATAAAGATATTCAGTAACTGTTTCTGTAAGAGTCAAGGTTTCTGAGAATATTTTAATCTTTGGTTAAGTTTATCATTGTAAAATGATCCAGGCTAAAGCATAGGATGCTTTGTCATTTTATTCATTAAAAAATGTATTTCCTTTTGCCCCATAATTTTTTCTGTCTGATTTATTACTTATTATACAAAAATTAACATTTATTAAAAATAGCATACAGGTGGGGCGCCCGGGTGGCTCAGTCGGTCAAGCATCTGACTTCAGCTCAGGTCATGATCCCATAGTTTGTGAGTTTGAGCCCCACTTCGGGCTCTGTACAGACAGCTCAGAGCCTGGAGACTGCTTTGGATTCTATTTCTCTCTCTCTCTCTCTCTCTCTCTGCCCCTCCCCATTCACACTCTGTCTCTCTCTCAAAAATAAATAGACATTAAAAATTAAAAAAAAAATAGCATACAGGTAAAAGGCTCCACTGAAATTCAAATCACTGTTAATGATGCAAGCAAATATAATGAAGCATTCATAGAATGGTAGTCAAGAGAACAGCATTCTTCTTTTAGTTCTGATGCCAGTTACATGTATAACCTTAGGTAGATAACGACTTTTTGAGTCTGAGTTTCTCTATCTTTAAAATTAAAGTGATTAAGCAATAAGATCACTACATAAACTGCATGTAAAACGTCCCGTCTGACAGCTGCAAAGCTTATCTAAATAACATAATTTTTTAAAAAAATGATAGCTGCTCTTGAACTGAATATGAAGATCAAAGTGGCTATATATATCTTTGACATGAGTGTCTTAACTAGTCATTTTACATCTCTCATTGCTTCACTGTTACATGCATATAGCCTTAGGTCAATTTATACTTCTGATGCATAGCATTAGCTCTTTGATATTTTAAAAATACTGTTAATTAAAAAGAGTATACATCAAAAGGAATGTGTCATATTAAATGACAATTATTTTCTTCATTTAATACACCAATGTTTATATAAAATATTGCATATTATATTCTTTATACTTTTATTCCATTTTAGTTATTGTTTAGTTGATTAACTATTAATGAGATAATTTTATGCAGGGATCACAGTGACTATTTGAGTTTGTCTTTACTATATGTGCTTTGGACTACTTGGTCAAATGGCCTACAGCATCAGAAAAGTGTCTGAGAACAAACTGGTTATCCATAATCAGATAACAAACAATTTATTTTATTTTATTTTATTTTATTTTATTTTATTCTATTTTATTTTATATTTTATTTATTTTATTTTATTTTATTATTTTATTTTATTTTATTTCATTAAGTGTATTCATTTATTATTTCTGAGAGAGAGAGGTCATGCACAAGTGGGGGAGGGACAGAGAGAGAGAGAGGGAGACACAGAATCCAAAGCAGGCTTCAGGCCCTGAGCTGTCAGCACAGAGCCCAATGTGGCTCAAACTCGAGCTGTGAGATCATGACCTGAACCTAAGTTGGGCACTCAATTGACTGAGCAACCCAGGAGCCCCCAGAAAACAAACAATTTAAAAGACAAACACAAAAGAAAACAATTTAGGGACACCTGGGTGGCTCAGCTGGTTGAGCCTCCAACTTTCGCTCAGGTCATGATCTCATGGTTCTCAAGTTGGAGCCCACATTGGGTTCTCTCCTGTCAGCACAACAGCCCTCTTGGGATCCTTTGCCCCCCCCCCCCGTTCCTCCCCCACTCACACTCTCTCTCTCAAATAAAATAAAACATTTAAAAAAAAGCAGATTAGTTTATATAAGCTAGTATATAGTAGAATATTGAGTTACAAATCTGATAGAAGTAGCTTGAAGATGTTTTGATGGGATTTCAAGTAGGAAATTTCAAGTATGCAAAAATGGTTGGATATTATTCTGAATGAATATTGGAGTATCATTTATACTATCAAAGAATAGACAGCAAGACACATAAAATAGTTTCCTCCTTAAAAAATAAATACTAAATACGGATTTGATAGTACTGTATAATATTTTATGATTATTTCTTCTCCGGGTGATAAATGACAACATATTTTCTACTTGAAAGTGACAAGCTTCAAAGTTTAAAAATTCAAACTGGTTATTTTTCATCAGTTGCTGTTTTTAAAAAAACATTGATAAATATAAAGGTATTAACTTAAAAATGAAGTTTATGCCAGTGTCTAGTGTGGAACATATTTACAACTATATTTCTAATCTAAAAACAATTATGTGCTTTGCCAAGTTCTGTCACATCATGTGATCAAATAAACATATCTGTAAATTAGAAAGTTAAGCTTTTCAGAATAAATTATTCTATACACCAATAATGATATTCATGGAACATTTATTCTGGGGACTATTTATGTTGCTTATTATACTCCAAATAAAAATATAGCTTTATTTAAAAACAATGTAAATATAGCCACCTTTATACTTTTAAAGTTTCCAGACCTTCATCCTTTCTAGAATTAGAGATGTGTAAATACAGGTTGCCTCATTAAATATAGTGAATTTTATAATGAGTTTTACTAATTTAAATGCAATTATACATGCTAACAGCTCAAAGATTTAAATTTTCATTTTCAGGAATCTTCTATTTGGTTAGTGCCACCCTACCATCCAGACACTGTTTAGTAAACTTTTGAAACTTACTAAAAGAGGTTTTTAATAATGGTTAGTATCCTTGTGCCTTTCTTTTTTCTTTTTGTAGTCTGTTATATTAATGTGGAGAAACATTTTCGTTGTTGTTTTCACCCTAAGAAACTTACCTTATTTAATGACACAATTTCTGGTTTTCCATTTCTAAGGAGAAGTGACTTGAAGAGCAACATAGTTTTGTTTCTCTTCCTCTAACCACCTTCCTCTCTGCCTTCCCTCCCTCACACTCCCTCCCTCTCTACTTCCTTCCTCCCCTCTCCATTGCTCTCTCTTTTTCTTTTGTTCTTTCTTTGGCCTCTCCTTTCTCCTCTCCTCCTCTCCCCTCCCTCCCTTTCCTTCTTCTTTATTATAAGCCAAGAAACTCCTGTTAAGTGCACTTGAGTTTTTCAAAGCCTTATTTCATATTTCAGTAAAAAGGCATCTTTAAAGTTCCAATTATTATATGAAGTAGGAAAGATAGATGGCCTCTTGAAGGACATTAGAACTTTATTTAAAAGTTAGACATAGTAATTTTTTGGCAACATACATGCAGCACAGGAAACAATTATTATTCACAATCATTTTTGCAGTTTCAACTTTAGATTCTTAAATAGATAACGATATGGAATTTGCATTCTAAAGCTTTAAAGAAAAGTATAGAATACGTTTTTGCCCTAGTGCCACAAGTGAACAGTGCTTTATGATACCATTAAATTCTTTAAATTTTCCATGTGGGTTCTACACTCTTGTTCAGGTCTAAGTTTCTCATCATTTTGTGAAGGATTAGAAATATTCTACAAGTGAGAAGAGAACCCATGGTTTCATGATGACTTTATTAATAACCTAAAACAAAACTATTTCTTATGTAAACTTACACTGATAGACCAAAAGAGAACTGGTAAATACAACTCATTCAGAGAAAAAAATAGTAAAAGTAGTAATTTGACATTAAATAATCAAAGTTATTGGTTGGTTGTTTAAGGGCTGCTTGATTAAAATGTTCACTTTCTAATAGCTAAGGAGACTAGATAAAACCTAAAATGGTAATGGTGGGGGTCACATGCTTTTAATTTTCAGAACTTCTGAATTTGTAAAAAAATTTATTTAAGATAATTTTAATTTATGAAAGATGATGGTATTGTGGTTTTTGATTGGTGCAGACTTTTTTAACCTTCATTTTATATTTCTCAACATTATAAATGTTATATAAAATTACTTAAAAGAGTTTTATATGCCTTTATTTGTAGCCTGAAGTTAAGTGTAGGGCACTAAATACAGTTTACTCTTTAACTTACTAGAAATAACATTGAGTCATTTCATAGTTGAATGGATATGTATATTTATAAAATTTTTTTCCCCCAAGGAAATCAGTTGTTTAGGACACTCTTTTAGTATGGACAAAAAAATAATATATCTATTCCATTATTTTTTGAAACTAATATATTCAAAATGTCTAAAAATCGAGTTTGCCAAGAAGAGGGTTTTATTTAGCATTTGCAAAATTAATTCATTTTAAATGAAGGCTTATTTCAAAAAATTTAATGTTTTTCACATCCTATAACATTTTCAAGTGTCAATGGCATCAAGTTCTGACCTTGTTTTATTATCTAATCAATTCTTCTGTTAAATGTTTCAACAGAGAGCCAAGACTAAGTTACCTCAAGACTATGTATTCTTCCCCCTTTTGGAGTCAGATTTTTCCATTTCTACAGTGTTGTCATCATCACCATCTTCATCATCATTATCATCATGTTCTTAATAAGTACATCTAATAGTAGGTATTAAGCAACGAGAAACACTATGTCCATCTACTGGCTGTCAGTGTCATATAAATCCTTTAATAGAATATAATTCATGAACTTCCGAACTGTATAATTTAACACATTATAAATAATGCATGACAGTAACTGTAGTTAATGGGAAATTCATGTGTAGCATTTAATCATCGCCCATTATAAGTACTAATAAATTAATATTTTTACTAATTTAATGTTATTAAACAAATGCCAAAGTTTTACCTGATTAATCAGATAACTCAATACATGTATTTTACTAAGCTTCTGAAAAAAATTTTAAGCAATTGAATTAAGCACACCTTAAATTAGAATTCAAATATTAGGGGCATATGCAGCTATTGTTAAAATTCAGTCAACATTTAAAGATAACATGTGTGTTCAGTCATTGCCATGAGAATTTAATTTCTGCTCTTTACAGTTTAGTGAGAGGGATACACAGAAGACAGTGAGACCAGATAAAAAACATGACAATGAGTGCAAAATACTGGAGGGACAAAACCGAACTGAGTGAAAATGATTCTGGAAAGTGATTGGAAAGTGATTTCTGAATAAGTGAAAATGTGAGTCATGTCCTGAGATATGGAATAAAGTTGGATTGATATGAAGGTTGAAAGAACTATGCAGGGTAGTAGAGCAAGAAGCAAAAGAGAAAAATCCTGGAGGTCTAAGCAGAGAAAAATGTGTGTAGAGAAAAAAGAAATGGAGCGGGGAAGGTGAGGAGGAAGGAAGAAAGATGAATCATAGAAGTCATGATGGGAAAAACAAAACAAAACAAAACAAAACAGGAGATTTGGATTTTACCTGTTTGTTGGACAAGGAAATGCTATTAATAACTGGTTTAAAAATAGATTTTTCTGTTATTTCTGAGCCTTTGGGGAAGCATAGCCTAGACAATAAGGAAACTGTTCAGGAACCCACAGAAGAGAAATGAGGATATATCAAAGAATGAAGAAGATACTAAGTCAGGGTCAAAACTCACAAAATTGGATATCAGGATATCTTGCCAGAGTCTCAGGTATGAGCTGCAGAAAGTGATTTGCCTTTTCTCTGAATCAGTTTTCTGTCACACAGATGCCTACTTTAATTCAAAGTATTAGTTTGAATGACACAAAAGATTATGCATGCAAAATATTTTTAAAAACATAAGGCACATATATGGTATTAAATATTTTACCCTGTATTATTTTGGAATTAGCCTAAACTGATAAACAATAAAGCAGCAACATCTAAAGCAAAAAATGTCTTCAGACCCAAATTTGATTAGATTTATCTCACTATGTTTTCATATCACTTTTAGTAATTGTATAAATTTTTGATGTTTGTCCACATATTTGGTTGTTGTCCATACTTTCAGTTTTACACAGAAAGAGCTTAAGTCTCAGCCCATCCGAATTCCAACTACAATATGAAACTCATCCATGAATCTGATTTATATGTAACTAATACATGTGTATCTCAATTAACTGGGGAAGGAGACTAACAAAATTTGTTTCACATATATGATACTGTAATAGGAATTGTGAGAAATGTGTAATAATAAGCCCCAGATATACAGAATTTCTAACAAAATCTATTGCCAATGAAATGGGAATTAAAAATAATATTTATAGGGTCATTTTTTCTTCATGGATTAACTTATTTTGCCAGCTCTCAGTTATGAAGCCTATGTTGACAAAAAATTTAATATTTGTTCATGTATTTTTAACGTGCTACAGTTTGTCATTTCATGATTAAATCATATCTGTTTGTAATCATCATCAATAGCTTTATAGGCATAATCACACCAAGATATGATGAATACCAGAAATTATTTTCCATGTTTTTATGTCTAAATGTGTGAGTACTACTTTTGTTCTGTTTCGAGATGCACAGTGAAGAATCCATGTTTAAAGAAAATTTTCATATTTCATGTTGTGAGCTAAATAGTAGTATATTTCTTCTGATTTTTTTTTTAAAAATCAAGAATGGATTTCTGGTTATTGATTTGTGTATCTGTGTTTGTATTTGAATTTTAAGGTAGATTTCTATTTTATGATGTTAATCAATTTTACATCTGAAAATTTTATTCAACATATACGTACTATATGCATTCCTTGTTGGCAGTTAGTTTCAGTATCAGGTGGAGATTTTCTTTAAACCAGCCCACTTTGATAAAAATATTTGTATTATCATGAGTCGTTTATTAAAAGTGCAACAACTGTTATAACCTTCTTAATGAAATTTTTCAAACCTTCAAGGCTTCTATGTTGACAAGTCTGTTGAAAATGATTTTAATATTATGTCCGGGCAGTTGCAGTGTATCTGTTTTGTAATATTTCATTCTCTCTGTTGTTCGTAGAGGTCCTTCTGTAGCGCCATGGTGGAAGAACTGAGGGTGTCCCTGAAGTGCCAGCGTCGGTTAAAACACAAGCCACAGGCCCCAGTTATTGTGAAAACAGAAGAAGTCATCAACATGCACACATTTAACGACAGAAGGTTGCCAGGTAAAGAAACCATGGCATAAAGCTGGGAGGCCAAACACCCAAGCACAAACTGTCGTCTTTTTTCCAAACAATTTAGCGAGAATGTTTCCTGTGGAAATATGCAACCTGTGCAAAATAAAATGAGTTACCTCATGCCGCTGTGTCTATGAACTAGAGACTCTGTGATCTAAGCAGTTGCAATGATCAGACTTGATTTGCAAGCATCACGGATCAACCAAGTTACACTGGGTTACACTGTTTATCATGGGTTCCTCCCTTCTTCTGAGTGAATGTGACATGCGCATTTTGTGGCTGGTTTCAAATGCAGTCCAGTAGGAAATTACAGGTTCCTTTTTTGAAGTCCAACTGTTGCCAGGAGGTGGAAAATCAATGCCCCAAGGGTAACCAGTAAAAAAATCATTAAAGAATAAAAATACTTGGAATCAGCAAAAACTGTAGTGATACAAGAAACAGTACAGTCTTCTGACACCCAGGTAATAGAGGTGATGATGTTACTAGCCCCCCGCTACTCAGTATAATGATCATCTGAATAGAAGATATGTGTTTATAGGATGTGAAAAAAAAATGTAATGCAAAACAAATCTGAATTTCATGGCAAGTGGAATATAAAGCAGATATTCATCAGTGTTTCTCTTTCTTTCTCTCTTTCTTTCTTTTGACAGTCTGTGTCACTGATTGAGATAGAAATGTCAATTACCAAGGCAATAATGTTTTTCTTAAATTTACTAAAGCAGGAGATTTAACATACAACTCTACCAGATCCCTACCCTCTTACACCCTTTCCCCAATCCCATACCCAGAATAAAAGAGCAACAGTTGGTTCAAGATTCTGAATGAAAAAGGATGATGTTTTGCAATCTTTGTCATAAGTCATAAAAGAGGGCTGAGTATTGATGGTTATGTGGAAGACTGAAGCTTTCATTCTAACATTCAGATATGTTCATCTAAACCCTCGTTCCTGCTCTAAATGAACTTGATGGAGCCTGGGCAGATCTCGGTCAAAGGAGAAAGGGGACTGTTCATCTATAGAAAAGTATGTGTGGAGAACTTCGAAGCGGACTGCATTTATCAATACAGTCACAATGTTAAATGAACAAAATTCTTGAGCAGTTTTTTTCAAAAAAATGTTCAGGTTTATTTGTGGAAATGCAAGATTTCTATGAAAATAGTTTTTGTATGGAAATTTTTGTAATACTTTTTATCAACAATATAAGAACATGTGTTCCTGTCAGGGGTGTGATGTCAAGCATGAATGGTAGTGCGTGTGCACCACCAACGTTTGGTGAAAACTATTTTTATCAAGAAAAAAAGGAATCATAGAAGAGAAATATTTTCAAGTTAGATAATATAAAAGCTAGGTGCACTACCACCACTGCTTACCATGCCACACCCCTGGTTTCCATGAGGCTGATAACATACTGTAATGAACAATTGTGTGTAAAATGGTAAAAGACACAGACCTCTTGACAACATTGTGATAACAGTTGAGTGCACACAGTTTGCTGTTTGAATCCAATGCACAAAATTAAAAAAAAATCATTAAAATTATGTCCATTTTACTTTCAGCTTTGACTTTCATTTTTCTCTTGTATGTGTAAATGAATGCACAATATGTTCATTGCATTAAGGGAAGTACACTTCCTGAATCCTTCTAGGTCATCAAGGATGGCCACTTCCCAACCACCTGGAGAAAAGAAGAGACAAACTCAGTGATGAACTACACAGATGTAGGAAAAGCTGGACTGGGCTGTAATGTAATCTCTAGTTTATGGCAGTTTAAATGAGAAAAGTAGCAGTTCTAGAAGCAGCAGTCATGATCTTACTTTTTCTATGAGTAGATATTGACTATATTCATAGGGTTGTATAAGACTGTGTAGTATTTACTAATAGTACATGTGAAGTTTAATTCATGTCCAACTTACAAATTCCTTGTGCATTGTTAATTCAGCAAAAGGAGAGGGGGAGATAGGTTCAATACCAACAATTAGTAATGTTGTGGTTTAGATGTTAACATCCTAACAGAACTTTGTTTTAAAGCAAAAAAGGAAACCATATAAATTAGAAGTGACCAAAAACAAAACAAAAAAAACCAAAAGATGAAAAATCTCTATTTTTTAAACTCAGAGAAGTTGCATAATCAAATTGCTGACATTTAATTAAATTAAAAATTAAATGCCCAAGTACTTTGAAAATTTCTAGTATCAGATTATTTTAAATTAAAATTCATATTTCCCTGATGATTTTATTCCCAAATTTAATTTTAGAGAGTTACACAAGCCACTCCTAAACATCTCAGAATTATTTTCTTACATGGTAAATAGCCTCAACATATCTCATAAAAATGTTCAGATTTTGGATAATATTAAGTTTTTTATAGATTAGATTCTAATCATTTCTCAAATCAGTTTTTAATTTTAATTCTTCATTATATTAAACACACTTAAAAGACAGGAAATTACAACTTTGATTATTTTCAAGAAGTCAGGAAATAATTATTTCAATTTTTTCGTAAAACATGGCAATCATTTTATTCAAGTATTAAATTAAAACATTTTGAAAAGTGTAAAGAAAACCTATTGTATTTTAACTCTATTGGCAACTTAGGATATATAAACAATGTATAATATTGAATTTTTATCCATTTCCTAAAAGGTTTCTGCATTATTGCCAAAACAGATATTTCCCTACTAATTAGGTACTTATGCATCGAAGAGATACTATTCTTAATCTTAATAAAATCTTGATTACTTTAAAAATAATTTCAACCAGTGAAAAAATGTGTCTTCTCTCTGGGAAGGTAGTATATTGGAATAAGCATTTTTCTCTAGCCTAATTCTTAAATTATAAGAAGGAAAGGAAGAGAACACCTGTTACAATCAACAACATAACCTGACAACCTCAGGTTGTATCAATGGAGTTACATATACCGTAAATAACCCCAGGCACTATGAAACAGTAGTGGTATAGACTTACATATGCCATAACTAACTAACCTTAATCAGATGAAAATACCAATGATCTATCTATCTATCCATCTATCTATCATCTATCTGTCTGTCCGTCTGTCTATCTATCTATCTATTGATCTTGCAGGTAAATAACCCTAACAACAATGAGAATACCAGGTCCCAAGGAGATAGTCACATATTTACAGCTGAACAACCCTAACCACTATGAGAACACCAAGTGGATATATTTCATCTTACAAATATGTAAATTGGATAGGGATATTTTATTAATTAAAGTACTTCTAATATTTTACAACTCAATTACATTTTAATACAAGTTCCTTGTTTTTATTGAATGAGTATGTACACTAAACACTGATAATTTAAAAGTATTTTAGCAAAATGTTACTTTTTAATATTTATTTATTATGAAATATACCTACAACAAATTGTGTACAATGCATATGTACAACAGAATGATGGCATCTGGTTGTCGTGTACACCAGAAATTGTTCACCAGGAATAGTCTGTTCTATATATTCTGTGACTAGGCTTCTTGTCACTCACCTCCAACTCTGAAATGTAAATTTAATCAGTGTACTTTCACAGAGAGAAGAGAGTGCCCAGCTGTTTCAGGAAAATAGGGCACGAATGTACAACAAAAACTTCATCAGTGTCTGATCAAGGACAGCAAAGTGTGAATAACAATATGGACCAGGTTCACCTGAGAATTACACTTTTAGGTTTAAAAGATAGTACAATGGCAGTGAAGATTTTGGTCATATCAGTCCTGAATATATCTATAATTTGAGTCACACTGTTCTAGTGTGGACTGACGTTGGTCCTCTGTATGAGATTTCTCCCTTCTTTTGCCTTCTGAGGATCTCCTTAGTCTCAATCATGTTGAATCTCCTGTTGCCTCTAACATATATCCTCTCTTTTCGAGGTGTATCTCTAATTATGGAGGCTTCTAGAGAAGAAGTCCAGGACAATTCCATTTTATGAGATATATCTGTATCTCTGAATATGTCTGAATGCTTTTATTCTTTCATAAGTAATTATTAATTTTGCTGGGTATAGAGTTCTAAGTTGAAAATAATTTATACCTAGATGAATTTCAAGGTGTCTTTTCATTGCTTTCTTACTTCTAGTCTGTAGAAAAACCTGAAATATTGAGCTCCTTGATGCTTTGTAATTTTTTTAAGCTGTGTCTTAGGTTTATTTGATCTCTTTGTCCCTAGTATCTTGAAATATTCCAGTGATAGGCATGGATCTTTCATCCATCATCCTGGGCTCTTGCTAATTTTTTCAATTTAGGTGCTGTTGTCCTTTGGTTTGGGGAAAACTTTCTGAATCATTACGTTGGGGATTTCCTTTTCTGTGCTTTCTCTGTTCACTCTGATGACTTCTCTTAACATTAAATTATTTTAATTTTTATGAGTTCTTATTTATGGCTGCAATATCTTCTCTTATATCTCTGAAAACATTAATAGCAATCCTATGCCATTCCCTTCTTTCTGAAAAGACCTGTTTCGTCCCGATTGCATTCTTTTGTTTGCTTCTTTGGATTCCTATCTTATGTATTAGAGGTTTTCTTCAAATGTTTGTTTTTAATTCTTTGCAGCATGTTAATGATTACAAAAAGGGGACTGAAATATGAGCTGGAAGTTCTACACGCACAGAAGTGTAAGAGAGAATATTTATCTAATTTGAGCTTTGCCATAGATTTATCTAGATGGACCATTCATTGATGAATCCTTCAAAATGTCCCTATCTTTGGACCTTTCCTATTAGTCCTGTTAGATTCTCGTGAAAAGTTTCTTTTAATTTCTTGCCTAGAGATTAAGGTCCTGATGGCCAGTGTTTTGGTAATCACTGTTTAAGAGACCTGGAGATATCCACATTCTGCATTCACAACAACTGTGGTCACTTAACCACCTGTTTCAAATATAGTACTTAGGCTTTCAACTGGACCTGGCATGCTCCAGCCTGGAGTACTGCATTTTTAATCTTTTGAGACTAACACACTGTCGCTTTGCTGAATTGGTGAAAAACAGGCTCCCAGAAGTCAAGAAGAGGAAAGAGAATATAGGGATCCACCACTTTCAAAATACGTTCAGTAAGTCCTCCTTATTGTATTTTCCCTCCTCTATCACCTGTTCTTCATGTACTTTGTACAGTTGGTTCCTGCGCCTTTAAGAATTCTGTGATACAATCTGATTGGGTGACAGCTTCTCACACTGCCCAATTCACATTCTAATTTTTTGAATCTGCTTAGTTAACTATCTTTTGTTCATATGCCTCTCTCTTTCCAAAATTATGGTGAAATATTCACCTCTCTGTTCTCTTTATTCTTGGAGTTTTATGCATTTAAAAAATCTGTCTATCGTAATTTTTATGGTTAAGGAGCAAAATTTGATTCAATCCTTCACTCTTACCTGAAACAAGAACCATCCCTTTTAAAGACGATGTTATGCAAAAATAAAATATAGGAAAAAAATAAAAACTAGGACTGCTCTGGTTCAAATAGAATGGTCTGGTCAAACAGACTTTGCTTTTCTAACTGTAAAGAACATAATATTGCCAATGTTTTCTTCTTACGAAATAATTTTTCTAACTCTATATGTTAAGGAGATACATTCGCCATAAAAATGAATTTCACAGAATGGGGTCTATTTCTGAAATGGGAAATAGTTCTATTTTAGTACCTGTCAAATAATGCTAAATTTGGAAGCCAATGTAATTTATACCCTAAGGGTTTAGGTCTAATTCAAAACATTCCAATTTCTATTATATAAAGCCCAAGAAACATGTGTTACAATGTAGATAAGGAACACTTTGTTAGTGAACCATGCTGAACTGTAAGATTTTAAGAATTCCTCTTTAATATATTGCCTTACACTGTATCTTATTTTCACATTTATTATGAGGATAACTTAAAAATATTTTTAAACAAATATATTCCTGTTTACAAAGGAGAATTGCTGTTTTCCTACATTTCAACTGGATATTTCCATAATATTATAGAGTATAGTATAGTATGGTAGTTGACAATTTCTTTGCTCTGCAAAATGCCTTTCACTTGTATTAACTATAACTTTGATTCCCAAGAATTTTGTTTAAAAATTTGGGCACTTTAATTAGAACTGGTCTGTTACTCTATACCCTGCCAACATGAATCAATTAAATGTGTGCTGATTTGTTTATATTTTAAAAATCAGCAAATTCACATTATAAACCAAGGTTTGTGTTAGATATTGGATATGAAAAGCTGATTGAAAAAGAGACATAGTGCTCGCCATCATATTTTGAAGACTAGAAGAGGAGGCTGACCTTAATCAAATAAGCTAAATGCCTAAATACAAATTAAAAAGTGCTGTCGAAGAAGTGTTCCTTTCTGTTAGATTCTGATAAATAATGAGACTTTTCTCAGTATCTCTCAAGCAGCACAATTTAAGATGTAAAAATATGAGAATTTGTTAATATTTATAAAAGATGCACAGAGAAGCATATATTGGTATAATGAGAAATATTACTGATTTGTGTCTTCCTCCCAGGAGTGTTTAACTTCTATTGACTTCAAACTTTGGCACAGGGTAGGAGTCTTCCAGGTGTGGAGAACATAAACTAAGATGTTAACTATGCTGTTAGCACCATACTGCCATCCCATTACTCAGTGTGTTGATTTCTCATAATATGTAAAATAAGCTACCTTGACTTTACCTAAGGTTTTCTTTGATCTATGCTATTCCCGTTTGTGTTGCAGTTCTTTTCCTTTGTCATCACATAGGTTCAAGAAAAAAAATCACCAGTGCTCCCCTCTTTTTAAATATTCCTTACTTTTTTTGGCAGGGTAGATGTAAACAGTGACCCAACAATTGACTTTATAACACTGACAGCATTCTTGTTGAAACAGGGTGGAACACGTCAAATCTCAATTATTTAGTCCCTGTCCAAAGTTTACCCAAAAAATGCACTTAAGTTTTTCTCACATAGATGATGGGAAATAAAGGTACAGTATTTTATGAGAGTTTTTAATAAGAAACCTTACTTAGACCAGAGGATCAGGGCAAACTTATCTAGGAAGTCATATTTCACTGAGATAAGAATGATGAGGGGGTGCCTGGGTGGCTCAGTCAGCTGAGCATCTGATTCTTGATTTCGGCTCAGATCATGATCTCACAGTTTAGTGAGCTTGAGCCCCACATTAGGCTCTGTGCACTTGCAGGAAGCCTGCTTGTGATTCCCCCCTCCCCCACCTGCGTCTCTGCCCCTCCCCTGTTCGTGCTCTTTCTGTCTCTCTCAAAATAAATAAATAAACTTAAAAAAAAAAGAATGATGAGAAGCAGGTATTCAGCAAAGAGAAAAAAAAATTTCACAAGCCTGTGACAAAGTACATGTAGAAGTCCTCTGATAGGAGGAACCATGGCATGAACTAATACTGTTGATGGAGCACAAAGAAGGCATTGGGATATGTAACTCGGATGCATTTAAGATACAGCTAGAAGCCAGGGGCACTTGGGTGGCTCAGTCAGTTAAACCACTGACTCTAGATTTCGGCTCAGGTCATGATCTCAGGTTCATGAGATCAAACCCCATGCTGGGCCCTGTGCTGAAAGCATGGAGCCTGCTTAGGATTCTCTCTCTCCTTCTCTCTCTGCCACTCTCCTACTCTCTCTCTCTCAAAAATAAATAAATAAACAAAAAAACATTAAAAATATATATATATAGATAGGAGGCAGACCTTAGCAAGGTAGTGCAGGTGACCTTAATAATTTGATCTTTATCCAAAGAACGATGACAAACTATTTAAATCTCTTAAGCAGAAACAACATTGTGAGATAAGATCTTCATTTTGTAAAGACCTTTCAGGCTGCAATTTGGAGCACAGTTTAAGTAGGTACCAGAATAGGTATGGGGAGATTAGTGAAGAGACCATATCAATAAGTAGTCTGGGTAAAATACTATATTAGTTTAGATTAAACTAATTGGTAATAGTAAAACTGAAGAGAATGAGACAGATTCGAAAGATATTTAGCAGGCAAAAATTCACATAATTTCCTGGTGAATTCAGTAATAAATATAAAGGTTGTTCATTGTGCCATAATTTACAAATGCTTTATACAACCTACCTCTTCCAATACTTTGAACAACCCTATGAGAATAGGACTAATACTATCACATTTTATGGGCAAGAAAACTACTGACATTTAGAAGTCTTACAGCTTTCAAAACCAGGCAGAATGACTCCAATGTTGTTTGGCAATATATTTGGTCATAGTAACAAGCAACAGTGACATCTCAATGGCTAATCAAAATAAAAGTTTATTTCCCATTCAGCAAAACTCTGCTGTGGCTTTTTAGGTTTTTGTTTGTTTGCCTTGTTTTGTTTTTTTCATGTCTCTCTGTGGCTATTACCTTCCCTGTGGTAATTCATAGTCCGGATTGTTCAATCTTTTTGTACCCTCATGAAACCTTCTCCTACAATACCTTTAGAAAGCCTCTTTGGTGGATGTAGTTACAAGATCCTGACCTACTTTAAGGGGCTAACAAGTGCTGTAGGGGTTTGTAGCCTGGAAGAAGAAGAAAATTGGTTTTGTGAGAAATAGTAATATCAATTATGCTGTGCAAATCTATATCAGATATATGGCTTTCCCAACTAATTGTCAACTCAAATAGACATAGAAGAAAGTATAAGAAATTTCTAGATTTATGAGGAGAATGTATGTGGTTTTTGACACAGGTGGAGATATCTCTGAAAGATCCAAGTGGAAATTTCTTGTAAGCAATTCATTATACATGTATGAGTTAGAGTCTGGAGTAAATGCATAAATATTAAAGTCAGTGTCAAAAAGATACTAAGTGAAGTAGTGAATGTAAACAAGAAAGTCTCAGTAAAGAGCACTGAGTAGGAAGAGATGAGAGTCTAGGACAAAGCCTCCTACCTCTAAACTTTAATTATTGGATACTAACTGTAGGATTGTAAAGGAGATAGTGAATACATTGCCAGAGAAATATGTTTTAAACATTTAAAAAATGTTTAAAAACTTTACAGTCTTTGCATGCAACCCAGAGAAAGGTCTGTAGAGCTTTGTCTTAGGTTAATGTCTGCAGCCCTTAAAGTCCTATGGATAGAAAATGAAAACATTCTCAAATTATTTGCTGCATAAATGTGATTAATTTATACTAGATTTGATGACCAGAAGAACAGTAATGATATAGACATTGTAAATCAAGAGTACTTGGGAGAAGCATCTGCTGGCAGCTTGGGCCATTATTGACATTGTAAGTCAAGCTGACATCAGTGTCATGTATTCTGGGAACATGAGCCAGTAAGTGATAATAAAATTGGTTGGGTGCTTCACTTCTGGAAACTTCACTAACCAAACCCAAGCAGAGATGGTTTTTATTTCAATCTACTCACCACTTCACTGAGTAACACAGGTCCATATTTTATTTGAAACTTGCCATCCTGTACCATAAGGAAACTCACTTAGTAAATCTAATGTAATTGATGCCATGCTAGGAAGTCTTGCCCATGTGGCTCCATTTGCTATGAGCATCCATGAATGTCATGTTGATCTGTGTTTATGTTGGGATCAAGAGATTGAAAGAAAGAGCAGGACCCTGCAGAAAAAGCTGTGTGCAGGAGGGGATTCAGGATGAATGGACCACTCTAACTCATACTTTCTCTTGCCCAAGCAATATTACATATGAGTTTCAAGGTGTGCAGGGGTGCCTTGAATGGCTCAATCAGTTGAGCATGCTACTTTTGATTTCATGGTCTCACGGTCATGAGATCAAGCCCTGCATTGGGCTCTGCACTGGGCATAGAACCTGCTTATGATTCTCTCTTTCCATCTTCCTCTGCCCCTTCCCCACTTACATACTCTTTAAATAAATAAATAAATAAATAAATAAATAAATAAATAAATAATAAAAGTGTGCAGATACTTTATGTGCTTTTTGGGCAGTTCCCTACAGAACACAGGAGTGTTCCTTTTGTGATAAAACACTGGTTAACAACAACCACTGCTTAGGCTATTGACTAGGTAGACACAGCTATAGCATATTCTTGAGTTCTCAGACAAGCTTTTAAACAGACTATGATATAAGATTGATAGAAAATAACAGTGTTTTTAAAAACAATCAAGAAATAAACTTGATCTACAATAGGGACCCAATAACTATCCTGATCCCCTTTGCTTCAAAGCAATTTTAGTAACCCACATGTTTAGCCACATTCTTGCCTTCAGTGACACAAGGAATGAGCCCTCACTTCCAGGTATCAAACTTTGAAATTACTGTCTGGGACCAAAAGGTCTTTTTTCACTTCAATTCCCTGGAAACATCTTTTAATTCCTTTTCCCCTAGTTCTTGTCATTCCCAAGCTTTTCAGTAATTTCAGTGGTTTCATTACATCCTTCCTTCCCTGTACTTACCTCTGGACAATACACAGTGGAAATGGAAATTTCCGGACAGACAGAGGGATAGAGAGAGAGAGAGAGAGAGAGAGAGAGAGAGAGAGCAAGTCTGATATTCTATGTCTCTTCTGAAACATCCTATTAACGTAAACTTGTGTTGCTGAGATTTGTTCATGTTTTCCCCAATAGCTCTTGTTCATTGTTTTTCACTGCTGTATATAATACTTATTGACTAAACCTACCATAACTTACTTATTTGTTCTCTAGTCAGTGACTACTAGAATTTTTTAAGTTTTATGTTGTGCTGGTATGTATAGGTTTTTGTTTATGTTTTTTGGTACTCGTGTTAAAATATTTATTAGATATACATATTCTGAGCCTTGGGCTATGCCAGCTCCACAACACTGCCAAACCTGTACCAGTCAGCACCTAAATCATCAATATGTAGGAGAAGATTTCCTCTCCAATTCTTGGTATTTCTCAGATTTTTTTTTTATTTTGCTTATCAAATATGTCAAATGCCATCATGGTCCTGATTTTCAGTTTTCTGTTGACTAATGCTATTGACTGTCTCCCATGTGTATTAGCTACATGTGCTTCATATTCTTACAGAGGTCTACTCAGGTCTTCTACCCACCTTTCTTAATGGTTTCTATTATCCTAAATACTTGTGATATTATCTAATCTGTTATTTGGTTTTGTTTGCTACACACATCTCCTCCCCATGTGTTGCCTATGTGTTTTCACTTCTTAAAAACGCTGTTTGATGAACATAAGTTGCTAATATTAATGCTGCCAAATGTACCATTCTATTACTTTATTGTTCCTACTTTTGAAATTCTGTTTAAGAAATGCTTCCTTTATTGATAACAGAATGATATTCATCTATATGTTTTTCTAAAATGTTTAAAGTTTTACTTTATAATTTTAGTTTAACTCAAATGTGTACATTCTCTTTTCCCTACCTGTATAAATGTTTTTCTTCTCATTTAATTTGTTGAACAGTATCTCCTTCTCTCAGTGATCTGCTATACTACATCTGGAACCTATCAAGATTTCATACATGCATGGGTCTGTTTCTGGGTTTTATATTTAATCTTTTCTTATTTTTTGTCTTCAGAAGGATCTTGTTATATCACCTAAATTTCATAATTAACCATTTAAGTTACACACACACCCAAACATAACTGTTGGAATTTTAATCAAATGAAGTCAAATGTTTGTATCAATTTGGAAATAATCTTTGTATTTAATTGATATTATCTTCTTACTCATGAGTACTTTCTTGCCTTCTTTAATGTCCTTTGCAATTTTTTGCACATAGTCTCATATTTATTTCATTTATTCCTAGGTAATTTATAATTTTTGTAGCTAGTATAAATGGTGTCTTTTAAAAATGTTTTTATACTGTTTGTTCCTTGTATATAAAGTTATATAAGGCTACATTATATATCCAGCCACCTTTCTAAACTCTTTTTTTATTTCTACACATTTGTCTCTAGATTATTTTGGATTTTCCATGTAAACAGTCACATGATATACAAATAACGGATGTCTTCAAATTTTTATGTTTCTTCTTGTCTTACAGTGCTATGTTGAATATAAAGGTAGTAGTAGACATCTTTGTTTTCCCTGACTTTAAAAGAGATGTTTCCAACCTATTTGACATTACTCATTTCAGTTCTGCTGACACAATTCATTATCTCCACTCCCCCTTAGCAGTTGTCTAGATCTCCAACGTCGTTTCCAAGACCGTGCTAATCTCCTAGTTAAACAGATGCATATGCACTACAGTCTGTTCCCAGGGAGAGAGTTTCTATAGGGGGAGCAAAAGTAAACAAGTAAAAGCCCTCAGATATTTTAGATTCTTTGTGTATACCTACACAGAACCAGACCCTCATTATCTTTCTCTATCCCAGGGTAAGCACTTTCTATCTAGTTTCCTGTTTCCGATAGTTTGCTTTTTATTTTCTATTTATTCATTTTTATTTTTCTCATTTTTTAACAATTATTTATTATTGAGAGACAGAAACAGAGCATGAGCATAGGAAGGGCAGAGAGAGGGGGAGACACAGAATCTGAAGCAGGCTCCATTCTCTGAGTTGTCAGCACGGAGCCCGTTGGGGGCCTCGAACTCACAAACCTTGAGATCATGACCTGTGCCGAAGTCGGACGCTTAACCGACTGAGCCACCCAGGTGCCCTGATAGTTTGCTTTTTAATACACTCTTTTCACTCCCAATATATTTATTTGCAAAATGGTACCTGATAAATCCTTTGTTTTCTGCAAAGAGAAAAATAGTCTTTAATTGTTTTTTTTCTGTTACTTGCAATACAATAATAGCTTTTTGACATGTCATTTAGAGACACTCTGAACTCTACGCAAACTGATTAAACTCTGTCATTTTAGCCCCATTTCATTACTGTGCCCCTATACTCTATATTTCCAACACACCAAGTAACTGATTAATAATTTTGCCATGAATGTTCTCATTTCTTGCACTTTCTATATCTGAAACATTCTCATCTCCTTTTCTCCCTGTCAGAATTTTCTGCTCTGTTTCATAGTCTAACTCACAGGTAGAAATGTATCTAAGATCTCTTTTTGAAGTCTTCCAGGACTCAGCAGGGTTTTTCATACAGTATGGTAGGTGCACATTATTTGTGATACACAATTTTTTCTTTTGGAAATAATTTTAATTATATTTTATACCTTGAAAATGTAAGCAAGTTAGTTTTAAAACTAGTCAAATTCCAGTAGGAGAAGAATGAAAATAGAATTTAAAGAAAAATATTCTTGTCATTTTAGTGGCAATAGGCATAGAACTGATATACATGATTCATTTATGATAGTTTCAAATGTATAAGGATATGTTTTAAGGATTTACCTCTATTTCGTCATGCTTATGGCTTTGTTATTCAACCTCTACTGAAGTAAACTTTATTTGTTACATGTGTCAGTAATATTTTTGTTAAGACTAGTTGAGAGTCCATAAATTATGATTTATGATTAACTTCCTTATAAAGAAAATAATTTGAAGCACGTTAATTCCACAAATGTTCTCCAATTACATCTTGTGAGCCAGATTATGGTTATTAGCTAAGGACTGAATGATTAGCAAGCAGACTGGGTTTTTCTGTGATACAGCTTACAGTATAATGGGGGAGGCAAACATTGCACAAATAATTACACAAATCGATATATTGTTGCATTTTAAACCCCGTAGAGTGAATACAGAGCATTACAAAGGATGCAGTTTACATTCATGACTAAAGGATAACTGAGTAAATGAAATTTTAGGTTAAACTGTGAAAATTGGAATTGGACCAAAAGAGACAGAGGAAGGATGAAAGTTCTAGGGAAGAACCACTCACAGAGTAGTGTGTGTGAAAACAGAGTCAGGGAAGAGTGAAGACTGCTGTAGCCAAAACAGTGAGCAAGGACAAAATTACTGGAGAGTAACAGCAGCATTTAACCATAGACTGACTCATTGGAGGCTTTATTGCTCATGTAAAGTATTCTGTATTTTTAGCACAGTCAGAAGCACTAAAAGTGTTTAATTAGGGGAGTTATGTGATCAAATCTGAGGTTTTTTTTTTTACAGGAAATTTTGGCAATTGTGGTTTCAGGAAGAGCATCCGGAAAACCCTTAAGGCATTCATGAGCCTGTCACCATGAACAAAATGTTGGAAATGAATGGATCGACATTTGCAAAGACTTTGCTGAGTTTTCTAGTTTAAAAAAAAATCTTATGTCTACTAGTAGGGAAAAATCCTTCTTGATTATTCAATAGGCAGCTGGGAGACAATGTCCCATTCTCCTTCACATAACTTATTTTTGTCTATTCAAGGCTTAGATTATCAATAAATATTTGTTGAAATAAATAAACAATAGTATCTCAGGAAAATAACAAGTCACCAATTAATAGTTAAAATTCTGTTGGCAAAAAATGAGTGGCGGGAGAGAAAGCTGTGCTGGTGATCTGGTGATGTTCAACTGTTAGGAGAATAGAGTTCACAATTAAAGAAATTATGGTAAATAGTATCAAGAAATTGCAATATGAAAATTTTCATCAAAATTACTAAGCTAATGAAGAGTCTGGGTGGCTTAGTCAGTTAAGCATCTGACTCTTGATTTCAGTTCAGATCATGATCTCACAGTTCATGGGATTGAGCCCCACATTGGGCTCTGTGCTGACAGCGTGAAGCCTACTTGAGATTTTCTCTCTCCCTCTCTCTCTGTCCCTATCCCTTTCATGCTCTCTCTCTCTCAAAATAAATAAACATATTTTAAAAATTACTAAACTAATACCAGAAGCAAATAGTAATATGGAAGAAAACATGATAAATTACCAGTATAAGTGAATCTTTTAATTTAACTTTTAATATTATACTTTGAACTGAAGAGGAAATCAAGAAATCATGTAGAGACATTGTCCTACTTGTGTTTCTCCATGAGCATTTCATACAACCTCTTTGCTGAAACTCCTAGCTCGATTTCAGTGACTCTGCATCTATATTGAGCCTAGAATGCATCTTTACCTGTCAGACACCTCTATATAACTACTGAGTGTTTATAAATTTCCCCCAAATCTCCTCTTTCTGTATTCCATATCCTGATAAAAGTCACTGCTAAGCACTCTATTAGATACTGAAGGACATAAATAAAATATATTACAATTAAAAGATCAAAATCCTTTGTGAAAAGTACTCTCCTAGGCTTGTACAGGATTTTATGACTTTGTGGAGAAGGTACCTAATCCAGATGAGATGCCAGGAATGGGGAGAACCTCCTCAGGAGATGATACAGAAAATGACCTGGGAGAACCAACATAAATGACCAGGCAAGGTGTGGAGCTTGGGATGAGGAGTGTTGCCAGTAGAGTGAGAAGTCTAAAGACAGAAAAGAGGAACAAGAACACACTTTATTTGGAAAATTATGGAAGCTTAAATATAGTTCAAAGTGTACATTTGAGGTGGTGAATATACATGGGTAGGAGAAAGGAAGCGTTCTAAGTTCTAAAGGAATTCCATTCTTAAGAGCTTCTGCTTATAGGGAATGGACACTCACTGAAATATAAGAGAAGGGTGTTTGATTATATTCATATTTTAGATAAAAATGTCACCTCAGTGGCAGAATAAGAATTTGTTTGAGGGGAATTGATTTAGAGTCTAAAAACAAGTGGCTGTTATTTAACCCCTGTAAAGAAAAGCAAAACAAAAAGAAAAAAAAAAAACCCAAATTAATAGAAATGGCGATGAAGAACTTTGAACAACTTTGAAAGAAATGAAAGAGTTAGAGTTATAAGATATAATTGCTTATGGAGAAGATATACAGGAGGAAAGAAAGGTGACTCCCAGGTTTCCATCTTGGGCAATAGCATGGGGGTGAATGTTACAATATGGTATGTCTTACCTAAGACAGAACTTATCTGTGAGAATGCTCTTTCACATCTCATTCTCCACCACCCCTACACTGGGTTATGATTAAATTGTATTAACTTTTCCTCCCATTTTTTTCATTCAACAAGTGATTGTTTAGTTAAATAATATATTTGAGATAATATACTAAATGAGTCAGTACCTATCCTCAAGGACTTTATAGTCAACTGTCCTATTTTTGAATTTTTCTTCTTCGTTTATCTCTAATACTGCCTTATTTCAGACTTGGTACATTAACTAACTTTCTGTCTCCAATCTTCATGTTCCCTTAAATAACTCTCAAAATTGATGAAATACTTACCTTTTTAAAATCAGCTAGCACTGTTTCCATTATAACATTAATGACATATTGGAGTGATGTTCTTGCATGCATACCTTCACTTTTGGCCTATGAGATTTTTATAGGAACAATCCGTATCTTCCTTTTCTTTGTATCTCTTCCTCTTACCATAGTTCATAACACTCAAAAGTTTCTGAATGACTGAATGGAATAAAGGAATACATGACTAACTTGCAGAAATACACTCATATCTGTTGAAGTTTTAAAGAGATATGCCAGCGAGGAAATGCATGTGTTGACACAAGACCTTGATGTTTTCTTCACAGTTCAAAATATAGTCACAAGCTGGGACACCTGGGCAGCTCAGTCAGTTGACTATTAGACTTCAGCTCAGGTCATGATCTCATGATTTGTGAGTTCGAGCCCCATGTCAGGCTCGGTGTTGACAGTGCAGGGTCTGCTTTGGATTCTCAGTCTTCCTCTCTCTCTGCCCCTCCCCAGCTTTCCCTTTCTCTCTCTCAAAAAAAATTTTTTTAATTAAAAAAAAGACATACAAGCTTAAAAAATCCATAAGGTGTTTTCATCTGTATTAAGAGTTATTGGTCTCTGTGAAATGGTCTTTTTGGAAGCTGTACCTTTAAGTCAGATGATTTATCCATATAAATGCAAGTTGTTACACTATTTACAAATGTTTGAGTCCATGTGAGGAAGGAAATGCTCTAGAGTTGCACTGTATGATAAAGTAGCCACTAGACACATGTGGTTATTGAGTATTGAAATGTCCAACTGATAAATATTTAATTTTATTTATTTTAAATTTATATATGAATAGTGATGGAAGCTAGTGGGTACTTTATTGCACCGTGCAACTCTAGAATAAGAAAGGAAATTTTTCTCCCATGTTGATATAGTGAGTCTTAATTGACTCTCGTATATAATTATATATTAGTTTCATTTTAGGTTTTGCATCTAGCTTTGGTCTGCCTGATTTGATTGTCAACCTGCCTTCTTTTATTGTACCTAATACACCTATCTTGGGTCTCTTCTACCGCCTCTCCTAATCTCAGTTGCAGAGAACCCCTGACATTAAATACTGCTAGTCTGATGGTCTGTATCTGGTTCTCACCTGTAGCATCCTACTTCTGACAGCCATGTTTCTGCTAGATGTGGATTCAGATTGTGCTGATTAGCATGATCCAAATATCACAATATGTTTATGTTTTAATCAGAATGAAAAATCATAAGTGTAATTGAAATGTGCTATAGATGTATATTGGTTTATAGGTATTCTCTATTCTTTAAGAAAGTGGAGAATTGGGAAGGAAATGGGAAATCAACGATTATTTTCAGAAGTGATACAAGACTTGCTAGGGAGATGAAAATCAGATTGTAGGTAATGAGTTTTACGACTTTAAGCTTGGAGCATCAGGTTACCTTTTTTCTGAAACTTCATCAGGGATCCTCACCCACTCTGTTGTACTTGCCTGAGAAGGGAAAGATCTCTCCTACTAGTGAACCACACATCATCTCCTGGGGAATGCTGGAGGCACACGAATTTTATTTTAACTGGAAATTTCATTTTTCCATGCTTCAGGTTGACTAAGACTCCTTCCTCTTACACTGTCTTTCCCTTTCAAGGAAAAACATCTTTTTAGTTACAGTTCCAGTCTGGTTTCCCTGTCAGAAGGTATCTTTATTCATGAGTTCCAAGTTCTTAACTTTTTCAGTGGCTTCTGCCATGCTTACATATACTCCATTTCTCAATTGTTTTGACTTAATGGACTGATCAGATCAGGGAGCAGTCATTAGATTTAATTCATCTGTCCTATCAAGTATTCTTAAATGATTTAACAAATAATATAAAAAGCATTATTTAAACTAATATTGCTTATAGAAAATTGTTAAAAAGATATAATGGTATTCACACTATTGCAAAGACACTAATGAAATCAGCTGCCTAAATTAATGACGGATTTATCAGAAAATAAAGCAGAATGGGTTATTGATAAAATTCTAAAATTACCTATTGTGGTGGTCATGTATCAACAGTATTATATGTGTGAAAGAAATTGTCATCTTGTTGACATGCCACAAAATATTTTACTTTTTAATTGGTTTAAATCACTTACATGCTCATTAAAAATTAACTATTAGCATATTCACAAATCATGCATAATGGGAAAATGCTTTCTGGCTTTTTGTTTTATTTAATATTGAAAATTTATTAACAAGAAAATAGATTTTATTAAAAACTGATGATTTTTGGGGGCGCCTGAGTGCTAAGTCGGTTGAGCATCCGGCTTCGGCTCAGGTCATGATCTTGCGGTTCGTGGGTTCGAGCCCTGCGTCAGGCTCTGTGCTGACAGCTAGTTCAGAGCCTGGAGCCTGTCTTCGGATTCTGTGTCTCCCTCTCTCTCTCTGCCCTTCCCCTGCTCACACTGTCTCTCTCTCTTTCAAAAATAAAATAATAAAAAAAAATTTAAAAACAGATGATTTTGTTAGCTATATTTTATATGTGCAAAGGTGCCAAGATTTCAGTTATGACGGGACATTTGATAAGAAAGTGCATTACTATGTGGAAGAATGTTGTTTCTTAATACTAGCACAAAGAAATCAGTCAATGGTCGAAAACATCCTCCCTATTTTGATTCTAAAAGATATACTTCAGATTTCATTTGAGTGGTGATTTGCTTCTATTAGTGATTCGATAGACTCTTGTAATACAACTGTGGCTTGAAACTACACATGTCTGTTAGAACTCAGGAACTTTCAGGAGATGGGTATGGTAATACCAATATGGGCAACTTTTCCATTTAACAGAAATCATCATAACATATAAGAGTAAATCCCTAGGATATTATTTTGATAAGTGACCCATAATAAAAGGCAGGTTGAAATAGAGAAGAAAATAAAGTAATATAATGTATATATGTCAAATATATGTATTATATATTACTTATGTAATATATGATATTGAAGAATTAATGACTATATGATTATCAGAGGGAGTAGAATTCAAAATGGTGCTACTCAAGTAAAGGAGGGATATTTTGTAATGCTAAAAGGCTAAAAACATTTAGAAAATATAATATTAAATGTGTATGCACTCAAGAACAGAGCAAAGTATTCTTAGGACTAAGGGGAGAAATAGACAAATCCAATCAATAATCACAGTTAAAAATCTAAACTGTTCAAAAAATCACATTTAATCACAGTTAAAATCTTTATTGTAATGCCCCTTTCTGTTAATTGATAGAACAAATAGACAAGTCAGTAGAGACATAGTAAATATGAACATTATCTATTCATTTGGCCTAACTGACTGTTAGAGAACACTACTTGCAAAAGTTACAAAATGCATATTCTTTTAAATGTACATATGGAACACTCACTAAAATAGATCATATGCTGGATCTTAAAAATGTTTCAATAAAATGAAAAGGTTGTAATTTCTGACCACAAGGGTATTACATTAGAAATGAAGAGGATCCATTAAAAATAAATGCCAAAATATCTACAAAATCTGCAAATGATTAGCAATTTACACACGTAAATAACCCATAAGTCAATGAAAAATCATAAAAGAAATTAGAATATATTTATGCTCAAATTAAACAAAAACAAAATATCAAAGCTTGTGGAATAAAACTAAAAACATCTTTTTAAAACAGTTTATTTATTTATTTTGAGAGAGAGAGAGAGAGAGAGAAGGAGAGAGAGGGAAAGAGAAAACAGTGGGGGAGAGGCAGAGAGAGGGAGAGAGAGAATCTCATGTAGGTTTAGCACTAACAGTCCAGATTTCATGAACCATGAGATCATGACCTGAGCCAAATTCCAGAGTCAGACACTCAACTGACTGAGTCACTTATGTGGCCCCCTAAATAAATCTTTACATGAAAGGTTATAACTTTAAATATCTATATTAAAGAAGAAAAACATTAAAACCAATGATCTAACTATTCACACTAAGAAGTTCAAAAAATAAGCAAATAATATCTAAAATAAATAAAGAAATAATACAGGCAACATTGGAATCAATGATATGAAAATAATCATTAAAAAATATTTAGGGGCACATGGGTGGCTTAGTTGGTTAAGCATCCAACTATTTATTTCTGCTCTGGTTATGATCTCATGGTTCATGAGTTCAAGCCCCACATCGGTCTCTATGCCAACAGTGCAGAGCCTGCTGGTGATTCTCTCTCTCCTCTCTCTGCCCCTCTCTCTCTCATTTTCTCTCCCTCCCTCTCTCTCTCTCTCTCTCTCTCTCTCTCTCTGTCAAAATATATAAATAAACTTAAAAAAATAAAATATTTAAAAGCTAAGAGATGTTTCTTTAAAAAGTTAAAAATATCAATTAAACCCTAGCAAGAAAACAAAGAATACAAATGACAAATACCATGATTAAAACATATTATTAAAATTTTTACAGAATGAAGGTAATACAAGAATGTTATGAACAATTTCATGTCAAAATTGGAGGACATACATTACTTGATTTTAAGATATAATATAAAACTAGATGTAACCAAGAGAATGAGATTTTGGCATAAGGATAAATAAATGGAAAAATTAAACAGAATCAAGAGTCCTGAAATAGATCTACAGTTCATTTTTGATGACTTTGCTAAGTTGATTTGATCAGTAGAAAGAATTTCTTTTGGGAAATGATGATTGGAATCACTAGAAAGCCATATAAAAAATTGATCAATCCTTAACTCACTCTGCACACAACACTTAATTGCAGATTGACCACTAAACCATTAAATCTGAAACTATGAAGATCCTAAGAAATTATATTACATATACTAATTAATATATATAATATATATTAATTGTATATACATAATATATACATAATACTAATTAAATATAAAAGAAAATATGGATTAATAAGACTGCATTAAAATTAAAGTTTTCTGCTTATTAAAAAACACCACTGAAATTTGGGAAGACCAGCTACTGACTATGAGAAAATATACACAACAGTGATATCTAAAGTTGTGTGCAGAATATATAAAGCGTTTCAAAAATCAATAAAATAATACAAAGTAGCTAAATAAAAAATAAGCAAAGGTATGAAATACATACATTATAAATAAAAATATAAAAATTACTAAATAAACAGATGAAAGGTGTCCTACAGAAATTAAATGTTTACTACATCTTACTCACAAGAATGTCTATAAATAAAAGACTTAAATTCTGACAAAAGAAAATGGTAGTGGGGTGTTGGAGAAATTTACCCAATATTTGCTGGTAGGACTGTAAAAGAATGTCCTGACTTTAGTTAAGTATTTGACAATTTATTAAGTACTTAAACATACATCTACCCTATGAGGCAGTAATTCCACACATTGGTATAAAGAAATAAAAGTATAAAGCGTACATTCAAATAAATATTTGGATAAGAATGTTTGTAGCAGCTTTATTCAGAATAGTCCAAAACTAGAAAAAGCTCATATATCCATCAGTAGGCAAATGGATAGACAAGGTGTTTTATATTCATACAATGAATTACCAAGCAATAAAAAAATCTACCAATATGTACAAAAACATTATTGAAACTTAAAAGCATAACAAACAAAAGAAACCAGACACAAAATACCAAATACTGTATGCTTCTCTAAACTTTGATAGCAATGAAAAGTAATTTATAGTTAGTGAAGATGAAGAGTAAGATAGTCTCATTCAAAAAATTAAATGATTTTCAAATGACTTAAATGTCCCAGAACAAATCTTAAGAACGGTTATAGGAATACAAAAATTATTCAATCTCTAAAAAGGTAAAATTCACAATGGCTAGCATTCAATGCCAAATAAGCAGGTATGTAAAGAAGCAGCAAAAAGCACCCAAGTGAAAAGAGAAATCACTCATAGAAATGGACCCACAAACGATGCACATTATGAAAATATCATAAAAGACATTTAAAACATTTTATGACTATATTCCATATGTTAAAGAAACTAGAAGAAAGGTTGAAGCTCTTAAGATATTCTAGAGATAAAACTGACAATGTCTGAGATGAAAAATAAAATATACTGGGGTGGAACCATGTTAAATTAAACATTTCAAGAAAAAAGTTTAGTGTACTCGAAATATAGCAAAATAAAGTTTCCAAAATAAAATACTGAGGGAAATCACTTAAAACAAAACAAAACAAACAAAAAAACAACAACCAACTCACAAACAATGATATGAGACACAACTTTAACTTGCTGATTGGATATGTGAGTAATGTCCCTGAAGAAAGAGTATCAAAATTATTTGAAGAAATAAAGGCTGAAAATTATCCAAACTGAGTGAAAGCTATTATTCAAGCAGTTCAAAGAACTGCAAGAGCAAGAAATATGAAAAGAAGTACACCAACAAGCATTATAATAAATTTGCTTAAAATTAGTGATAGAGAGAAATCTTTAAAACAGTAAAAGAAAAAGGATAACAAAAAAACTAAAGTAAGGACTATAGCTGACTTCTCTTCAGAAGCAATGCTAGATAGAAAATATTGAAACAATATCTTTTTTTAAACAGTATATGTTTATTTTTTTAATTTATAGTTTATTGTCATGTTGGTTTCCATATAACTCCCAGTGCTCTTGCCCACAAGTGTCCTCCACCATGACCATCACCCCCCCTTTCCCTTTCCCCCTCCCCCTCCTGCCCTCAGTTTGTTTTCAGTATTAATAAATGAAGTAACTGCCAACATAGAATTTCTTGTCCACTGAAGTATCTTTCAAACACAAAACCAAAAAAATAAATAATGCCTTATACAGACAAAGGGAGACATTCATTATAAGAAATTTTAAACAGAGTCCTTTGAAATAAAGAAAAATAATAGCAGAAGGCAGACTAGTTCTACAAAAAGTAATAAAGAACACTGAAATGGGAACTATGTGAGTAAATATAAAGACTTATTATTTAATACCTTTAAATGATGTGACCAAAACAAAAATAATAAAAATGTATTTCAAAATATACAACAGATGTAGAAGTAAAATGCATTACATGAATAATGCCAAATATTGGACAGGAGAAATGTAATGAAACTACTCTAATGTTGTGATTGTAGAAATATAGAACATTTACCAAGATGGACCATATCCTAAGCTGTAAACCAGTATTATTAAATTGAAATGTGTTTAAATAAAACAAAATACATTCTCTGACCACAATGGAACTGAATTAAAAATCAAGAATGAAATTGTTAGCCAAATATAAAAATATTTTGGAAAAATACCATACTTCTAAATAACTTATGAGTCCAAGAAGAAATAAAAAGATAAATTGAAAATATTTAGTACTGAATGAAGAGGAAACATAATATGTCAATATTTGTGAGGTAATTATAGCAGAGCATTAAAGGAAACTTATAAGGCAAAATGTCTTTTTATTTATTTTTAATTTTTTTAATGTTTCTTATTTTATATTTGAGAGAGAAAGAGAGAGGGGGAGCAAGCAAGGGAGGGGCAGAGAAAGATGGAGACAGAATCTGAAGCAGGCTCCAGGCTCTGAGCTGTCAGCACAGAACTCATGAGCAGTGAGATCACTACCTGGGCTGAAGTCGGACGCTTAACTGACTGCGCCCCCCAGGCGCCCCTTTTTTATTTATTTTTTAAAAATAATTTTTTTCAGAGTGAGAGTGGAAGAGGGTGAGACAGAGAGAGAATCTTAAGCAGGCTCCAGGCCCAGTGAGGAGCTGGGAACTGGGCTTGATCTCACAAATGTGAGATCGTGACCTGAGCCAAAATCAAGAGTCAGATACTTAACTGACTGATACACCCAGGTGTAACCAAAATTTCTTCTTTAAGAAAGAAATACATCTCAAATCAATGACCATGGTTTCCACCTTAAGAAATAAGAAAAGGAAAAGAAAACAAAAACACAATGTAAAAGAAAGAACATAGTGAATGTTCAAAATATTAAAAAATAAATGAACAAAATCAGAGGGGAAAATAAGTGAAATAAAAATTTGTTCCAACATCCATTCCTGATTTAAAAAAAAAAAACTCTCACCAAACAGTAAATAGAAAGAAAGTTGTTCAACTTGGTAAAAGTTGTCTGTAAAACTAATAGCTGATATCATGCTTTGTGATGAAAGACAATGTTTCCCCCCTAGGATCAGGAACAGAACCAGGATGACTGCTCTTTATACTTCTACACTACATTGTTCAGGAGGTGATGGGTATGTTCACTATTTTGTTTGAACTGATGTTTTGCAAGTGTTTACATATATCAAAACTTGACAAATTGTACACTTTAAACATGTTCATTTCATTGTATGTCAATTATACCTCAAGAAAACTGTCAAAATTTATGTATTACATGGGCTCTAAATTATATCATAATAAAAATATTACTAGAAAAAAATAACATGAGTGATTCCTATCTTAGGGAATTTTTAGATTTTTATTCAGTGCCTTATACAAAGAAGTGAAGAAATGGGGCACCTGGGTGGCCCAGTGGGTTGAATAACCATCTTCAGCTCAGCTCATGGTCTTGCTGTTGGTTAGTTTGAGCTCCGCATCAGGCTCTGTGCTGACAGCTCAGAGCTTGGAGTCTGCTTCAGATTCTGTGTCTCTGTCTCTCCTCTGCTCGAGTTCTGTCTCTCTCTCCAAAATAAACATTTAAAAAAATTGAAAAAAAAAAAAGAAAAAGAAGTGAAGAAATAAACATGTCTTGGGGAAGAGGAGAATATCAAGTCTCAATCCAGGTCCAAAGATTCCCATAACCGTTTGCTGTAGACTGTATATTTTTATACACCCCCAAATTTATATGTTAAAACCTACCCTCCCCAAATGACGATATTTGGAGGAGTGGCCATTGGGAGGTGATTAGGTCATGTAGGTGGAGCCCTCATGAATGGGGATAGTGCCCTTAAAGAATTTCTTTGATTTTTACACCATGTGAGGTTATAGCTTATGGAGAGAAGATAGCCTTTATGAATCGGAAAGCAGGTGCTCATCAAATATTGAATCTGTTAGCACCTTGATCTTGGACTTGCCAGGTTTCAGAACTGTGAGAAATAAACTTTTTTTGCTCATAAGCTATCCAGGATATGTGTTTTGTTATAGCAGCCTGAATGGACTAATGGACCATAGAACTAGAGTGTTTCTTTTAAATGCTAATTTGAACATTCCAGCTCCCCCAATTTAAAGCTTTTCCTTTGACTCCACATGACCTATAGATTAAAATGCCCTATAGATTCATGCATTGTCTCTGTTTAACTCTGTCTTTATCTCTCAATAATATTTAAATTCCATCTTTCAACCATATCATTGTTATTCTCCATCCATGGCAATCTGAGCTCCCTGCTGTCTGAACATATTTTAAATTACACTGTACAATCTCTTGTTTCAGTTTCTTTAAAATTCTTTTCATCTGCCTGGAGAATTCATCTTCATTGTTCATGTTTCATCTTTATACTTCCTCCAGAGATCCTACTTGGACCCTTCATATTATATTAGATTCTTTTGCTATGTTTGCTAAGTGGAATGAATAGCTTTATATTCATGAAAGATAATTTTGTACCAAGAATATTAGATAGAGTTGAATGGTGAAATACCATAATATTGCAAAATTCTAAGTAAGAAATAATGGTCAAAAGGAAGAAGTATTTTAATTTCAGTTCCTACTCATCTGATTATGGCTTAGAAATTGTGCATAAAGTTTAATGACATTGAGTATTGTATTTAAAAGATAAAGGATTACATCCTACTAGAGCAGATAACTCAAATGATGGCTAACATGAGATTGAACGACTCCACACCCCAAAATTTGATAGCTCCAAACTTATCCCTTTCACTTCCATCAATAACAGAGAGTAGTGCTTAGAATCTCTCTGGAGCTATATTTTGACATCTTTGAATATGAGCTCTTGCAACATTCTTTTACTGCCCAACACATTCATATTCATCTCAAACAAATGGAGGTAAGAAATCAGGGATACAGAGCAAGGAGAGTCATAACAAAAATTGAAATAATTAGATTTCAACTTTATTTTAGAGCAAATAAAATGTTGTAAAAACAAAAGTTAGAAAAAAGATTTATTTATTTTCTCATTTAATTTAGAAGGATGAAATGGAGAAATAAATGTAAAATAGCATTCTAGGGTAAGTAGAATTCAACAATAGACATTTTGTATTTTGTACTCAAATTAAAATAGGTATAGCCTTTATAGAATTTTAAAGAATGTAAAACGTTAAAAAAAGAGAGAGAGCAGTTTCCTCAAACATTTGGCTACATGAAAATGATGTAGAAAATTTATTAAATTGTACATTTCTGAACCTATTACTTCATAATTTGAGGTCAATTTATAAATGTGTGTCAGGGGTCTGAACTGAAAAAAAAAATGTATCAAATGACTTGTATGTAGATGATCCTGAACCACACTTTCATAACCATCAAAGCTTAGATCATTCAAAATTTTGTGCCCCACAAACAAATCCCACTAACGTTTTAACATACGTTTTAGCAGATATTTTCCCAAGGTTTTTTTTGTCTGAATATATTTAGCTATTTTTGTTTTAAGTATTAGTATAGTAAAGCATTCATATATGTGCTGTGGGAAGGACAGAATTGATTTTTCTATAGGCCTAGTGGTTAGGAGCAGATTTAGTGATAGCTAGAAGTCTGGGTCTAAACTTGGCTCCATTGTGATCTGAATTTAATTGAGTTATTTCATTGTCTCATATCTGATTTTCCTCATCTATATGATAAATAAAACATTACATAATTTTTATAATTAAATCATATATGTGTGTGTATATATATATATATATATATATATATAAAGTTCTTGGCATAGTAAATATAGTTAACACAATATGCTAGTTATCATTATTATCATAGTAAAGAGTTGCCTATTTTTTCATATAAAAACAAAGTGCCTACTTTAGGTGACAGATTTCAGGTTATTTGATTTAAAAACAGTAATAAATTAAACACAAGTATATTAGCATTATTCTTTACATGAAAAACATTATTTGCAACCTATATCCAACTTCCAATAATATGAGTTAAATTATACTTTGTTTTTAAACTACTAATATTACTTTGGAATTATCATCTAGGATCAGAATGTACAGGACATATAACTATTTAAATATAATATTTCAATATATAAACTCTTAATATGATTAATTTAAAATTTTTCCTATGCAAAGCATTAAAAATATCTACAGTATTTTCTTGCACAACAAATGTACATTATCTAGTAAATATTAATCATATTAAATATTAGTGTACATGATGTGGTTAAAAAGAGGATTTATTGACAAAATATTATCACCAGCATTTATTTGTAAGTACTACATTAAAGTTGGAATCTAAGCACACACAAATGACATTCAAGTAAAGATAAGTAAAATCACTATAGATATGGCCAGTGTTTGGAAATGTAATTTTAATGTAAATATATGGCTTATCCTTTACGATGATAAGTATAAGAAGTAGAGTCAATATAAGAATGGCTATCCAATTAGAAATAAGATGATACATTCCTAAATGCACTTAAAAGATAGATATTTCTATTACATAATTGAAAAAGAAATGAAGAGCTATGCTAAATGCATGGCTTCACAGCAGTTTGAAAACACAAACTTCACGAGGGAAAAGGAAGAAAATTGCTTTTATATCAGAGAAGCCCTGGGGAAATTAGTAGGGTGTAAGTGTGTGAGTGTATGTGTGTGTGTGTGTGTGTGTGTATGTGTGTGTGTGTGTGTGTGTGTGTGTGTAATGCAGAGCAGCAGGGTGGTGGTTTGGAAGGGTCATCTTCTGGCAAATATTGTAACCATTTTTAATTTTTAAGGGCTAAGAATCACCTGAAGGAAAAAAAAAACAAGCGGTGCTTTTGAATAAATTTCTATTTTCCAGGTTAATTCTTTCTTTGTTGAGGTCTATTCCTTAATCTGAGGTGTTACTGTGAACATAAACCTGACCTCTCTGGTGTGAAACACAAACAGCTTTCAATTACTGAACACCTTTAATAAAGATTAAACCTTCTGCTTCAGCAATTAACTTTGAGAAAGTAGAAACCATTCATGAATTTTTAAAATTGTTCTTCTCTGCTATGGATTCTATCTTGTGACCATAAAGACACAATGTGACTTTCAAATCAACATTAAGTGTGAAAAGTTATTTTCAGTAAGTGCAAAATCTAATACAGAGTTGGTAAGGTAAGTCTAAGATGAAGAAAATAACAATTAAAGTGATGGAAGAAGATACATTTTAATGTAAGTGTACAAATGATGGGTTAGAAAAACATTTTTGTCCCTGCTATGTACTTACTTAATTTTATTTATTTATTTAAAATGTTCTTAATTAATTTATGTTTTTATTCAGCAAGCTTAACAGTTGACCTCCATTGAGTTTTGAGAAATATTTTTCATAACAACAATTCTATCATAGGCAAATATCTAACCTTAGGAAATCAAATATTTTGAAACTCTGAATATGGTGTTAGATAGTGTGAACTTCTCGAATCTATTAGAATTAATGATAGCAATATCCATTGCTAATTACCAGAACTTCCAAAATGTCGTTTTAAAAAAATGGCGCACTCTATATAATGAGCAGTGTTTTCTCACAAATAAATCTGTAAATGTGATATGTTATTGATTCTCAGCCTTGTCAGATATCTTGACCAAGGCATCCATGGCGACAGGGCAGAGGTCTTGAGTAATACACACCTAATTAAAGAAGTAAGGCAATACGGCCAGTTGGTAGGCTATGAACTAAACATTAACCAACAACCCCTTTGAACTTTCCTTTACATTGTCAACTCTTCCCTGTTGCTTCACTTATATAATGCTCTTAACTTTGTTGATCACCAATACCTCTGACATTGTGGCTAAACATACTGTAAAAATCAGCTAGAGAAATAGGCAAATATGAAAAAAAATTGCATGTTGTAGCTGCAGGGGGTAGATGGACTCTATACAGGCTACTCATCATCAGATTTGATGTTCTAGTGTCAGGTCCTTTCAAATTCTGTGCCTGAGAATATAAAATATAAAGAAAATTACTCAACTATGAAAAAGAATGACATCTTGCCATTTCTAATAACATGGATGAACCTAGAGGGTATAATGCTAAGTGAAAAAAGTCTGTCAAAGAAAGACAAATAATATATGATATTACTCATATGTGAAATTTAAGAAACAAAACAAATGAACAAAAAAAAGAAACAAAAATTTGGACTCTTTCTAAATTTTTTTTAACTTTTATGTAATTTTTGAGAGACAGATAAAGACAGAACATGAGCTGGGGAGAGGGAGACACAGAAACCAAAGCAGCCTCCAGGCTCCAGGCTGTCAGCCCAGAGTCTGACGTGGGTCTCAAATTTGTAAACCGCAACATCATGACCTGAGCCGAAGTCCTCACTTAACTGACTGAGCCACCCAGGTGCCCCGGAAAAAAAATAAAAGCAGACTCTTAAATACATAGAACAAACTGGTGGTTGCCAGAGAGGAGGTGGATGGGGGGATGGATAAAATAGAAAAAAAAAATATTTAAAAAGTCAGTTTCACTTACCAGAAGCCCTACTCTCCCCTGAACTTAATTCACTGCAGAGAAATAATTCTATCATTGAAAGCCAACAAGCAGGTATTGAGCTTGGGAACAATGTAATAAAGTTTCATGATTACAACATAATTTGCATTTCTTCTGGAATCTCTTTTTAACTGTATTGTATACAAAATTCAGAGTTTATTTTGTTTCTTTCTTGATATCCTGAGATCACTATGCTGTGAGGAAGTCCAGTCTAATCTACGACAAAATGAGAAGTGTTGTAGCAGAGAATTACGGGACCCAGTCTATAGCCAATACCCCTTTTTAGGCATGTAAATGTGAACATCTTTTTTTCTGTTTTATTTATTTATTTGGAGACAGAGAGAGAGCACAAGCAGGGGAGGGGCAGAGAGAGGGAGAGAACAGGCTCCATGCTGTCAGTGCAGAGTTCAACCTGGGGGCCAGTTCTCATGAATCATGAGATCATGACCTGAGTCCAAACCAAGAGTCAGATGCTTAACTGACTGAGTCACCCAGGCACCCTGATAACATCTGGAACCCTTTAACCCCAGCTGAACTGTCAGATGACTACAGATGCAGAAGTAATTCCAACCAACAGGATGTAAAAATAATACAGTGTTATTTTTGGCCATTGTATTTTTTTAAGAGTGGCAATAGCTAGCTGAAAATAATGGAGAAATCCATAATCTTCTTTCTGGCTCTGCACTCTGCCACCATTCACAATCTACACCCAAATCAGTATCATCACCACACATGGAGGAACTTCTGGATTCCTTCCATACTTCATGGAATGGAAGGAACATAAAAGCACCAACTTATGTAATCCATCTATCTATGTAGTGGGAGATGATGATGGGGCTGACTAGTACTTGTTGATTTACTCTTGGCCCTTTCTGCTTTAAATAGCCTTGTAGAACCCCTTGATATCTTCTATTGGGTAAATGTTCAATTTTTCATATCTCTTCTCTGTCACCTCCTCTTTCCTAAGGTGGCAGTGAGGTGTTGAGAAAGAAAGCATGATGGTACTCTGACAAGGGTGTATATCTGCCCTCTGCCCTTTTTTCTCTTCTCTGATCTCTGGGAAAGGTGGCTTGTCTGTTCTGTAAGATAGTATCTGCTATAAAGCCCAAAGCTGGGATATTTGTTGTTCTCCTGATTTGGTAAAACTCACTTGTCATTTTGTGATCACTCAGTACCACCTCATCTGTTGTGGGTAATGTAGAAATGTTTGTTTTGCTTGTATTTGATGCTGATCCTGAGTTTGGTTTCAGAAACACTTTTTCCCTACCAGAGATAGTCCTGTTCTTCTATTAGCTATCTTCTTACACCCTCATGGAGCTTCCGCAAAATCCTTAATCTCCTCTGTACCTCCTCGGAGCCAAAGGAGCTATAGGAGTGGTAAGAGGGCAGGAGTGAGGGGGCTCTGGCTCTTCTCTCTCTGCCCAATCAAGGCATATTGTCCCTTTACCCTGAAGCACTGTTCTATATTGATTCAAGACAACTCTGTACTCTTCTCTCTCCAGATAGTGAAAATAGAGAATGAATATTAAAGGCTCCTTGTTTCTCCTTTTCTGGCACCAAGTCTATCTCTAGAAGTTCCTCCCAGATGGGACAGTAAGGATGGGTGTATCTGACCATTCCTTTTAATCTCTCACACAGACACACGATTTTTCTTACATTTAGCCTTCCTATCAGTCAGTGACTTTGCCTACATTTTAGACTCCTTTCTTGCATGTTATTTGTGCCTCTCATTTTCTAGGTCAGTGATGTTGAAATGGCTGCCAGGGAACATGATCTATCTGTAAGGAAAATGGATATTTTTTTTAAATAATGCCATTAGATGCATATTTAGCTTTTTCTCATTTTGAGAATAAACTTTAAAATCCTTATATTAATAAAAGTCTCATCAGGATGGTAGTCCCTTTAGTCCAGCCTCCAAGGGAATACAACTTGTTTGTTTTTCTGAAAAATATGACTATTACCCTCCCTGGACTACACAGATCAGCTAGGGAATAAATCTAAAGCAATAAAAACAAAAAATAAAACAAAACAAAAAGCCTTACTACTTTATATTCAAATGTAAATTTCTTTGAATTTTCTTAACTGTTTCTTTTGTCCTCCTCTAACTATAATGTATATTTTTTATTCTGTCTGACCAACTTGTTGCCATTCATTTTATTTATTTATTTTTATTAAAAAATGTTTTTACCATTTATCATTTATTTATTATTGAAAAACAGAGAGAGAGACAGAGCATAAGAGGGGCAGAGAGAGGGGGAGACACAGAAACTGAAGCAGGCTCCAGGCTCTGAGCTGTCAGCGCAGAGCCCAATGCAGGGCTCAAACCCACAAGCGGTGAGATCATGACCTGAGTCAGTCGGACACTCAACTGACTGAGCCACCCTGCGCCTGCCATTCATTTTATTTTTAACTCCACCTAAATGTCATCTCCTTCAGGAAGGCTCCCTTGACATTCTTTACTGTCTCTTCCTTGCTCCCATGGTTAGATGCTCCCATAGCACCCTAAACAATAATTATCTCTCTTTCTCTTTCCCTCTTTTCCTCCTTTGCTCTCTTTTCCCTCCTCCTTCCTCTTCCTCTCTTGTCTCCTTCTCTCTCCCAACATGGCTGTGAGCTGTATGGGAGCAGGATCCATTTTAGTATACCCAGTGCCCATCGTAATTCTTGACATATGGTACGTGTTAAATAAAAGTTGAATAAAAGAGTGAATGTACATAGCTTTACATGAAAAGTCAGAAGACAACCAGACGGCTGATTGATAAACACAATATTAGGGCACTACAAGAAAGTTGTAGACACCAAATGATTAATATCATTATGTTGTGATTGTCATATACATTCACTGGCATAATACAGTGAGGACTTCAGTATGCTTAAAATGCTATAAAAATGTCCTGATCGAAGGCATTGCAGCACTTAGGTCATGCTTGCACAAATAGAATCTGTGACAATGATTTTTCTAAGCTTCTATTATTCACTAATTCTTTTCTGATTGAAACTGTATTTCTTTAGCTATGCTATTACCTTCTAATTTTTTTATTCTAACTTTAAGATGTACCTACCTGTCTCTGATTTGATCCATTCTGTTAATTTTGTACTTTAACTCCTGATGTCAATGTTTTGCCCTCATTTTTTAGTTCTTTTATTTATCATCCAAACTAACACACTTATGAGAGTGAGCTGATGCACTATTAATAATTATGACAGAACAATAGGCATAAATCTATTTATGGTTTATGGACTGCTTGGCAAACTGAGATGTCACCTTAATTCCATCTCTTAGAGGCTATTCACAAGAGTATAGATTGAGTCCCTGCCCAACACCAAAGCCTAAGGGCAGGGTTATAAATTTATATTCTTACTATAAAAGACACAGAGTGTTCAAGAATTGATGGTGACACTTAATTATAAAAACTGAACTTTACTTAAATAATTTAAGAAAGCATAGAACATATGAATAGGCAAATAGTTAAAGTAAAATAAGTAACCATAGTATTAAGCACTTAAATCCTCTGAGACAGTTCATATCACATAATAAACAAATACACAAACTATGACCTCTCTTTTGAACTTATTTGGATGTCTTCCACAAAGCTATAAATTCTATTGATAATAGGGGAAGTACTGACTTGTTTCTCCTTGTAATTTTCCAAGTTCAATGCTGATCTCTAATTTGTTTGGCCTATGTTTCTTCGACTTCCATCAATTCAAAATACCTTTTTTAGGGGTGTCCAGGTGCCTCAGTCAGTCAACCATTGGATCTTGATTTTGTCTCTGGTCATGATCCTGAGCTTCATGGGATTGAGTGCCAAGTGGGGTTCCATGCTGACAGCACGGAGCCTGATTGGAGTTTTCTCTCTTTCTCTCTCTCTGCCCCTCCCCTGCTACTCATGTGCCTTTCCTCTCTCAAAATAAATAAATAAACTTAAAAAAACTTTATTGTAAGAGCTTCTTTTCTCTTTTTCTTCAAAAAGTTCAAATTATTCAGTTTCTAAATGCCCTCTAGTTCACATCTGCTTGAACTATTATGATTTCACCTTCCTACACTTTGGGAATGACAAATACACATCCCCCACACAGGTGCACAGAGACACCCATATACAAATACATACATATACATATGTATATATATACACACACATATATATATTTATATATACATATATACATATATATACATATATATACATATGTATATATATACTTTCTTTCATGCATTTTCCAACTCCTTTCCTCTATATAACTAGGTATACTTATCTTCACTGTTTGAGATTAAAATAAAAAAATTGTCTTCAAGTAATACAAACTTTGAGAGTGAAACTACCAAGTCAAAGTGGAGAGGAATTATGTGAAATATATCCAACTCACTGAACTCTAAGAATTAAAATAAAAAGCAAGTCAAAAGGAAAGGAACTTATCTAAATAAATATGATAAATTGTTGAAAGAGCAAGGATTATGTCTATATATTTTGAATTACTTGACTAATATTCAGTATAATACTGATGGTTAATTTGACTTCCTTGATTTTCCATTAAGAATGGGAGGGAATGAAGGAAAGAAGGAAGGAGGGAAAATAGGAAGGAAAGGAAATAAGGAAGGAAGAAGGAAGGAAGGAAGGAAGGAAGGAGAAAGAAAGAAAGAAAGAAAGAATGAATGAATGAAAGAAAGAAAGAAAAAGAAAAAGAAAGAAAAAGAAAGAAAGAGAGAGAGAAGGAGGTAGAGGAGAGAAAGGGGAAGAAAAGAGAAGGGGGAGGAAAGAGAAGTGGAGAGAAGAGGGGAGAAGGAAACAGAAAAAAGGCAGTTCTTGTCAAAAATTTTCAAGGGGCACTGAGACTTAAAGTCAAAGTGAAGGAGTGCCTGGGTGGTTCAATGGGTTAAACATTGGATTCTTGATTTCAGCTCAGGTCATGATCTCACAGTCCGTGGGTTTGAGCCCCGCATTGGACTCTGCTGACAGTGCGAAGCCTGCTTGGAATTCTTTCTTTCTTGCTCTTTCTCTGCCCCTCCCCCACTCGTGTGCACGTGCTCTTTCTCTCTCAAAAATAAATAGACTTAAGAAAAAAGTCAAAGTGATTAAAAAAACTGATTAAGAATAGGGGCAATTTGATTTACAATTTTATTTGTAGCTTTTTTAGGAGATTGTAGCTGGCTACCACACAGAAGGATTGAACTTTCCCCTTCTTTTTTGTATTCATGTTGTGGTATTAGATATGGCTCTGGTACTTGATTTAGCTCCTCTGCTGCCCTGACCTGGTGTAACCATCTGAGCCTATTAGCCACACCTCCTTAGCCTAGGGGCTGTATCAGAGGCCCCTCTTGCCTCCTGTGGTAGGAGCACCCAGGCCTGCTCTCATGGGGCTTGTAGAAACTGACTCTCCCATCCCTTCTGGACTTAAACAAAGTGCCTTATTCTGGACATGGGTCTGATGTGGCCAGCAGCTGACTAAAGGATCCAGGAAACCATTCTTGGAAGCATAGTCTTGGAAGCATTTTTGGAAGTTAATGCTCTGCGGGAAAGCCTTGTGCAATGAGAAGCAGAAGATGGGAAAAAGAGGAGAAGCCTCTTTCTTTCTCCCACGACCAGGATGTGGTGAGAGGCCAGGTTTCCTCCACACTTGCCTGTGACTGAGCAACCACCCATGTTACTTTGAGACCTGGGGCCAACTCAGCAACTAACCACTTTGTATTTGTTTTCTTCCCAACTCTTCTCATTATCTTCTTTCTTGTCTAGGATCCTACCTCCCAGTAAAACCTTCACTTTGCATCAGGCTGTGTTTTCTGGGGAACCCCCCTAAAACTGTGTCTCCATTCCCTCATACTACTAGAAATGAGAAGTTTCAATTTTATGTGGATTTTTATAGATTTCAATGAATTATTCAATCATATCAACTTTTGGTCATTTTTATTCTGTTTTTCTGAAGTCCAGTGTAAGTAGGAGTGTACTACTTACTACTAGGACACCTCACCTTCCCCCTCTTAACTTTGCTTAAATTCTACTCATCCTTTAAGGCAGTAGCTCTTGACAGGATGGGAGTCATGGACCTTTTGCTATTCAAGTGAAAGCTATGGAATCACTTTTTCAAACAAAACAAAACAAATCAAAATGTACACATGCATTTAGAAGGAGAATGGACCTTCACCTTGCCCCCAAATCTACTCTCATTCAAAAGTTCATCTCCTCTATTTAATTACCCTTAGACTGACGTGCCACCCTCCTGAGAAGTCTTCCTGATCTATTGATGTTATTGTCTCTGTCATTGAGATCTCCTTGACAGCCCAAATTGTGCTTCCCTTATTTCTGATTCCCCAGTGTCTGTTAGGTAAAGAACAAATGATATTTATGTGTTGAATGAATGAATGAAATGAATTTATTTGGTGCTCCCACTGGATATTTGAAACACTCAAGACACAACTGATGGGATTCATGAGACAAGCACAGTAAAATTATTTTACAAATGGAAGAAGGACTTGTAGGATGGCTAAGTGACTGGATTCAATGACAGAACTAGAACCAAAACAACTTTCTCTTGATTACAAGTTCTTGAATGCATGCTTATGTATTTAGAATGAAACAAAACAGCTTTAACCTATTTCCTTGACTATTTTGCCTTGACACTTTCAGATTACTAAGAGACAAAATTTTATCTTGACTATATATCAAGGCTATTTTGTTATCTGACCTCCAGAACAACTTTAGTAAAAAAAATTTCTAATATGAAAGATATGTGAGTGAGAGAGTCTAGTCCAGATGCAGTTTTGCTTACTGAATCATAAGACCATTAAAGTTAGCATACATTTTAAAATGGCTTTATAGAACCGAACCTTTCCATTTGGGAGTGTAGGCAAACAGCTTTGTTTTTGTTTTGGCAATTGACACCAGAGTTTACATTAGGATTCAGAATCTATTATCTAGGCTGGCTGGCTTTGAATACATTTTCCCCAAATTTATATACTGCTAATGAGGTTCTTCTTGAAAACATTTCAGGGTCCTTCACAGAGGGCTTCTCTGAAGAATTTAATTATCATTTTATTTGAAACATAGAAATCATTTTTGTTTTATATCACAGAAGTGAGCTTGTTTTATTTTTTCTTTACTTTTATAGCTCTTACAACTTTGTCAAAAGCAAAGCCTTTATGATATAAGCAATTAACTTTTGTTTTTTCCCGATAATAGATCATCATGTGTTTAATGTTTTCAGCTTATTTCTAATAAGACATTTCATTGCCTGAAAGTCTATTCATAATAAGCACAGGCCAGTGCTTTACTGTTCAATGGCCAAATACATTAGCCCTAAATGATTTCTTTGGGGTGGGGCAAACAAGCATTTCTTTTCTTTTCTTTTCTTTCTTCTTCTTCTTTTTTTTTTTTGGTCAGTATTTAATAATCTCACAGCAACTAAAAATTTCCTGTTATTCTGCATACAAGCTAAGACAGAAGAAGCATGGAGAACATAGACCAAAATAAGGTAAATTAATATATATTTGTTGCATTAATAACATACATCAAAAATATTTTAAAAAACTAAGAGAAAACGCTGTGTTTTACTATAGTCTAACCACTAATAAAACAAAAGTCCCTGGACATTGCATATTAAAAAAGAAAAGCATAAGAAGACTTAGACAAGTGGAAAGGAGGCAGACTAGTTTGGGAACTTGGGACCCAAGTAATGACAAACTGTGAGTTTCCTGGGTTTTCTTTTTGTCTCAAATATCTTAAACTTGGTGCTCAAGATATAGCATACCAGAAGCTTCATTAGACATTTATGTAAAAAGTTCAAGCAAAAGCTGGTTCTCTTTAGCCAAAGGACAGGAAAGGCTCAACCTAACAAAACAGAAAACTTTTAAACAATTACTTCTATACTCCAGAAAAACACCACAGGAACAAAGAAAAAAAAAAAAAAACAAACCTGTGTCCCCACAGTGCCAGCAAAGGCTGAGTGGAGAGTTTAGATTTCCACCCTTGCAAGGTTATAATGAGATCTCTCAACACAACTGCCAAACAGTGTCAGAAAAGGCCAAAGAGGAACCCAGGACTGTCATTCCTGCCAGCTGATAAAGCCACCCTCTCCTCATGTTGGTGGAAACTATATGAGAAACCTGGATTTCCACTTTCACTTGGCAGTTTCAATATTCCTCTTCCACTTTACCATTGGATGGTGTCAAAGAAAGCTTAGTAGAGAGTCAGGACTTCCACCATCGTTCAGATGGAGTGGGGAGACCTTCATCACAATAACAGTATAAACCATGTGAAGAGTTGGAACCCTCATCCTGTTCTAGCATTTATGAGGAGTTCTGCCCTGCTCCTGACTACACTGTCACTGGAGGCTGATTGGTGAAAGTAGACTTCTGTGTTCCTTTGTAATCATCTGTATACTCCTGACAGTTGGATGGCCCACTCTTCACTCATTCACACAGCACATTTACCAAGTGGTTTCCAGGTACCAGTGTGTGGTCATGAGGGAAATACAGTGGAGCACAAATGGTATCTCTTTCCTTAAAGATTTTTGAGAAGGTAGTCCCACTTCCCTTCCCCTGTGGGCGTGGCCATGGTGTCAAAGAAATCCAATGGAAAAAAAAAGGTTGAAATAAGACCCAGAGTCTCAGAACATAACATGAAAATGTCCATGTTTCAAACAAAATACATCTGTTATATCAAGAAACAGGAAGACTTCAAGCTGAATAAGAAAAGGCGATGAGTAGATGCTAACACAGAGATGACAGATGTTTGAATTACCTGAAAAAAATTAAAGTGGCATGATAAAAATGTTCTAACAGCAATTATGACCATTCCTAAGACAAATAAAAAATAAAAATCTCAGTGGAAAAATAGAAAATATCAGCAAAGAAATAGAACGTAGAAAAGAGAACCAAATTTTACAGCAACAACAACAAAAATACCAACTGAATGAAAACTCAACAGATGGGGTCAACAGTAGAATGGAGGGGACACAGGAAAAAATGATAAACCAGAAGACAGAACAGTTAAATTACATCACCTAAATAACAGAGAAAAATATTAAGTCCTAATATTGGTCCTTCAAAAAGCAGAAAAACAATAACAAAAAAACATATTTTTTCCCAATATTATTTTTATCATTGCATTTAAAAGATCCCACTAAACACTAAATTTTAAATATTCAGCTAGTTATGTTGGCAGTACTTTATTATTGTCTTAGTTTATTTCTGGTATTTTCTATACAAAGAAAAATCAGAATGGGGAATATATGCATATTTTGAGAAAGTTTCTGTATAAAAGTAATCCTGAAGAAATTCTTTCTGCCTTTTAATACATACTAGAAACATTTTAGTTATGCTTCTTTTTAAATCCTTAAAATAATGAAGTAGACTCAGGGATCTCTTGGGTAACTTTTTATTTTCCCAAACCACAGAGTAAGTATATTTAAAAATAATATGTTGACGTTTCTATAAAATTATGTATAAACCCTGGTGTTGTAGTCCAAAATTTACAGACATAAAACTAAATGTTGAAATTCCTTCGACCATGACCATATCATTTTGTGTTATCTATTAAACCATTCTCAATACACCATAATCACAACAAATTCTAATTCTTCAGCTTTTATTAGAATCCCTAAGGCAATTTTCTCTGTCAATTTTCAAGCAATCTCACAGCATGGCCTTGAGGATAAAATTAGAAAGTGTTTGGTAAATTGAAAATGCCTATCTGTAATGTGACAATCTGTATATCTCAGTTCTTCATTCAGAGATGAACAGGCTCAAAAATGCATAGTACAATGTGAAGTGATAATGTGTAAAAGCACCTTATGAGTGGACACAGATGCTTTTTAGTTCTAGAAAAACCTTTTAATTGTCATTCCACCTCCCAATATACCAGTTTGTTTCTCAAAATCTTTTTAAGAAAGTAGACACTCTATTCTTCACTGTATCTTCCATGTGAGCACATGTTGGCACATGTCAGTCACTCAGTAAATTTGTCATGTGATTCAGTGAAGAGTAAGCTACCAGCTTTTAGAAATGTTCAGATATTTGAATTCAATATTTAATAGCTTTTAATATTTAAAAGCATGTTATAAACTGCAGAGTACTATTGAACTAGCTGATCTACTTCTTGTCCCTGCTTCTTAATCGAAGTCATACTCACTTGCTTCTCTCTTAAAGCACCCAGATTTATTTTTGTTTGTTTTTAAGATTTATTTTTAAAAGAAGCTTTGTATTTACAACAAAACGCAGAAGGAGGTATAAATATTTCTCATATATCCCCTGCCACCATAGACGCATAGATTCCCCCCCCATTATTAGTACCACTCACCAAAAAGACACATTTACCAAAGACAAACCTATACTGACACATGATAATCAACCAAAGCCCATAGTTTATCTTAGGGTTCATTCTTTGTGTTGTATAGTCTATGGATTTGGATAAAATATGATGATATATATCCATCATTATGAGAGTATAGAGAGTATTTCGTTGGCCTCAAAATTTCTCTGAGTATTCATTTCTCCTCCTCTCCCTCTGGCAACCATTGATCTTTTTATTGTCTCCATAGTTTTGCCTTTTGTAGAATGTTGTGTAGCTGGAATCATATAGTTTGTAGCCTTTTGAGGCTCACCACTTTCACTTAGAAATATGAATTTAAGATTCCTCAGCACCAAAATGTTAAATTCCTGTTGCAGAACTGCCACCTGCTAAACCTTTTTTCAGTCTTCTACTTCCATGGAATTATTCCTATTCATTCCTTACAGTTTTTAGTTTTTGCACTCCCACTGAAATCCAACGTTTTTGCTCCTCTGTGCTTGAATATAAACATGACTGGAAAACATAGAAAAAGTATTGATTTTCTTAACTTTAAAATTATGATGACTAACCTCAATGGAGCTTTAAAAGATACCTTCCCATTATCCCTAGATCCACTCTTTCTAAATGCTGATTTAGGAGACCATGTGCTAGTTCAACAGAGCCCCTTGCCCTCCCCTCACTTTTGTTTTGTATCTTTTAATGTTTACTTATTTTTGAGAGAGAAAGAAAGACAGAGTGAGTTGGGGAGGGGCAGTGAGAGGGAGACACAGAATCTGAAGCAGGCTTCAGGCTCTGATCTGTCACCACAGAGCCTGATGGATGAACTGACAAACTACAAGATTGATCATTACCTGAGCCGAAGTTGGACGCTTAACCCACTGAGCCACCCAGGTGCCCAACACCCTGCCCCTTTTAGCTTCTGTTTGGATTTGAGCCAGGAGGTAACTGCAGGGGAAAAGGGAGTGTGTCACTGATACTTTCAGGGCAGTGCACTCTGCAGAACACGTTTCTCTCATTTTAGTAACTTTTTCTGTCTCTTTTAGACTAGAGGTGAATGCTTGAAAGATACTAGCCCTGATTTATTGCACTATGCATTAAGGTTGTCTCATACCTATACCTTTGTAAATAATCTCATTGTGTGTTAATTCTCGTTGAATTATCCAGTGTGCCATCTGTACCAGAAAAAAATCCTTAATGTTGTTTGAAAATGACACTTTTCTCTCACTCTCTTATACAATTAGCTTCTACTTTTTCCAATGTACTCACATGATCTGCAACTTTTTTTCCATTCTCACTCTCAGTTCATGACCTTATTTCCTATTCCTCTGAAAAAAAACAAAAAGGCAATCTCAATAGAAAGTTTAAAATCTCCCACTTCCATCTACATCTACCTAATATACTTGAATCCAACATTGATACTTCAAGGTGTCAATACTTTTATCATGGCTGATTCGAAGTAATCAGTATGATACCTTGAGGCTGAGACAATCAGTTCTCACCATCTATGCTAGCCAGCTCAGGCACAGCTCTGTTTAGGCAAGGATTTGATCTGTTTGTTCACTGCTCAATGCCTAGTAGATGATTAATTGGTATTTTCTGAATTGGATAAAAATAGTAGTTAACTACAATTCAGTATTTAGTTGATAAATAATTTCTGAATATGGCTGAGTAAACATGATTATGGGTAGACATTTGTGTATATAATGTAGTTTAAACTTATCTGATCAGCTATTACTTTAAAAAAACATGTAGGCTTTAAAATTCTCGACCTTTTCTGAATTGGAAAGAAATTTCTCTTTTCAAAGTTTGTTTATTTGCTTTGCCAACAAGAATATGTATAAGAAAATGACATATTCATTTAGTCTACTACTTTAGTATATGAACTCCCACACCTTACAGAGTAAATAGTAATATTAAGAGACAGAGCGTATGTTGACAACTGATTCATAGCAAGAATGTACATGGTATTAATTTAAAATTGGGACTGTATTCTGTGAAATATGATTAATTGTATTTATTTCCAGGTTCAGAGCAGAAGCTGAGGCACAGTAGAATAATGCAAAATAGAATATTTAAATAGCAGGCCAGGAAAACACCCCATTGGCCTCACAGTATTTCATACAAACATTTATTTACTTATTTGAAATATTGCCTGTTTCTTAAAAACCTTGCTGATAATTTTCTTTCAAGGCCAAGTGGAGTGATAAGCATTGGCAGAGGAAATCCATGAAGGTAGAAAATCCCTGGATTCTAGATTATTTTCCTCACACTTTATGAACTCTATAGGCTATAAACTCTTCTTTGAAAGCTCACTTTACAGTCCTTCTGGTCGTAAAGGTAGCCTTCAAGCTGAAAATCAGTGTATGCTATAAGCTGAGAGTAAAATTCCTTCATTTGCTTGTTAAAACTCCTTACACTTATTGTTCAGTATATTTGGGAGTAGGGAACAGAATAATACATATTTGGTTTATAAAGCATGGAACAAAAATAGATCAATTATAAATTTACCAAACTCTTCTCAGGATACTGACAATACTTTGGCAGTTTTGCTCATGGGTAAAGAATAAGTTACATTACAGCTTTCTACCTGGTACACTGTACAGTTCATATGGATTTACTGTAGGAAAAATAGACTCCTCTTCCGAAGGGCAGATAAAGCATTCTTGATTTACAGACAGCAGTTTTATATCATATTTCCTCATTTTAAAAGATAAGTAAGTGCTTCTTGTGGTAGGTTGAATAATACCCCCTGTCCAGACTTGTCCATGTCCTACTCCATAGAATCTATTACGTATAGGTGATTAAAGTGGATAAAAATATGTGATTAGGTTAATGGTTTGGTTATGCAGAGATTATTTTGGATTATCTGGGTGTGTCTAACATAGTGAGGAGGATCCTTATAAAAGGAAGGCTGGAAGTCACACAGAGGAGAAGGTGATGTCACCGAGGATACTTAGAGTGATGTGATCACAAGCCGAGGAAAGCCAGAAGCCTCAAGAAACTGGATGAGGCAAGAAACAAATTCTCTCCTGAGGTGTCTAGAAGGAAAGGGCTCTGCCAACCACTTGATTTCAACTGTGTTAAGACTCCTTTAGAATGGCAGACCTCCAGAACTGTTAAGATAATGCATTTGTGTTGTTTTAAACCACTAAATTTGTAGTAATATGTTATAGCAACAATAAAAACTACCATGCTTCTTTTTTTTAGTGATAAATTTATTTATAGAAATGTTAAAGTAATTTAAGGGGAAAACTATGTGTATTGTATATATATGTTATATATATGCTGAAAATATATGTGTTGAAATATATGTATGATAAAAGCATCTATAATCTCTTTGGCGTGTTATGAGTAGGAAAACCTTTGAACTTTTTAAGTTTATTTCCGTGAATGATAAAAGTATTTCATAAAACAGCAGCCTTTGTTGAGATAGAGCATAACAGCTTTATTTAAAATCTAATATACACAATTTATTTTAATGGGTTTAATAAACATTTTCACTGAAATATGCTACCAGTATTATTTGTCATCTCATAATTTGGAATTATATAGATATACTAAATATTAATAAATAAAATCAAATAGTTTATTTACAAATATTTCAATTTTGTCTCAATCATTTTTTAACTATAGACATCCCTGAACTGGAGAAGAAAAACAAAAAAAGACTAAAATAAATTATATGAAGATGATGAATTTCTTAATGATAAAATATAGCAATATCATATATTAACAAACATATTGAAACTTGAAAAATAATTTAAAATGAATAAAATGAATATTTACTGTTAGAGATATGATATGGGAAATCTTAAATATTAAATTCCAACATTATACTCTTATAAAGTAATTCTACAAAGATTGATTATGCATTTTATCTTTTGAATAAAAGTGCTCGCTTCGGCAGCACGTATACTAAAATTGGAACGATACAGAGAAGATTAGCATGGCCCCTGCGCAAGGATGACAGAATAATAACTTCCAGTTAATAAGTATTTTTAAAAAACAAATTATGAATCTTTGTTAGTTGATAATTGCCATAATGAATAGTTGTTAATTTAATAATACAGAAATTAAAAAACATTTTTTATTTCAAATGTATTCATGTGGATCCTATTGAGAAAGCCAAAAATTTTCCTTTATAAATTATATTTTTAGAGAAACAAAAAGGAAGGTGTTTGAGCAATCTGTGGAGAATCTTGTGTGAAGCTACAAGGTAATTTAATTAAAAGTAACTGGTTTAAGGCTAGGTGAAAACATGAATTTGTTCAGGGGAGAAGAAATAATAAATGACCAATAATTACATGAAAAATAGCTAACAGACTTTTAATAATGAAATAAATACAAAATTAAAAATATTTTAAGATCAAATGTGTTGCTTATCAAACTGGGAAATTATTTTTAACAGGATAATGAGCAGATTTATTATAATTTTATGAGTGTGACACATTTGCATCTGACAGTACAGGAAGGAGTTTGAAATGGTACAACTTTCTCGAGGCTAAATTGGCAATACTCTGTGTCTCCAGTTCCTGGCAGATATTTACTTTGATATTTAGTAAAAATAAAATGAACATGCAACAATACTGCCATCTTAATAGAGCAAAGATATTCTGGGAAAGTTCCAGTACCTTCTTTTATCCTGATATAACCATATTCAGTTTCTATGAAAATTGTACGAGCAGTGCAATAGTGATCTTTCTCAACACTGTATGAGACTATTTGTAAATATGATGGTTGAGGAAGAGAGCGACAAGCAGATTTGTCCCATATTATAACTAAAGCACCAACACATAAAGGAATTAAGAATTAGACACAATATTTATAAAGAAACAAAAGTAATGGAGAGTGTGATGCTTGTAAATAATAATCATAAAAAATCCCATTGGCATAACCATGGGGTGTATTAAAATTATTTGTTTTCCACTAATATAATAGACAAACCAGGTCTTTTAAGTAGCTGGATTTCAGGTACTACCTACTCTGCTGTGCCTACCACAGGTCCTTTGAAGTGTTCACTTTCTTCTATGTAGAAGTAAGTCATTAGTATTTGTGAGAGAGAAAGATGAAGAATTTTCAGGGGAGAAAGTACTAGGAAATACATTTTTTATTTATTAAACTATTGAACCAAAAAATCTAAATTTCATGAAATATTTTAAATTCTTAAGATATAGAGTTAGAAAAACGCCATTCATTTCAGTAGTCTTAATTTTATTTGAAAGCTATAATCTGTATCTTTTTAGTTTAAGAATTTAGGGTGTTCTTTCATTTTCTTCAGAATCTGTCTATGTGGGTAAGATTTAGAGGACTCAGATATTGCATATAAATGAAAAGTTGAAAAAAGCACAGCAATCTGAAAACTTTCTAAATGACCTATATCAATTGCATGAACATGTTGTAATTAACACTGGCACTGTTTAAAACATAATAAACCATAAAACCCGGCTTGCAAGTATACTAGAAGCCCAAGTTTTTTGTTTGTTTGTTTTATTATTTTGATTTGTTTTGTTTTGTTTTTAGTTTCGGGGTGTGTGTGTGTGTGTGTGTGTGTGTGCAAATAACTACCTTACCTATATCACCAGTATCAGTCCTCTTTCTTTCTTTTCTTTTTTTAAGTTTTTTGTTTATTTATGAGAGAGAGAGAGAGAGAGAGAGAGAGAGAAGGGAAGAAAGAGAGGGAGACACAGAATCTGAAGCAGGCTCCAGGCCCTGAGCTTTGAGCACAGAGCCTCATGCGGGTCTTGAATTTATGAACCATGAGATCATGACCTAAGCCGAAGTCAGACACTCAACAGACTGAGACACCCAGGTGCCCCAGTTATCTTTCTTATTTAGGTTTAACATTGCATTGACTTCCTATTGCTGTATAACAGATGATTGCAAACCTAATGACTTATACAAATTTGCTATCTCACAGTTTCAATGGATCTCCCGTCTAGGCAAGGGTTCACTGGGTCCTTTGTTCAGTGTCTCACAAGGCTTAAATTAAGTTGTTGTTTGGGTTTCTTTCTTTTCTAAAAGTTGGACCCTTTTTCAAGCCCACGTGGTGGTAGAATTCTCACCCTAAAGCCATTGGCTTGTTAGATATCTCCATTCTTGATGGCTGTCAGCCAGATCCTTGCCACATGGTTCCCTCCAATCTATGGCTTCAAGGGCACACCTGATGAGAACAGGTACAACCAGATAATCTCCATTTGTATTAACTCAAACTCAACTGATTAGTAGCCTAATTATGAGAGTAATATCCTATCATATTCACAGGTACTGTCTGCACCCGTGGGGTGGAATTATACAAGATGGGCACAATGGGTGGCAGGGAGGAGAATCCTGAGGCTATTTGAGCACCTGTGCACTCTCTTTCTATTTTTTTCCTCAAAAATTCAGTCATTTAGGAGTAAGTTGGAGAGGTAATTCCCCTTCTCTCAGGCAATATTTTCTATGGCTGATCTAATTTTTAAAAATTATTCTTTCTCTAATTAGGCACAAATAATATTTTTGAACATTCTTTTTTATTTTAGCTACTGTGACCGTATCGAGTAAAAATATTTCTTTCAAAGACAACTGTATTATTTTTAAAAATTTATATTTTAAAATCCCTTCTTAGGTGTTATTACTGTTCCCTAGATGGCTTGGGGTAAGGATGCTGCTCCTTTTCTACACCTGTGACAGATTGCTATTATCCCCACATTTGTTTTTATCTCTAAAATTTTCCCACCAAGTCCTGAAAAACATGTCTGCTTTTGCATAGTGGAATACCTTCTCCAAGACATTGTCCTGTACCTACATTTCTGCCTGTCCAGTATATCCATATAGTCCATTTTGAGAGTTAATGATATATTATTTTCCTAAGTGTGTGCAACAGTTTCCATTTGCACTATCAGTATATTAGTTCTTCCTGCTCTACAATCCCAGCAACACATTTTATATTTTGCAAATGTATTAACCATAAAATATTTTTTCATTGTAGTTTCAACATACATTTCCTGATGTTGAGCATCATTCCTTATATTTATTGTTCATCTGTGTTTTCTTTTGAGTAAAATGAGTTTTTGTAGTGTTTCTTTAGTTTTCTATTTGTTTCTTTTTCTTGTTACTGATTTGCAAAAATTTGCATATATTCTATGCACTAATATTTTCCTGTTATATCTGCTGAAATATTACCTCTTGGTGGGGCCTTGCCTTTTCACTTACTTTATAGTATCTTAAGACAACAGAATTTTATAATTGTATTGTAATTTATTACTTTTTCCATGACATTTTGCTTATCTTATTTATAAAACAATACAAAGCAAATACCTTTTCTTTCCTCAGAATCATGAATATGTTTCCTACATTATTTGAAGAAATTTAAACATTTGCATTTCACATTTCAGTTCAAAATTCATCTGGAATTATAAGGACTTTTAAGATAATTTACAATTTTCCTCTTTGTTCTTTTTAATTAGGAAAACACGTTAATTAGGAAAGTATTATAGTACTTATTTTTTAATGTTTTATTTGAGTATAGTAGACACACAAGATTACATTAGTTTCAGGTGTACAGCAAACATAGTTATTCAACGACACTATAGGTTACGCTGTGCTCACAAGTGTAGCTACTATCTGTAGCCATTCAACCCTACTACAGTACATTTGATCATATTTTCTATGATGTACTTTTATCTCCGTGACTTACTTATTCCATAATTGGAAGCCTCACTCCTTTTCTCCCATTTTGCCCATTGCCCCATCCTCTCCCCTCTAGTAACCATCAGTTCATTCTCTGTATTTAAAAAAAAATGTTTGGGGCGCCTGGGTGGCTCAGTTGGTTGAGCGCCTGACTTCGGCTCAGGTCATGATCTTACAGTTTGTGGGTTTGAGCCCCACATCAGGCTCTGTGCTGACAGCTCGGAGCCTGGAGACTGCTTTGGATGCTGTGTCTCCCTCTCTCTCTGCCGCTCCCCTGTTCATGCTCTGTCTCTCTCTGTCTCTCAAAAACTAAATAAACATTAAAAAAAGTTTTAAAAATGTTTATTTTGACACACAGAGAGAGAACAAGAGAGAAAGGAAAGAGGGAGAACAAGTGGGGAAGGAGTAGAAAGAGAGAGGGAGAGAGTAAATCCCAAGAAAGCTCCATGCTGACTGATATGAGGTTCCATCTCAAGAACTGTAAGACCACTATCTGAGCTGAAATCAAGAGTCAGATGCTTAACCAACTGGGCTCTCTATTTTTATATATATGATTCTGCTTTTTGTTTGTTTACTTATTTGTTTTGTTTTTTAGATCCTCTATTTAAGTGAAACCATATAGTATTTGTTTTTCTTTGTCTGACTTATTTCACTTCATAATATCCTCTAGGTCCATCCATGTTGTTGTAAATGGCAAGGTCTTATTTGTTTTTAAGGCTGAGTAATATTTGTACATACATATATACACACAGCACAACATCTTCTTTATCCACTCTTCTATCAGTGGATACATGGGCTGCTTCTATATCTTGGCTATTATAAATAATGCTGTAAAAAACATAAAGTGGGTGCATATATCTTTTTGAGTTAGTGTTTCCTTTTAATACCTTTACCACTGATCATAAATACTGCCTTGTTATATATCAAGTTTCTATATATTTCTGAATTTATCTCTGACTTCTCTATTCATCTCTTTTTATCCATGTGATGATCCATAGTCCACTAAGAAGCCAGGGCTTGCCCACAACATCAGACTGCCAGCAGCAGAGACCAATGTGAGCCCCTGATGCAGCACTACTCAGGAGGACACCAACCAAATATGAACTGGCTATTTGATTCTGCTGCAGTCTTTCAACCCAACCTTCTAGCCTCACTCTCACTTTACACAGGTGCCAGACCTGTATCACAGTTGAAAACTCCTCCCAACCACTTCTCCTAAGCCTTTAATGTTTCACAGGTGTTTTCTCAAATAAACCTTTACTAATCTAATCTAGTCTTGCTGTTGTTGGCTTCTCACATGTCATGAACTGAAACTTATGTTCCTTCTGAGAGAATTTGCTTATATTTCTTCCAAGCATCTGAAACCCTTAGGATCATTTTAGACTAAATTCTTAACTTGGATAAATTTGAACCATAAATTTTAGGTAATGGAGGGGCGCCTGGGTGGCTCAGTCAGTTAAGCCTCCAACTTCGGCTTAGGCTATGATCTCATGGTTTGTGAGTTCAAGCCCCATGTTGGGCTCTGTGCTGCCAGCTCAGAGCCTGGAGCCTGCTTCAGAGTCTGTGTCTCCCTCGCTCTCTGCCCCTCCCCCACTCATGCCCTGTCTCTCAAAAATAAATAAACGTTAAAAAAAATAAAATAAATTTTAGGTAATGGAAACACAATCTCAGTTCTAATTATTTCCCTTTCATCTGAGAGGCAATACTTGTAGAAGCAAATTTTCATACTGTGTCCCTTTGGGATAATATTTTTTTTTCTTTACCCTTCCACAGAGGATATACATTTAGGGAGTTCCAGTTTTATGCAGAAGTCTTCAGTCTGGCTTTTTACTTTTCTGTGCTTTGTCACCTCAGTTAATCCATTAAAATGTTCTACATCAAATTTTGCTTCTGGTCAATATGGAATAAAATGAACATATTGTATGTTTTTCTTTTTAATTTTTAATTTTTTTTATTTTTTAACTTTATAGTTTATTGTCAGGTTGGTTTCCATATAACACCCAGTGCTCTTCCCCACAAGTGACCTCCACCATGACCATCACCCCCCATTACCTTTCCCTCTTCCCCTTCCCCATCAGTTTGTTTTCAGTATTCAAGAGTCTCTCGTGTTTTGTCTCCCTTCCTCTCCCTAACTCTTTTTCCTCCTTCCCCTCCCCATGGTCCTCTGTTAGGTTTCTCCTGTTAGACCTATGAGTGAAACATATTGTATGTTTTGATACATATTAGAATTGTAGGAAATGGAAACTAATCTTTATTGGTTGCCTGAGAAGGTGGGTATGGAGAGGAATATAAATAAGGGACTAGAAAAGGGTCACAGAGAAACTTTTGGGGAAATAGATAAGTCCATTTATTGAATGTGTTTTTTTTGTGATGTATACATTTGGCAAAAGTTGTCAAATTATACACTTTTAAATATGTACAATTTATTGAATGTCAGTCATGCCTCAATAAAACTATTTGAGGAAAACTGGGTCTGGCCTCTGAGAAAATAAATTTCTTGCCTTATAAGCTTGAAAATAAAAATGTATTAAAATATTTAGCTGTTATTTTAACTGCTTTTTAGTGATAAGTTTTTGTTTTTTCTTTTTTTTTTTTTTTTTTTTTTTTTTTTTTAGGATTTTCAGTTTGTCATACAGCCAGAAATGGAAGCCTCTTCCTGGACTTTTTTTCCACACACTCTCAGCCACATGCTATTGATGAAATATGCTTTCTAAAACCAAAATATAAGAACCCAATTACACCTGTGATATCTCCCTAGTTTTGTTCCATAACAAAAATTCTGCTATAATTTTGAAACCTTTGTTAACTTTTTAAAAATCACAGCTTATTACCTAAACTTTCCACCCTTTTGGAAATTGCCTCTATACTAGATATTTCCCCCACAACTGTGTCTTATTCATTAGCAAAATACTAAACAGGACAGAGATATGGCAAAAGCCTTCATAACCCTACCAAAGTTTACTCTGAGTTGAAACTGAAGCACAAAAACATTTGTTCAGTTGCATCCCAACTTGACTAACACACTATTGCACTATTCTTTGTAGAAATTTACTTATATAATTATCTTGACATACAAATGTATTAATTCTTTAAAACATTTTTAATGTTTATTATTTATTTTTTAGACAGAGAGACAGAGTAGAAAGAGAGGAAAACACAGAATCTGAAGCCAGGCTCCAGGCTCTGAGCTGTCAACACAGAGCCAGACACCGGGCTCAAACCCACAAACCATGAGATCATGATCTGAGCTGATATTGGATGTTTAACTGATTGAGCCACCCAGGCACCCCTATTAATTCTTTAAAATAGAGGAGATTCAATTACTACTTAAACAACTTCTCGGGTGCCCTAAATTCATTTGTTTAATAATGAATTCTAGGATTCTGGAAATTTTAGAGGCTAAGCCACTTTTCCAAATTCTAAAGTATTTTCTTCCTTCATTAATCATTGTACGCTTTGTTCAAATATTATCAATGGTGTTTCTTTTATCATCTTAAAGCTCTTTGCCTAGAGCAAAATTAATCAAACCTACCATTTGTACCCTTGGGATTAACTCAATGCCCCAGGTTTCAATTTCATGACTTCCTGAAAACTCTCCAATAATACTTAATGGCACTCACTTCTCATTTGAAAAACACTGTTGTGTTTTATTTATTTATTTATTTATTTATGTGTCAATTTTATTGCCAAATTCTTAGATCCTTCTGTACATTGAATATGGTATGAGATGTTCAATTTAAAATTAATGTTTGCAAGGTGGGTGTGTGGATGGGTTAAATGGGTGATGGGCATTAAGGAGGGCTCTTTTTGGGATAAGCACCAGGCGTCATATGTAAGAGATGAATCACTGGGTTCTACTCCTGAAACCAAGACTACATTGTATGTTAACTAACTTGAATTTAAATTAAAAATATTAAAAAAATAAAATTAATGTTTGGGGGCAGCTGGCTGGCTTAGTCAGTAGAGCATGCTACTCTTGATCTCAGGGTCGTGAGTTCAAGCCCTATGCTGGGAATGGAATCTACTTAAAAAAAAAAAAAGAATAACGTTAAAATATGTATCTCTCAAATTTCATTAGATAAATATTTTTTAATTTACTTTATTGAGTGTATCAGGCCTACATATTTGACTGTTTTCTTTTATTCCAATGTTCAATTTTCAGTTGCTATACATAGACAAGAATTTTCCTCTTATGATTGAGAGGGGGTGATAATTTATATTATGTGTCAACTTCATTGGTCCATGGGGTGCCCAGAGACTTAGCCAAATTATTCTGAGTGTTTATACAAGGATGTTTCTGGAAGAAATTAACATTTTAATTGGTAGAGTAAAGCAGATTTTATCATCCGTAACATAAGTGGGCCTCATCTAATCAGTTGAAAGCCCTCACCTCCCCCAAGTAACAGAATTTTCCAGCAGGCTGCATTCAGAATTAATCTGCAACATTGACTCTTCCCATCTCATGACCTTCCAACAACAGTTCTTCCTGACTCTCCAGCCTGCCCAGCCCACTTGGCAGCCTCCGTAAGTGTATGAGCCAATTGCATATTATAAATATATATATATATATATATAAATATACATATATATAAATATATACATATATAAATATATAATTATATAAATATATATAATTTTGGTTCTGTTTTTTTGGAGAGCCCTAATATAAGGGGAATTTACTAAAATATGTAGACAGATAAAGATAAAGATTGCAACCTTTTCATCACTTGGGATAATTCATTTTATCACATTTCTAATTTAAATTTCCTAAGTAGAATTTTTATTTGAGATAGATTTGTCCAGGCTTTCCTCTTTATTATGTCTTTCTTCTCTAGAGAGAGGGTATGGACTTTAATGATTCAAAAATCTTTATTTATATTAAGATTCACATTCCATGAGTGTAAGTTATGGGATTTGAGTTACAGAATTTTTGTGCTTCCTGTCTAAAAGATGTATTGAATAAAATAAACCATCCAGAAAATAACATACAGCATCTTTTGTTATTTTATAAAAACTATTTTAATGCTTAGCCCCAAGGAGAGATGGTATCTGCATTTAATAACAGCTACTTCAAAGATATGCAGACATACATTTGCATATGCTATGACTAGAAGAATTTATGTGATTAGTTCACAGATATTAAAATTAATTGTAAAATGCCACTAAGGGAATTTGTCTTTTGATGTTCTCTGTAGGGGAAAATTTACGTTTTGGGATTAACATTAAAAATGAAAAAACAGAAAGAATATATATTTTCATCCTGTGATTAGTGGGTAGGGCACAGATACATCTCAACACATTATTAATTGAGTGTTTTCAAAGATCTGTGTTTAGACTATGCCAGAGGAATGTATTCCCATTACTTTATGAAGAACTCAATTTCTCTTCTTAATAAATAATGCCATGTGGCTTCCTTTTGCTATAAAAGAAATTATGTCAGATATGTGAATATTGTGGAGATATTTACTGGTAATTCATCATTTAAAGGTTACAAAAGGCATTTAATTAGTAAATATAGAATAAGAAACTTAATGGAAATGCTTAGGGAACACATAAAAAGATTTTTTTCCTTATTAATAAGAGTAAAAATCAGTGGCAAGTTGACTTCCTGCCCTAGAATCATTGTATCCTTTTTCATAATTAAGTTTCCAAATCATTTCATGGCCCTTAAGTAACACAATTCTTTGGACTCTTAGGTTATGTCTAATTTTCTCCCTTCAATGTTTCTGGAGAATTTTCAGTCTCAGTGGACACTGACATGATAATGTCCCAGCAAAGTGCCACCTCTGCTGGTCTCTGGAAGTGCTGCTGACTCACACGTGGTGCTAAAATAGCCTCACTGAAGTGTGTTGATAAGACAGAGACAGTCCCTTTGTTGCCCAGTAGTTGCACCAATATAAAGGAAAAGAAATAATAGAATATTTGAGATGGTTATGAGATGCAAAATCATCTGGTTGAAAATTGGGAGGTACAGCTCACATTCATGCTATAGTTCCTTTGAGATCACAGTGAAAGCAGAGATATTCACAGGGAGCGAGAAAATGAGAAGGGTTGCAGAAAGCAAGGGGAAGACAGGGAGGGAGAAAGAAAAGAATAAAAGGAATAGGTTCACAAATGAAAATCAGTAGTATGACATAGGTAGTGGATATTCTGATACAAGTGTCTGGCCCACTGTGCTACCTATCAGATTAAATATTTGACTCATGCCAATAGTTTTTCTGGGGCCTTAACTGAGTCCTCTGATATGAGGACAAGTTACATCAAATTTTATCAGAAAAAGTACAGTAAAAATTGATGAGGATTGTCTCTAACGGTTTGTAAACTATATCAAAGCCCTTCTATACTTATCTTTCTAATACATGTCAGGGGTGGGGAATTAGTTTCCTAATCCAATCAATTAGACTGTTACGCTAGGGTTTCCATATATATTCAAAGATAATATCCTAACATGAAATATATGAAAATAAAGTATGTCTAGGGAACACCAACTGATATGTCATTTTTAGGCAGGCACTTCCTTCCACTCCCACTTAATTCAGCCTTGAAGCAGAGCTCAGTCTTCCCGAGAGAGAGAGATAGAGAGAGAGCAAGAGAGATGAGAGAAAAAGGAATAAGAAGAAGGAGAGAGGAGAAGGAAGAGTAGGAGAATGAAGGAAAGAAATGACAACATGAAGTTCAGCTTCAGCCCATACCCATGGAGTTCCATTCTGCCTATGATATTCTTTTCCCAGTGGATTTTGTGCTTGCTTAGCCAGCCTCCACAACTGCATAAGCAAATTCCTTTCAATAAGTTATATGTGTGACATATAATAAAACATAGAATACATTATAAATTATATATGTATATGTGTTTATGTGTATATACATGTGTTGTATTGGTTTTGCTTCTCTAGATGAACCCTTACTGATACATTTGCTTAAGGTGAAATACTCTTTCTTTACTTCTTCACTTAGCCCCTACCCACCCACTACCTACTACCTGGAATAGAAACACAAAGGTGAAGTTGGGCTAACATGGGTCATATAAACAAGGACAACATACTAGAAGATGACAAAACAAGGTGGAATTAAACTTCATTACTGAAAAAAGATTCCAAGAAACTAAGCTGTCTACCTACCTTGGAATGCATACCTAACCCTAGAATGTTATAGAAGAAATGAAATAAGCTTCTACTTTGTTTGAGACACTATGCTTTACAGTTCCTTATTATAGAAGTTTCTTTTGTACCTAATTACTATAGTAATGTGCAATTAATAGATGAAATGGCATTTTGGTAAGAGTTGAGGAGTCAGGTATTGTCAGCTGGATCAGAAGGACTGAATATGAGACAAGATTAACTGGGATGATATTGCCAGCATGTTTGTTGGCTATTCTTCATAAAGTCCCTTTCAGTTATCAGGCATAGCATCTTTATATAGAACACTGAAATATTTCCAATGTTAAAAGCAAAGGATATCAAATATGCTCAGAGGTGGTTGTATAACGCTACCCCCTCTACAGTTCTGGAAAGCTGGTATGGACACTGGGCAGGGGAATGGGTTCAAACTCTGGCTCTGCCACTGGATTACCATTGAAAATGAATTAGCCTCTCAGAACTTCAGTTCTGTCATGTCATAAATAGAAACTAAAGTCCCTTTACATGATGTTTTTCTTTTAGTGATGTATAAGAGATTTGTGAGGAAAAGGTGTTAAGGACTGAGTGGCTATAATTATGATTATTGCAAAAGGGAAACAATATTTCATATAAAATGCTAATTTCCTCATGATTATACTAAAACTTTGCTTAATTCTAGAGAGGCACATAAAAGACATTTAATAAATCATACCTAGTTTTGTCAGAAGAAGTAGAAGTAGTTTTTAGGTGCAGAACTAGGAACTTAACTTTAAATTAGAGTATATCACACTCTATCAATTACTAGTTTTGGCTAGTTTTCCAACATTGGAATTGTTTTTTAATGAGTTCAATTATCAAAATAATTAATTTTGCTTCATAGATTATAATGCTTAAGATATACCTTTAAAGTTGTCTACCCCCAGAGCCGCCTGGGCGGCTCATTCAGTTAAGCGCCCAGCTCTTGATTTCGATCTCATGGTCATGAGATCAACCCCCCACATCAGGCTCTCCACTGGGTGTGGAGCCTGCTTGAGATTCTCTCTTTCTCCCTCTGCCTCTCTCCCCTGCTCATTCCCTCTCTCTCTTTTTCTCTCTCTCTAAAAAAAGTACCTACCCCCCAAAATCCAAGGAAGGGAAGACCAGGCTATAGACATTTTTTGCTATTTCCTAATTTACTCTTTTATTGCTTCCTTTATTCTAGACCTTGTTAATTCTATTTATTTTTTCCTAGAATATAATTCCTAAAGGGTAAGATAGCTTTTCATATCTTTGAGACATTCCTGAGGTACATTATTATGGCTTCTCCCCCCAACCTCAGGCACTAGATTGCAGTCCTCTGTACTCTTCTGTTTTGTGTGAAGCATATACTCCACTGTAATGCAATGACCTATTGTGTTTCTGTGATTGGACCACCCAGGCCTCTCTATTGAACTTCAAGAGGAAAGTGACATGTTAAGTGGAATGTAAATGTATAATTGCTGTACAACAAGAATTTCCTTAGATAGACTCTTGAGTGTTAATATAGTCTGTCAATCTAAAGTGGTATAAGAGATAGTGAGTCTTCAGTTTCGGGTTGGTCTACCTGAAGGATTTCTTACTCCTTATTTACACACTTAAAACTTTGAGTTCATTGCTGTAAGGAACAGGGAGGCTTTGATGGTCATTTTCTCTCACACTTTTTTTTTATAAATTCTTGTATGTTCTGTGTTGGTTTAATAATAAACAAAGCAGAACAACAACAACAACAATAACAAAAAATAATGAACAGAACCTAAGTTGTTATTTTTATCAATGATAGCCCATGGAGTTTGTTTTGGGTTATGTTGCTAAATTGTAAGTCTCTAGTAAGAGAGGAAAAATGGATTTCATCTTATTAGTTGTCATAGCACAGACCTTGGTTCAGTATCTGTCACACTGTATGTTACATTAAATATTTATTCAGTAAATTGTGAATTAATATGGCCATATTTCTTACCTTCTTTCCAGTGTTTACTAGCAATTTCCGTATAATGCCTGATTGGCATATCGAATTCACTATTTCCCCAAATTGACTTTCTATCAATTCCCAAACTTCCGTGCCTTCTTTATGGTTTGTTATCCCATTAAATGGCAACATAGGACTCAGCTACTCAAACTAGAAACACAAGAGTCCTCTCTTCCCCCAGTCCAGCCACCTCCTTCATTTAGTCACTAATGCCATAAACTGAGGTTCAGCTGAAGGGATATCTATCTGCCTATCTGTCTATCTATCTATCTATCTATCTATCTAATCTACTTACCTACCTATCTATAATTTTATCTAGTTTACTATGAAATTCATACTGGGTATATTAATGGCCTCTTGGCAGAAAAGTTAATAAGCATCAGAATTGCTATCTTCCTAGGGAGTGTTAAATGGTTAGCACTATAAATCATTTGCACTTCCTTCTATTACTCTTGGCTCTTCAGGAAAAGAAAACAAAGCAAAGCAAAACAAAACAAAACAAAACAAAACAAAAACCTGGCATCCCAAACCCTTGCATAAGGAACTATCCTTTATAAGTAATCTTGGTTAAAGTTGAGTCTAACAAAACTTGCTATTGCCTCTTCCAAATTACCATTAAAATCTACATAAAAACTTAAAGGTTAAAAAAAACCCAGAATGCAACCCAAAACTAGATAAGAAATTCAACCTATTAATAAAATTTAAGACACATTTCTATTAATGACAACTATGAAGGTCTGGGTCTCAAAAATCAATATATATAAATACAAATATATAAATATAATATAAATCATACCAGAATATGGTAAGGACAAAAATGAGCATTTCTGTTTCTTGAAAAATAATAAATGGATCCACGTCTTCCTCATTTCTGGTCTTTGGTTCAAAATAATAAAAAGGAGAAATGAATATTAAAAAATTGATAGCATTCCTGTAGTGCATAAACTATACTCTTTAAACTTTCTTTTTTTAAAGTTTATTTATTTACTTTTGAGAGAGAGCGTGGAAGAAGTAGAGAGAGAGGAAGACACACACACACAGGGAGAGAGAGTGAGAGAGAGAGAGAGAGAGAAACTCAAGCAGGCTCCACCCCCTCCACCCATCAGCTTGGAGCCCAATGTGGGGCTTGAACTCACAAAATGTGAGATCATGACCTAAGCTGAAATCAGAATTTTAACCAACTGAGCTATCCAGGTGCCCCCATAAACTGCTTTTTAGGTAACTTACAGTGTTATGTCTTCAAACCACCATCATTATCCCCATTGATATCTCTGAATAATTGTCTAGAAATGGTAAGTCACAAAGTGCACCTGGACAAGACAGCATAGTGGATGAAGGATGATAGGGTGAAGGAGCCTTGGAGTAAGTCACTTCTCCAAAAGCTTCATACTCACAATCATATGCTATCAAGTTGGGACAGAAGTCAGAGGAGTCCAAGTAAAGTGGAATTATACACTTGAAACTATCCCTCTCATTTTTTCTCTGATTAGTTTCAGAGGGTCAAGGAATGGTGGTATGGGGAAAGGTATGAAAATAGTAGCCAACCCTTTTGTAAATCTTCCCATGTCAAAATATTTATTCAAAGCACCTTATGAACATTAACTTCATTAACTTTCATAAAAACCAATAAAGTATAATGTTATTTTCATTTTTAATGAGGAGATTTAGTCACCAAAGGTTTAAGTAACTTGTTCAAGTTCAAATAGCTAGTAAGTAGACTCAAACTCTGGTTTCAAAACCCATGCTCTTGATAACTACACTATACTGTTAGGATAATCTTGGTCCGAGAGCACTCACTAGAGTCTAGAAATCATGCTGGGAGTTGTGCAGTGTAGGTGCATCATCTGCGTATGTGAAGGAGACTTAATCAAGGCTCACCTGGAAAAGGACTCAAAACCAGTCCTGTCCACATTCCTCTTTTGTTAATAAGCAGAGCAGCAAGAAAACTATATATAGTCTTGAGGACTTACAGCAGGACAGCAGGATTACATAGCCCTCTGAAACCTATTTATTAAAGGCTTCAATAATTATTCAGAAATTTATTAGCATCCTCAATAATGTTCAGAAGCCCCATCATGAGAGAGAAACAAATACTCTGAAGAAGATATACATTGAGATGAAAAAATACTACCAAAATGTTACATGTAAAATGGATGACTGAAAAGAAATGAAAAATACAATATCATGGCAGTATAAAGATGAGTAACTGGTAGAATAATTAGTTGGAAGTAAAAGTTATTTCTTACAGATTGTTTAAGAATGAATAAAAATAATCAGTGAGAAGCTAGTATAGATGGAGGGAGAGAAATATCTGAGCTGAGAATGATATGTGTTCTTGTGGAAACAGAAAATTTGGGATGGAAGCCATAATCAAATACATGAATGAAGAAAACTGCAGTGAAATGAATAGCCTCAAAGTATGGAGACTACAAAGACAGCATCTTACAAAAAAACTATTAAAATATGCCCTTTCCAGTCTGTCCTAATGCAGCAAATTTGCTAAATAGATAAAAGCAGAAAATCTATGAATCTATCTCCTGGTGAAAACTGCTTTAATATATTATATATATTAGATATACATATAATTTTTCATTCCCCATTCATTGTCTTTCAGCCTGGATTTATACTTAAATAACTTAAAGTATGTTTCTATCTATTAAATATACATTCACAAAAATATTTTTTTAATTGTTGGGACATTATTTATTTAATGAATCTCCACATTTTCATTAATATAAACAAGGGCATAGTAGACATTTTTGTAGTTACATTTAGGCATATATCCATATCCTTGGAATAAATTGAAATTAATAGTTCATATTGTGTGCACATTTGTAGGGATGTTGACATTCATCCTGAATATATTTAAAATGGATCAATTTTTTAACAGAAGGATTATCTTAGCATTCACTTTACATGTGAAATATAAATATATATGCACAAAAGAAGTCAAAATATGTGTGCCGTTTTTGATGTTTTTGTTTTGTTGCTTAAAGACAAGGAGTATCAGGATACAGGTTGAGGATAAATGTTTATGTTTATTTTAATGTTATAAGTTCTCTAATAATGGGCATAATCAATTTCTATATACTTTACTTAGTGTTGGACCTCATAAAAATATTTTTTCTGTACTCTCTTTGTCAGACCATAAACACTCCATTTATCTTTCTCATAAATCACTTAATCAAATGCAAACATGTATTACTGTGCATTACACATTCAGGAAATTTTTCTAACACATTTGTATAAATCCTGAAAACATTAATAAATCTGATATATGGTTGCTGTCTAGGTGCTATTGGTGTAAATAGTACTTGTGTATTTTAAAGGGACCTGGAAGCACATATTCATTTATAAGCTAGGTTTCTAAAATAGAATGTTTAGCAAGTAGAGCATTAGACAATTTTTATACTTGGTGACTTGAATACATTAAGATATATACTTTTTTTCTTGTAACTTCATATTAAGTTGTAAAAAAATATACAAAAGCATGTATTCTCTGTCATTCCAGAAGGTAGAAATATAACAATATAAAAATGTATGGAAAAATATGCCAGCTTGTGGTAAAAAACACAAATAACAAAATACTTTCATTGTCCCTGACACCACTGAGTCTATGTGCCCCTACAGCTCTACTTCATCCAACATTTTCTCAAATTTTTCCAAAATTAATGTCCCTGAAGTTCTCTCTGGTTATGTCATTTTTTATGCTCAAACATTTCAATAGGTCCTCAATAACCAACACACATCACTGGCTGGCTTCCCAGGTTCTCTGTAATCTGACTGCAGTCCACATAACCTATTTCATCCTCTCACAGTCATCTTTCTTGAAACTGAAACACTTCTATTGCTCATGATCTAAGGTAATTTTTGGGTGGCTTTTGTACATTTTATTCTCTCTTTATGATTTTTATTAATCCTGCCTCTAATTTATACTAATCTTCCTTTTCCTTGAAGATTGCCGAAATATCATAGCGTGGAAGTGTTGGTCGGAAACAGACTTTGGTTTAAACTCCAGTTCCACCATTAACTCACTGTGTAACTTTGAGATAGCATTTGACATCCCAAGCTCTGATTTCTTCATGAGTGCTAGGTAGAGGATGATAGTCTCTGCCTCCCTGAACACTTTGCATGCTTACATGGACAGTGTCTGGCACAGAGAAGTGACTCCAGAAATGTTAGTTACTTCATCAAGATATTTTACCCAGCTCATCAGTTTTCATTTGCATTACGCTTATGTGCATACAAGCGTTGTTTTTGTCCTCCTCTGGACTCTGAACTACTACTGATGTTACCAACTGTGATTTATTGCTCCTCATTTTGCCCATAGTACACTAAATTAAATACTAACTTGAATAAAAAAATCACTGAATATCTTAGAGTTGCCTAATAAAGTAAAGTTCGTCTCACAAAGTTTCCTGCCACTAAAAGTGTTCAAGGAGAGAGTGGAAGGATGGATGTGTAGAGTTATAAAGTACAGGGAAGATACTACAAGAGGACTCTCAGACACAGTCTAATTCTGAGATGCCAAGATAAATGTAGACAACTAAGTGCAGTTAAACAAAATAGAACAGAAAATTATTGCATGGGTATTCAGGTATTAAGAGAGCAAAACGGTAATTTAGGTGAGGTGATGGAGTTAGAGGGAAGGAGAAGTCATAATTTTTGCATTATTTCAGCTAGGAATTGTATTAAGAAAACACCATTTTCATACATGATGCTTGCTTAATAATGCCCACTGACAAACCATGGTCTGGTGGTCATTAGAATGAACTGGGAATCTTGAAATTCAGTTTGGCCATATACTAGTTTGATGCTTTTGAGAAAATCTCTTAAGCTCTCAGGATCTGTTTTCTCATCTGTGAACTTTCTGCTTATACTAAATAATTTTAGAACCTAAAGTTTATAAGAGCTGTGAGAAAACTCTAAGGTCTTCGATACACAGACTGTTAAGTAGACAAAAAATTGTATTTTTTAAGAATTGTAGAAATTTAGAAACACATAAATATTCAGCAAAAGATGTGGCCAAATTCCTGACAAGCAAACTCTGGTGTGTTTTCTCATCAACCTAAATTAAACTGCAATTGTACCCCAAACAGCCCTCTATGTCTGTGGGCTCCTGCCAATATGCAGTTGGATCTCTCTTCTGCAGCTGTCTGTGATGCTCCGAAAAGACAAGTGAATACTGTTGTCAAATTAAAAGTGTAGAAAATGGCATCATTAAAGCAGAATGAATAAATTACGATAGCCCTATAAGAGCTTCTTTAACAAATGAACATAGACAACAGCTGAAGTATAAACTTATGATTTTGAACAAGTACAGCTTTAAAATTTAAAGTTATTTTAATTCAAAAATAAATAATTTTATTGTAGTTCCACACATCAGCTTTGCCATTGTTGGGCAATCATTTTCATTTTATTAAGACACACTTTGAAAATTAAGTTTAATAAAACTATTCTTGATTATGAGGTCAGAAAATCTGGAGGTGTAGTTCTTTCACTGAGGGTCTGCGTTATACAAACTTACCAGGTCTTGATTTCTTTAGGTGTCAATTAAGACTAGATCATATCCAAGATTCTTGAAAGGTCTCTGATTCTCTGATTCTATAAGTATTCTATAGGGTATTGGATTTGTACGCCAAAACACTTATTAACCTGACATGCATTACAAAAATGTGTGTATTATTATTTTCATATAATGTACATTAGTTGAGATTAATTTGAATTATTAATGGAAACAGATTGGTAATCACAGACAAGTTAAATATTTCAGGGAAGTGGAATCAGAAACTGAAGCAGGAGAAAGATTCGAATGTTTGCTGTAGGTGTCAGACAGGAGCAATGCAGATATCATTTACTTCAGAGTTGGAGTCATGGAACGAATTAAGCATTTTTACATTTGTCACAAGTGGATTTGAACTGCATATTTACCTCAGATATTTAAATGACTTGGCAACACCAGCAATTGTTAATAGCAAGAACATGGAAACTGGCAGCAAACATTTAGCAGGTATGGGTGAATACAAAGAAGCACATAATGGACACTTAGCATTCAAATGAACAGGCATAGGAACTGTGCAGTTCAGAAAGGCTGTTAGGTTGTCTGTCACCCCTCAGACTACTTTGAAGGTTATGTTTAGAGAACAGAGGAAAGAAGAGGGTGGCATGTGGTCAGAGGAGGCAGCAGAAGTAGTTTGTTTTTTACTTGGAATGATGCATAAACAGGCAGCAAAGTTGGAATCTGAGCCTGTGGTGCAGGTGCTAATTATTCTTTCAGTGGCATCAACAGAGGTCAGGGAAGGGAGCCTGATTTATAGCCTATCCAGGCTACTACTGACCAGGAATAAGTAACTCTGGATGCCAAGTGCAATGGGGGGAGTGGAGGGGCTCAACAATAAATAGCTGTGATAAATTTTTAGATGAAAATTGTTGCACCTCTGTCCTATTACTCTTTTTGCTAAGTAAGGATTATTCTGAGTTATAGAATGTGGATTTGTGCTGACATTGACTTTAAAACTTGTAGTGCATTTCAGTATAGCTTTACCAAATTTATTTGTCTTCTTTCCACCCACACCCCACCCAAGTATGTCACAGTCAATTTAGATAAGGGATAAACATCTCATAAAAAAATAAGTCTTTAAGTAATGAAGTAATTATAATTTGCATCCTTCTTCTAAGAATATAAACATAAAAAACAAAACCAAAAAATGTGTTTCAGAATTTTCTTTCCTACTTGGCTCACTTACTGAATTAGTACTTGAAATGGAAGATTTGGGTTTGACACTGGGTATTATATGAGGTCAGTATGAGCCCTTTTCCCTAACCCTATACCCCCAAGTTAGCCACATTTGTATTATATTGAACTTTTTGTTGTTAGTCTTCCTCAATAGACCCTGAAATCTTGGTGGCAAGTAATTTATCTCAATTTGAAGTGTCAAATGAATGGATGAGTACATGGTTTACCTGATTGGTGGATGGATGATTTGCTTATCCCTACTACCTTGACAACCAGTAATAGCATGCATAGGTTGTGGGCTGAAAATGCCAGCACAGAATGAATGCTACAGTCAGTAGCTTTTGAAGCTGAGGAAAAGATGGTATAGGGGTTCCCAATCCTTGGTATGCATCAGGATCCTGTGAGAACTTTTTATAAAAATATTGACATCTGAGTATTACTCTTTAGTGCAGTGATTCTCAAAAGTGTTCCCTGGACCAGCAGCATCAGCATTACATGAGAATTTGTTAGAAATACAAATATTTGATCTCCACTTCTAAATCAGAAACTGTGGGGATAAGTCCTAGAAAACTATATGTTATGAAGCCCTCTAGGTGATTCTAACTCATGACAAAGTTTAACAACAGTTGTGAGATTCTGATTCAATTGATCTGGAATATAACTTAGGCATTCATATTTATTATAAGGTTCTTCAGATGATGTTCATATGCAGCCAGAGTTGTGAACCATGAAAATAACAGAAGAAAAGAAGAAATGTATGCATATATTGAGTCAAATTCATAAGGAACAAGAGAAAAATGGATAAAAATAAAATGAAGATAAAAGAAAGTGTATAAGATTATAAAATACTGACTCTGCTAAGTCTTTGCTTGTGTGTTTGTTTTTTTATCTTGACAAAAGAAGCACATTATAGAGGGACATGTTTTCTAGAGCCTCCTACTAGGAATTACTTGATTATTCTATAAGATGTCATGTCAATTCTGGATGACATGTTATCCAATTTATGAAACAGTTAAACAACAGGACTATTTCCATTGAGAATCATCATCGATACATTGTTAAAGAAAACTGAAGGCCTAAAATAACATCATATAGACAGAGTTCCCACACTGAGGCTTAATACATAATCTAATTGAGCTTTCAACTTCCCCCAGAAATGAAGTCTTAACTAGTCAGTCAGGAATTTTTAAATCAATGCTAGAGTCTGCCACATGGGCCCTCTTCATCCTCAGAAGGAAGATGCGGTAATTTGTGTGGTGAGACTTCTTGCTTTTCCTAGAGGTTGTGACTAGAACAATCCTTTTCTTTTGCTAATAAATTTCTTGCTCCACCCTCATTCTCTAAGAACCTATCATTTTAAACAAGTCCCCAGAACTCCCCTCTACCTGCTAGAGGGGGTACTGCCTGATTCATGAATCATTTAATAATGCCATTAGATCTTTAACATGTATTCAGTTGAATTTTTGTTTTTGACAACATGCATAAGTATAACTCTGCATCAAACACATTCTTATTTAATCCTCAAACAATCCTTTGAGGGGTAAGCATTATTACACTGAGCTTTTACAGATTTGTAAACTGAAACTCAGACAGTTTAATTAACTTGCCCAGAGTCATACATCACAGGAGTAACACAGCTGGGATTGGAACTGAGGTTTCTTCCACTGTTCCACCTTGTCTTTCACAAGCAAGACACCTGGGATATTAACATCTTTCAGTATGAATCATAAAGAATATTCTTAATACTATAATGAAATCCCCATGTGGGAATTTTATTCTATGTGGTTTTTAAGTTTACCCATTTCTTTACTGGTGCTGAGACATAAGCAAGAGAAAGAAGGGAAGTGACATATTTTAATGTCTTTTACTGGCTGAATAATTAACATACACTAATGCATTTATCTTAAAAAATTCCTGAATGACAAGCACTATAGTAACTATTATAAACAAGGCAATTTTGATGAGAATGTTAACTTAAGTCCACATAGCTAGGCAACATTGAATGCAAAATCCAAACCCAACTCTGTCTGATCACAAAACGATTTGACCGTATTCACCCACCCTACAATGGAACTTTTCCTCCCTCAAACATCAGGGAAGAACAAAATTAGAAGAGATTCCTAAACTATTCTGAGAGGGAGAAAGATGACCAAGAGTGGGATGGAAAGGGGTATGTTGGAAATGAGAATAGCATGAAACAGTGGAGAAACGTGAATGTAAATTTCATGGCACAGATTTAAACATTGTTAAAAGAAAGGAAGTCACCATCGAGGAGATAGAGGAAAGTATATATGAGTGCTGGGATAACCCCAATGAGCCCTCTATTTTTACATATTGTAAAATGGACTTTGTATCATTACTATGAATGGAATGCCCATGTTTTTCTAATTCACATTAAAATAGATATGTGATTGGTTTGTCACAAAAAAAAGGCAATGGTTAAAAAAATATTCCAAAAACCGCAGGCAAATATTTTGATTTTAAATATTTTGTGGGGAAAGCATTTAAAGGACATAGCAGTGCCCCAGGCAGAAGGACAAGCTCCCTGGCCTGCATATCCCACCACTTTTGATGTCACCTAATCAGAGCGAGGATCCCACCAACCTCCCAAACATTCCCCCTTGTCCTTCCCACTGTGGGGTTTCCATCCTTCAGTCATCTTCCAACTGCTTTGAAGACTTTGGTTTTTCATCTCTCTGCCCACCCCTTGGGCAAGTCAGTGGTTATACACCAGGGAGGCTACTGTTTTTCCTTAAGGAGAAATATCCACATTTACCTTTCCTCTAGGTTTCCAGAAAAGGAACGTCTGGTTCTCTTCTTAAAATAACTTAAAAATTGTCCCATGTATCACAAAGCCACACATAGACTATAGAAATGATTGATATAAAATTGATAAAGTACTGAAGGGAAGGAAAAATTCTTCTCTACCTTCAAGTTCTTCCAGCTGCACTAAGAATTAAATTTAAATAAGACTAACGGGAGGAAAAAAAATACAGTTTTATTAGATTCAAATGGAGGCCTAATAATGAAAATAAGACTCAAACAACAACCAGGGTAGGTAGTTTTTATAGGTGTAGACAAAGTGGGAATAAATCTGTGAGGAATTGATAGGACAAAGGAAACTTAACTTTGGGAGCTTCAATTAGTAAGGGACTCTAAACAGAATTTGAGCTGGGGTGGGAAATTTGTAAAAAGTAACAAGGGTTGTTTATACAGGCTTCTTGGTTCTAAATTTCTCATCTCTGGTGATAAGGATTGTCTCTCATTGTACCTCCTGGTACGGGGAGGGTACCTTTCACATGGGAGATTTATTTTCTGCTTTCAGGGGGACAGAGGAGGGTCTGAGTGTTCTTCTTGCATAGCCTGCCACTTAAGTAACTTTATTTTAAATAATCAATATGCCAAAGTGGCACATTTTGGCACAGCCTGCCCTTGGCCCCTATAGTACTTAAACTCAGAAGGGACGAAATGTAAGGCTTTTAAAGAACTACATCCTGGACTAAGTGCTGCTTTAGAGAAAACAGGTTCAGTATTAAGAACTTCATATGCTAAGGGAACATGCAGACTAAGTTTACAATCTTGGATTAATAGCTGTTAAAAACCTTGTAGTTTCCTATTTTATCATCACCTATAAAAAATGACTCATTTCTCCTAGTTACTTATTTTATTTATTTTTTTATGTTTATTTATTTTTGAGAGAGAGAGAGACAGAGACAGAGACAGGGCAGAGGAGGGGTAGAGAGAGAGAGGGAGACACAGAATTTGGAGCAGGCTCCAGACTCTGAGCTGCCAGCACAGAGCCCAACTCAGAACTGAACCCACAAACTGTGAGATCATTACCTGGGCCAAAGTTGGATGCTTAACTACCCATCATTTCTCCCAGTTAATTTAAACAAAAGTCTTGTTTTAAATTAAGAAATTAAAAAAAAACTTCAGTGACTGGTATTGACATTGATGTTGTTTTTATAATTATGAGTATGACAATGATGTTTTTATTTCCCAATCATCCATACTGGAAGATAAGCAAACTTAAACAACAGTTCATTCTCAATATCACAAGGCATCACTAACTAATGGGTAGCATTGACTGGGATTGAAGACCTTGAACCTGAAATAAAAAACTCACTGTTTGGAGAGAGTTTTAGGGGATTGCTGAACTTTCTCAAACTGCATGAAAATTTTTAGGCACATTTGACACATTTTTTTAAATTAGGGTATATAACTTTCATCAGATTTGCAAACTGGCTTTTTTGGGTATTCAGTATTGGAATACTGAAAAAAAAATCCATTTTGTTGAGAAATTCCTGGCAAGAACTGACATCACTTCACTGATATAGTAAGAAAAGGTCAACAAATAATGGACTTCACACTCTAAACATTGCATGGATTCAGATGCGAGGTCGCTGCAGAAGATCTGTAAGACAAATATTCAGACATTACACATTGTTTACAAACACAGACCAACTATAATAAACCAGTTTAAGCCAAAAACATCTCTACTTAAGTCTGCTTATACTAATAAATCCTGCAATTGACAAGGCAATTGCTAAAGAAATATCTTGTTAAAAACTGGTTAACAATAAACACTAGAGAAATTTCAGCAAATTGATTTGTAAATAACGTAGACATGTACGTATATGGAGAAGGAGACAGGTGCCTTTGGATTAGTTCCTGCAAGTGTAACTCATCTGAATATGATGAATGGCAGAATTTGTTGGTCTCTGGAGTCAGATTTTGAATTGATGTAGTTGTACAGGGCTTCATACAGCAGGCTGATTTAGATTTTATTTTCTGTAAGTTTTTAGAAGAGCAGCTGTTTCCGTTAGAGAACTGAATTCACAACTTTGCCTAGGTAGCATATCCCAGGACAGCCCTGTTAAATTGTATTTTAGTTGATGTTGTGATGCCTATCCTGTTCTCTACAGTTAATGAAGTAAAATAGAATACTCATTTTTCTGTTTTGTTCACTCCTTTTTACAGCTTTTTCAAGGGCACTCGAAACCTCCTAAGAATCGGTGTTAGAATACTGGTATTAGATCATTAGAACATGGTCCTTGGAGAATCTCAACAGGCCATGAATATTATCAAGTGTCCTTGAGTCAGTCACCACATACAAATGAATTTGAGATTAATGTGCCACTACTTCCCCAATTAGTGTAGATAATCAAGAATTGATTGCAACATTATGGGAACAGAAATCTGGATTTTGGGAGGACATCTGCGAATAGTTTTCATTTTAAGATTTCTTTCCCTGGAGAATTTTGCTCATGCTTTTTATATCTTTTTTTTTTCTTCTCTATAATGATTTAGTTCATCACCTCCACAGAAATTTGACCTTTGCTATCTCCACCTGCCATTGTTATCGGTCCCAAATTCAGGCAAGAAACATAAGATGCACAGACAGAAAAGTCAGTGAACTGTGAATTTCTCCTATCATTCAATGGAGACCTCTCTTGCTGTGAAATCTTTTTTTCCATGAAAAACCCCATTATAATGTTCCTTAAAGAACTTTCAAAGCTTTTAGTCGATAGTGGTTATGAGTTTGCTATAAATTAAAGTAGGATAACTAATATTACATTGATTTTTTATTACTTCTTCTGACATTTCTAAAACACTCATTATTTGACTTTTTAGAGTTTACTATAAAATATTCAGTTTATGTGAACCACAGTATTCTTTTATATGGAATTGCATTCTCTTACATTGAAGCTCATGAAAAATAATACTTTTTTAAACATTTATTAATCTGAATCTTTGTAATAGGCATCAAAATGATTTATATGCATACAGCTTCTTTTTTTTCTACCTACCCAACTAATGATTGTTAAAATGACCTTATAAAACCACATGGATCTGATTCTACTGCACAGAGTCTTTCAGATCTTTCATATCATTAAAGTAAAAATTAAGAATCATTTACAAGACTCTTCAGAGTTTGACTGTATTGCAGCTTGTAAAATCTTTTTCTCAAGACTCTACCCATTGTTTCTATACTTTGGGTTCTACCCAACCACAGCCCACACTATATCCTATAGATGCCCCTGCACTTCATCTATTCCATCTTAGTTGTTCTTCTTGCTCATAATCACATTATAGCTTTCGCTTTTTCTTTTGACCATAGTGATTTCTCCTTCCTAATAATTGTATACTATACCTGTCAGTTATTTGCACTTATTACACCTGCTTATAAACCATAAACTCCCTGGCTGAACTTCATACTCTATGAGGTCAGAGTTGTGTCCATTTTACTTTGTATCATCAATAGAACTTATCAGATTACTTCGAAAATTGTAGGTATCAAAGCAACATATGCTCAAAAAAAGATTGAGTGTAATGTATTGCTTACAATGGTGAATGATGACATCATTCATTTATTAACTAACTCCAGAGGTTTATGAGGTTTCCTCTATATCCTAAGAATTGTTTTCCAAGTCATTTGGAAACTGGCCATGATGTAGATTTTATCTAGAAATGCTGACTTCCTCACATACTTCTCTGCCTTCTAGGACCTTTCCTATTGATACTACCATGTTTTTGTATTCCACTAATTAAACCAGATAAACCTCCCAATCTATAATATCTTGGAAAAATTTCTGTTGTGGAAAATGGCTATTTTACAGTAATCTCTCCACATGCGCTATTCTCTATAATCTCAGAGAGAAAATTGCTGGCCAATGGTGTTAGCTTAGAAGGTATTTGAATTCTCTATGTCTTCTTGTTGAACATTTATAGCCTGATCCTGCAGGAAACCAGTATCTCTCTATCAATTTCCCTGATTCTCAACCTGTGGCAATCATAACTTCATCTGTTCTTTCTTGCTATTACCATGGCATGCTATTTATTTCTGTCATACACTGAAATTTTCTGAACATATTAATGTAGGGAATATTTATGCATATAGAGTCAGACATTAGTGAGAATTAGAAGTCATAGCCTAATTGTATAGGTAAAGCCTGACTTAACATAATCTTTGTCTCAATGCATGGTCACATAGGTTTTGTTTGTTTTAGAAGACAAATACTTCAGCAGACACTGAATTTGCTAATACTTATAAAAGTGCCTGGTGTATGGTATTTTCTTAATGCATATTTACTGAATCAATGAAATTGGTGTTTTTGTGCATTAAAGAACAATGAGAACAAAAAACACCAGAGAATGGCGATTGTGAGTGTGTGTGTGTGTGTGTGTGTTTATCTCTGTGTATGTGAGTATGTGTGTGTTTGTGTGTGTGTCTTCTTTAGCTATAAGACTACTGAAATTTGTGACTACTCTGTGCTTCTGACTTCCACTTTCATTAGAATATCTCTATTTTCTGGCTTTATACATGAAAGTAATGTGTCTTTTTTTTAACTTCTATTCTATTCCTTTGTTATTATTGTTATTCTTGGATGTATTATGTATTTCTTCTTTCCACAAGGCACTAAAGCACTATTTACAAATACATTCATAGTAGAAAGCATAGACATTAATTAAAAATATTCTGCTATATAAATGTAATGATGCATGAATAAGGAAATATTTTTAGGATTTTCTATTTCAAAGTTTGCTTTAAAGTAGATTATTAACATACTGCTCTTACCAGTTAGCTACTTAAATGAGGAAAAGCTGAAGCTGATGATAAAATAGTCTCATTAAAGTGCGATTTGGCTTTACTCTGAATGTCAAGTGTATAGATTCAGGCTTAGAGTAAATCTAGGCCCTTTGGCAGTTGCAGTATCTATGATTTTACTCATCCCTCCGGACTTTCCTTCTTCTCTACTCTGTACTGGTATTTATTTCCTCAGTGCTTTACATAGCCTAATTATGAGCTCCTCCAAGATATGAATCATGTCTATATTTTAATTAAAGATTTCAGTAAATTCAGGATGCTCCTATAGAATAGCAATCATTCAAAAATGATATAAACTCTATCAGTTAATTTTAAACTTTATAATCCTCAAAAGTTTGCTGATTAACAATTTCATTTGAAGGAGTCCATTTGCTGGTAACCAAAATCCAGAACTCTTGTGAAATCTTGCTTTTTAATTTGGGATCCACTGTTTTAGCACTCTCTCTTAGTTACAGGTGTGGAGACTCAGTCTGTCTTCAGTCATTTGTCTCTTGGCAAGGATTCATAGCAATTGTATTGGTTACAAAGTTAGAATCTTCCTGTCCCCCTCATTTGCCATAATGTCTTTCTTGATTTTAGAAATTGCACACTCTCTCACATTAATCTGAAAGCAGACAAAAGTCTCCTTTTACAAGGTTAGCTTGTACTGTAAGTTTTTAATTACTCAAAGGCAGGCCATACCAAATACGACAAGATTTTCATTAACAACAACTTTTTACAAAAATATCAGTTTCTTAACAATGTGAAATATTTTTTATCAGTTTAGTCCACTAGTATTTTCCAAGTCTTTAGAGCAGATACTTGATATATATGAGCTAGTAACCTGCTATTTTCTACCAATCACATTATATCTCTAGTTCCTATGGTTAACTAGGATGTGCCTTAGAGAAAATAGGCAATAGCAAAAAGACCAGTGTCTCAACCCACCGTCAAGGAATCCTTTCCTGGGTGTACCAGATAGCCAGCCATATATTTTGAGATCTGTTATAGTTGAAATACTTTAATTTCTTGTATTTGGAGTTGCATTTCAAACAAATAACCAAATAATACAACAACTTAACTTGAGAAATCACTATTTTAAAATAATGATTCTAGTCTGTCTAATGAAAGTCAAGAATGGGATCAACATAGCTTTCAGGAAAGAGTTCACACAATGTCAATGTCAAGACCCTTTCCACCTTTTGCCTCTATTTTCCTTATGCACCTTCATCTTATCTCTTTTTTTACAGATCCCACTCCTTCCCAATTTTGGCCCACAGAAGTATTCACTAGTCAAGAACAATTCCAGAATCTTTATCTTGCAGCTTCAGTCATTTAAGAGTTTCTCCTATTTGTCTAGGTTCATCAGAGGCATGCCATTTTATTTTATTTTATTATTTTATTTTATTTTATTTATTGTTAATTGTTTAATGTTTGTTTTTGAGAGAGAGAGACAGACAGAGTGTGAGTGGGGGAGGGGCAGAGAGGGAGGGAGACACAGGATCAGAAGCAGTTTCCACAATCTGAGCTGTCAGCACAGAGCCTGATGCAGGGCTCGAACTCCCGAACCGTGAGATCATGACCTGAGCCGAAGTCAGAGGCTTAATCGACTGAGCCACCTAGGTGACATTTTAAATGGTCAAAGTATACTTTTCAAAAAGTTGGAAGCATAATTCTCATAAAAATATAGAATAAACACATTTCAAAATGTCTTAAACTTCTTAGTGAGAAACCTGCAGAATGGTAAAATTGCTTTAAAAAGTTTTAAAAAAAGGAAGCGTTTCTATTCAAAGTATTTCTGTTCTATTCAGAGTGATAGAGTGCTGAAATAAGACTTCTAATCATATACAAAACTGGTTGATGCCCTACTGGGCAGTGAGAAGTAAACAAAACTTTGGGGTGAAATCTTTAGCATACTTACGTCTCAATATACTTCTCAAAATCATTGTGTGTTGTTATTTGACATGAAATACTTGCAGTACTATCTATCTAATACAAATCAATAGCTACACTTACAGAGTATTTAAATCTTCAATCAATAGTAATTAGTAAATAAAACAAAATATGTAAAATAAAATAAAATGTACATAGTACTGGACAAGTACAGAACTCTTGTCCAGTTATGTTAGACAATAATTCTAGAGTGACATTGAATGGACACATATTTATCATCCACCTATTTTCAAGTTCTGGATGTATTGAAACAATAACACAAAGATTCTCTACTTACACTGTGTAGACTTAATGAGAACATGTGTAGAAAATGCTTAATACAATACTTGGCACAAAATAAACTCACAATGGACTTATTTTAAATGTTATATTTATAAATATCATGTTACAAAAAATACAATCCAATATGAGTTTATGATATTTTTACTTGAGACTTTTATTTTAATATATATTAAAAGTCTTTTAAGTACTTTTGTTCTTCCTTTTTTTCCTTCCTTCTGCTTTCTTTCTTCCTCTCTCCTTCCCTGCTTCCTTCCTTCCCTTCCTCCATTCCTCCTTTCTTTCTTCCCTTTGTCAAAAATCCTGAAACAGTAAGTTTTAAAACCAGATCAGTAAGATAGTATTTGGTAAAAGCCTACTGTGCATATAAGAACAGTTCGTAATCCAGGAGCCCTCAAATCCAAAGCTGATATGAAGCTCAGAGGCTAATGTTACAGGGATGGCTTATAAGGTGAAAATGAGTAAATTGTTTAAACTTTACAATGATTAATTATTAGAATGAATGTTCCAGACATTAGGAAACTGGTTAAAAGTGATTATCTTATACCTCTTTAAAGAAAATGATGCAAGTTTTATTTTTTTTATGATTATTGGCAGCACTTAGAAGAAATAACCTAAGTTGTTTTGCTTGTTCATAAAATAAACTAGATTTAACTTTGCTTATATGATTTAAATTGTTTTGTCTCTTTGGGGATTTTCAAGTCTGGTCTGCATTTTATTTATTTTATTTTATTTTATTTTATTTTATTTTATTTTATTTTATTTTATTATTTTATTTTTTAACACTTTCCCTCCTTACCTACTTCCCCTTTCCTTCTCTTCCCCTCTCTCCTCTCCCTTTGCCCTATCTCTCATTCTCTCTGTTTCTCTTTCTTTTGTCTCTTTTCTTCTTTCTCTCTCTCCTTCTTGCTTTGCTTTCTCTCTCCCTCCCTCTTTCTTTCTTCCTTTTCTTCCTTTTCCTTTCTTTCTTTGTATTACTTCCTTTTCTCTCCTTCCCTCCTTCCTTCCCTCCTTCCTTCCCTCCTTCCTTCCCTCCTTCCTTTCCTCCTTGTTTCTTTGTTCTTTTGTTCGTTCCTTCCTTCTTTTCTTTTTTCTTCCTCCTTCCTTCCTTCCTTCCTTCCTCCCTCCTTCCCTCCTTTCCTCCCTTCCTCCAAAATTCTGGCATCCATTTGTTTAGCTAAGCTATTTGTCTCCACAGAATTAAGTCAAAATAGTCTACTTCATCTTTCTGTCTTCAGTTGCTGGTACTCTTGTATTGCCTTACTCTGTTGCAGGCACGTTGGCCTCAGGACCTTAGAGATCTCACCCTGACTCTTATCTCTACTGGGGACTCTGAGCTCCCAACTTTTTCCAAGCCTTATTTCCTCACTTTCTTAAAATCATTTTTTCCCCAAATCACCTTTTCAGTGAGATCTACTCTATCCTATTTAAAATGGAAAATTCTTGGGGCGCCTGGGTGGCTCAGTAGATTGAATGTCCGTCCGTCTTCGGCTCAGTCATGATCTGATGGTTCCTGGGTTCAAGCTCCGTGTCAGGCTCTGTGCTGACAGCTAGCTCAGAGCCTGGAGCTTATCTTCAGATTCTGTGTCTCCCTCTCTCTCTCTGACCCTCCCCTGCTCATGCTGTCTCTCTCTCTCTCAAAAACAATTTTTTTAATTAAAAAAAATAAAATGGAAACTTCTCCCAACTCCATTTCTGTCTCTTTTGCCTTGATCTTTCCCTTCCCTCCATGGTATATAGCCCATCACAGGTATCATGTTATTTAATTTTATATTGTTTTTATTTTTTGATGTCTCTCTCTACCCCCTCCCAACAAAAGATACATTAGAATGTAAGCTTCATGAATATAGAGATTTTTGTCTGGTTTGTTTGCTATTATATCCCAAGTGACTAGAAGAAAATCTGGGACATAAGAGGTGCTAGATATTGATAGATATTTGTTGCAGATTTGTTAAAAAAATGAATAAGTCACAGTAGGAAAAAAGTCTTTCAGAGGCAATAATCTGTTAAGGAAGGCAAACTATCAATGGATACTTGTGAGATTCACTATTGCTGTTTTGGAGTCTATTAAATACTATATTTTGGAGTTAGTAGTCAAGGCAGGGAGCATCTCTTTTTCTGGATGGAATTTTTTGCTATGTTTATATTGATTTTTTCCCCACACTGTATATCATATATCTTGAAACACTTTCCCTCCTTAAAGGGGTTAAATTTATTATTTAGACAATTAATTGTCAAACTATAGTCTTTGGGCCAAAGCTTTCCTGCTGTCTAGTTTTGTACAGTCTGTGAACTGTGAATTACTTTTACATTTCAATAGTTTAAAGATATTTTAAAAATAATATTGCACAGAATGTGAAATTATATAAATTCAGGTCAATGTCCATAAATAAGGTTTTATGGGAATACAACCATGTTAATTTATATATGTGGTGTCCATGACTGCTTTTGTGCTACAATAGCAGAGTTGAGATGTTTTACCAGAGACCATATCACCTGCAAACTTAAAATATTTAACCAACTGGTCTTGTGAATTAAGTTGGTCAACCAAGATTTAGATCATATGCTTCAAGAGAGAGAAAATATAAATCCAGAAGGATTGAGACTGACTAGAGGCAATAGGAATGACATACAGAGAATGTGGGTTAGGAGAACACTGGCCCTGTGACACTGTGGAGTCAAACTAAACATGACATTGCAAGGCTACCTCTGCCAGGCAAGAGGAGTGGATTTGGTTGGTTTTTGGTTTGGGTTTTGAGAAACAGGATTCATGGTTGGCTGGGACCTTTTGTGAGTTTTGGATGTGAAAAATCAGGGGTTTTATTGTGCTGAGAAAATGGAACATGATGACCAGCAATGACAATGTCAGACTAGAACCGACCCAGCACCAGCTTTACTGTCAGTTCTCCTGGATAAAGGAAGCTCAATAAAGGTCTACAATGTAAAATTCCAGGGTTTAATGTGGGCTTGTTTCCTAACATGTGGAACAGATAAATGAGAGAGTGGTCTATATAAAGAAAGGGTGATAGAGAAGAAAACAAATACAGAAGTATTTACTCAAAAATAGAAAACAGTGATGTAAGAAGACATGTGAAAATGTCTTCAGATTAATGGTTTCAGATTTATGGTTCTAGTTACAAGGGAAGTCCAGTTGTATTTCTTGCTTTAGGTTATATAAAATTCTCCAGGATCTTTATTAATAATACCCCTTCTAATAGGTATAAGAGGAAGTAACTTAATAACTTTAAGAAAAAGAATTTTGAGTGGATATAGTTATAACTTAAGACAAAAATCACTGTACCCCAGTTGGCAAATTTATTTCCCACAGGTCTATGGTTAGAAGTTATGAAGCTACTTGATTTGTACATTGAGGCTCAACAAAAATAAATGCAGATATAGAGAGACCGATTTTTCACTGTCCAAAAAAGTAGTTATAAATAAAAAAAGAGGAAAAGCTAAAATGAACCCCATAGTTCTGCACTGAAATAGAAAATATCAATATAGACTTTCTAGGTAGGTAGATCAATAAATCAATAGACATAAATATAGATAGATATAGATATATACATTGATTCTTAGATAAATACTGATGCATGTACACATGAGTTAGTATATGTGTGTACGTATGTATATGCAGTTATTTTGTCCACTGGCAGGAGGTCTAGAAGCACCTAGACACCCTAGTAACAATAAACACAACTATGGCCCAGACTTTGGGTTTTAAATACCATTTTTCATGAAAGGAATCAGAGCTCCTTGAAGAAATACTGATTCCAGAAGTGAGTCACAGAAAATATAAGATGTGCCTGGAGCATCTTATGATGCCTGAACATAAGGAAATGCTAAGTATTTTTTACATACTGATGAATATTAAAAGGGTGTATGAGCCATCCTGAAAGAGCTCTCAATGACCAAAGAAAGATCTTGAACAATAGAATAAATAAAACGTGTATTGAATTCTAACCCCAAAATAAAATACAAATTAATGAATCTATATGATATAATAAATAACAAAATAAATCAATAAATAGAGAAGAGACAAATATTCCCTCACAAAAGAATTTCAAATCTTAGTGGTGGAAGGAAAGCAGTAAATGGAAAATCACCAATCCAGCCATGGATGCAGTAATTAGTGCACAAGTTTAAGTTGAAACAGGATATTTGTATAGTCTCAAGGTAATAGCTACAGAATATTTAGGAATTAGAAAGAAGGAGAGAAACTGCAGAATCCTAGCAAACATCACTCTTGCTACGTGGTCAAGGTTAACATCACTAGTAATACGACATATGGACATCACATATGCTTGATATGATGCACTGAGAAAGTCATCTCTGAGACATCATTCCTAATAAGGCATAACCTCAGTGTAATCAAGAGAAAATATTAGGCAAACCCAAACTGAGGGACATTCTACAAAATAACTGATCAGTCTTTTTTCAGAAGTGTCAAGTTTCTGAAAGACAAGGAAAGACTGAGGTATTCTCCTTGATTGGAGGAGACTAAGAAGACATGTCAACAAATGCAGTGTGGGACTCTATATTGGCTCTGGAACAGGAAAAGAACAATAGTAGGAAAAAAAGATGAAATTTACATACATTATGTATTTTATATTTTATTTTAAATGACATTGTATTGGTATTAGTTTCTTAGTTTTGATAAGTATTCTATGGTTATGTAAGTTGTTAGCATAAGGGGAAGGGGGTTGAAATGAATATGAAGACTTTGTGCACTATTTTTGCAAATCTGTGGATCTATAATCATCTAAATGTAGAAAGTTTTAAAGAATGCTCCATATTACCATCTTCTTTGTCCAAAAAGTCCCCAACAGTACTGAGGATGACAGTTATTCCATGGTTCCCTGTTGAGCAGGCAGAGACTGGAAAAACCAGCCCAGATAACACATAAGCTGCTTTCTAAGCTTCCTGACACTTTCTATTCCCTTCAGGAACCGACATAGCCAGAAGAATAAAAAAAAGCAGAAGGAGAAAGTCAGAGTGGCTTATCCTCTTTTCATGCCCAGAAGGAAGAAGAAAGGCAGCTTTTAGAAACCAGAGGAGAAAAAAAGTGAATGATACAGTGTATTATTCCCACACTTTCTTATTTCATTTTAAATAATCATTATTTTATTGCCAAAGGAGTACTCTTCAAACAATAAAATCTAGGCATTGTATTAGGTAGCAATTCAAACAAGAAGTTTAGCGGATTTATCATTCTACTCTTGTTCCTCATAGATGTTTAAATAGAATAAAAGCAAATGGCAATCTGATTCCCTCATGTACAGGGAGATGATAGGAATAACATTGCCTGTAATATTAATTAACGAAAGTTAGGTTTCCAAAGAGCAGAGATGATACGATTTTTAAATCATGTTATTAGAACATAGAGGAGAGTGTTTTGATTTACATGTATATTTCAGACTATAAATTATCAATAGTTCCTTTCTTATTCTTGTCTAACATCAGACCAGATATGAGTGGGTACGGTATGCAAGGGAAGAATAATGTGATTATTTGCATTCTGACCTATTGCTATCATCAGCAGGTAGTTTAAGCAAAAGTAAAATTCACTAAGTGGCAAAGAAATTAATGACAAATCTCCACCTAAACCACTGGCCATTTCTTGTCATCTGTGGTGGGTGACTCTTTTCCCGCTAAGTCCCACAACAAGGATAATAAATTCCAAAACTTACAGGGGCAAGCAGAAAAAATAATTGAGTGAATTAGGCTGTGGTGGGCACTGTGGTCAAAAGAAGAGCCCTTGTTTCTGCAAAACAGCGGCTACTAATAGGTAAGAGTTAATTGTCACCTTGCAGGAAGATAAACATACACCTTTCAGATTTCTTTTTTTTCAAGATAAGGCAAAACTAAGATTTTTATATAAAATCTCCCCAGCCTGTGACTTCTTTCCCATGAGATTTTTAGTGCTACTAAAAAACAGAATAGGCAATGAGGATACTGAGCTCAAGAGGGTAACAGATTGGGTATCTGTCCCTAGTGGCAGATGAAACCTTGTTGAAAATAATAATAATAATAATAATAAAATGTTCCTTCAAATAAGAATGGGTAATGAAGGCTTAAGACAGCTTTTATTTTCTGTAGGACATTTTAAGGATAATTTGTACACCAAAGCACATATAAATCTCTACAAGGAGACTATGATAATCAATTTTTTCCTAAACTTACCAAAGTATTAAAAGATATCTCTTGGATTTGGGAATACTAAAATGCCATGTATCTAAGTACATCTCCACTTTTATATATATAGTAAAACCTCGGATTGCGAGTCACTTGTTCTGTGAGTGTTCTGTAAGACGAGCAAACATTTCAAATAAATTTTATCGATATAAATGAGCGATGTCTTGCAATATGAGTAGTAGGTGATGCCAAATGTCATATGATCACAACTGAGCCAATGGTTCTTGAAATTTGCTTTGATAATCAAGTGGTTTGGATTACAACCATGTTTCCAGAACGAATTACACTCACAAACCAAGGTTTTACTGTATATATGATATAACATATATTTCTGAAGATTTGTTTTCTGGGAATTTCTGTACATTTGAACATACATACACACCTATGCATTTTCTTTGCCTTGTCATGCTTCAGAATTGTCCTTTAAGTTAGATAAAGTGTGATCAGCTGATTTTCTTACCCTGGGTAAATGGGAATAGTAATCTTGAGTTGCGTTAAAGCAGATGTTTGCAGAGCTCTTACTCACATCTCTGATTCTGGTACTCCAGCCCGTTCTTTATACTATGATTATGTCTTAGCACTCTATAATCATGCCTCATCAGCCATGCTGGTTCAGTGTGCCTTAGCGTGTTTCTTTTGTGAACCTCATTTGTCATTGCCCTACTCCAGCTGGATTTGCTAGCCTGCTGAGATTCAATTCTCTGCACGTGTCCTTCGAAGAGCAATTGTCATTGTAATGTATTTAGATAAGTTTATACATGTCTATACACTTTTGATTCTGTTGAAACAAAACTTATATGCTATTGACTGTCAAAATTTGACATGCATTATAAGTAAAAATCTCACTGAGATGCTATGAAAGATTCTAACTGATAATCAGGATATCCTGACTTTAGTTTTTGCTTTGCCACTTGTCGATTATTGAAACCTGTGATGTCTTTATTGGTGAAAAAAGAAAATCATAGTAAAGTGTGATTTAAAAGTGTTATATATTTAAAAGAAGTTATAAACTTCTTTCAAAGTTTGTAACATTCAAAGGCAGTGGTTTTAAAATTGAGATTGCTTTAGAATCACCTGTAGGGCTTGTTAAAATACAGATTGCTGGGTCCCAGCCCAAGAGATTTGATTTAATAGTTCAGGAGTGAGGATCATTAATTTGCATTTCTAACAAGTTCCTAAGTAATGATGATGGTTTTACAGACTACACTTTTTGCAGCACTGCTGTATGAAACATTAAGTGTCAGCATTATGCTATATCCAACTTTGCATAATATATAATCTAAGTAACATTTCTTGATTTGATATGACTAATAATTTTCCAAGGTTGCATAGATTGGGCACATAATGCACAACACAACAGCAGTATAAGGGCTTGGAAGTCGGTCATACTTGAGGTTGAAGCTCATTTATCTCTGTAAACTCTTTTAACCTCAATTTCTTCATTTCTAAAATGAAAGGATTAACACTTGCTTCGTAAAGAAATTATAAGCGTTAAATACATGTAAATATGTGTATTACATTTAGATCTCAATTCCTCTTTCACTACCTGCTTCCCAATTCCCTGTATTTACTACAGAAATAAAATTGGTAATTCAGGTGGCTAACACAGTAAGTTTACTTATTCCAATATTTAATAGATGCCTATTTGTCTAAGTATGTGATAGAGACTAGGTGATAAGAAAATATAATGAAAGTGAATAATACATACCTCCTGTTCTTAGAAAGCTTCATTCTCATAGATATAGAAGAGCTAGGAAATGTACATAACCCCATCTTGCAATTTGGGATGGGGTGAGATGGCAGTGTCAGAGAAAGTAACTTAGAATATTCTGCTTTAAAAAGAAAAAAAGGGGCACCTGGATGGCTCAGTCAGTTAAGCAGCTGACTTTGGCTCAGGTCATGATCTCACAGTTTGTGAGTTTGAGCCCCACATCAGGCTCTGTGCTGACAGCTCAGAGCCTGGAACCTGCTTCAGATTCTGTATCTCCCTCTCTCTCTGTCCCTCTCTGCCTAGTGCTCTCTCTGTATCTCTAAAAATAAATAAATGTTAAAAAAAAAAAGAAGTTTATGCTTCTGCTTATCTTTAAAACGAGTGTCAGTAGCCAGCTAAGGATAGTCTCTCAGAAGGTGATAAGAATAGAAGTAAAAATAATAGAGGCATGAACTACGTGTCTTTGGAACCCAAATATATATGGCTTGTTAACCACATATGTATTTTTAATTTTCTATCAACATGTAACAAATAAAATAAATAACAATTATCATTTACTTGTTCATGATTTTACCTTAGAGCAGATTTTGGCAGGGATGGCTCATCTATTCTAACAAACATCATTCACATGCTTGACAGTCGGAGCTGGCCCCTGGCTGGGATCTCAGCTGGAACTGCTAGGTAGGGTTGCATTCTTCTCCCCATCAACCTCTCCACATGGTTATTTGGGCTTCCTCACAACTGGGTTCCAATAATCAGTGTTACTAACAAATGTGAAATCAGAAGCAAGAAATCTCTTTAAGCCTGGCTTTTGGGTTTGAATCATCTTTGCCATCTCTGTAAAGTCTTTGATCTTCAATTTCTTATCTATAGAATGAGACTAGTAAGCTTATCTCATAGAGATGGTAAGGGTTAGTAAATGTAAGCTAGTGGATTGTATAGAGATGTTAGCTAAACAGCATCAGTTCTGCCCTATTTATATGGTGAAATTCAGTCATGAAGGTATGGTGAAGCACTGGACTTCACTTCTCAAAGGGAAAAGTACAAAGGTTTTATGGCCATCTGTCATGACTACAATCAGATGGAGAGTATTAAGGCTGAATAAGGTGACAGGGATAAGAATTCAGAGAACTTGTAACAATGTCTAGATTTTATCCTGAAGCTGAAAAGAAGCCATTTTAAACAGTGAAGAGACAAAGGCATCTGAGTGGCTCAGTTGGTTAAGCATCCACCTCCTGATTTAAGCTCAGAGCATGATCCCAAGCATGGTTGGTGGGTTTGAGCCCCACGTGGGGATTTGTGCTGTCAGTGTGAACCCTGCTAGGATTCTCTCTCTCTCTCTCCCTCTCTCTCTCTCTCTGCTCCTCCCTCGTTCATGTTCCCTCTCTCCCTCTTTCAAATAAATAAGTAAACAAAAAATAAATGGTAAAGTGACATTAATATATTTGGTTTGTAATTAGATTATTTTGACAGCACTGTGAGCCTGGGTTGGAGAAGCATACCACTGGAGTAAAGGAGACAGATTTTAAGCTGTTACAATTTTTTAGATACCGACGCATAAAAACTAAAGTTGGGAGAACAGTTGCAAGAAGAAAGTGACAGAATGGAGATAGAGGTGGGACATGAAAGGGTTAGTTTTTGGACAGACCTGGTGGTAAGGGAGGAAGGGGAGCTGTGGGAAGATGATGTGTTTAATTTCGGACATTCAGGTTTAAAGGTAAATGTGAGATTTCAGAGATAGTACTACTATTTTGAGCTGAAACTTCGTGTTGAATTCCTGCTTCATAGGCAGATGGTCTAGAAAGAAAATATAACCATGCAAAATAGTTTATTATTTGTGACTAGTTAAAGGAGATTTTTTTAAACAAAAGTCCACATTTTATGGAGTTAAATTTCTAAAAGAGAACAGTTAAAATACACCTAGGTACTAGGATTAAGAGAAACTATAGTACTTCTTTATTTATTTTAATGTTAGCTGCTAATTAGCACTTGATCAGTTTACATTAATCTATTCTGAGGAAATGAGTGTGTATTCTTGTAGAGACTTCTGTGTTAAAGATTCTGTGGAGGTTGGTACCAATGGCTAAATTTATTTCCCTTAATTGGCTTGTATCTCTTAGACAAAAGAGGTATCAAGTGTCCTCCCTCTGCTCTGTCCTTGACACATCCAACAAGTAGTTTTGTGTTTCTTCAGCAACCAAAACAAAAGAATTGCTATTGACTTCCTTTGATTGATTTTTTAAGGAAAAACTCACATAAAACTGTCATGTGTCAAAATGGATTGCTCCCCATTGTCTTTTAAATTTCTTAATCAAGGGGAGTGCTCTGTCAGTTAAGCAATCAGACTTTACCTTAGGTCATGATCTCAGGGTTGGTGAGTTCAAGCTCCTTAGACTCTACTGTCAGCACAGAGCTCTTTCTTCAGATCCTCTTTACCCTCCTCTGTTGTCCCTCCCCATCCCCTCATAGTGTTCCCTCTCTCTCAAAAATAAATATTAAAAAATATTTTTCTTAACCAAGAAAAGAATATTTACATTACAGAATTCCTCTCTCCCATGTCCCATTTTACAGTGCAAGTTTTCCAACCAAAAATCAGCCATTTTTACCTTAAATGTTTTATATATTCTTTGAATATGTCACGTGTATATTCTAATAAATTAAATCATATCACTAAGAACTTCTATAAAATCTATGACCCTCCTGCACTGCCTTCCTATGACTTCCCACCATTCTTACTGGATTGCCTGAAGTACCTACCCGCTTACCTGAAGTAAAATCATTGGCCTGTTTGAATATGGTTCATCTAATTTATATCTCCAAAATGCTATTTTTGTTGTATTAATTTTTAAAGCTTGAATGAGATAAAACTGACATATAACATTGTATAAATTCAAAGTTGTACAAAGTTAGAATTTTTTATGTGTGTATATTGTTCAATGATCACCACATTCAGGTTGTTTAACACATCCATCTCTTCACAGAGCTAGTGTGTGTGTGTGTGTGTGTGTGGTGAGAACTTTTAATATCTATCTTCTTAACTTCAAGTGAAAAATACAGTACTGTTAACTATGGTGATTGTGTTGTACATTATTTCATTACTAGAACATACTCATCTTCTAACTGAAAGTTTATACTAGTTGACCACCTTCGTTCTTTTCCTCCACCTCTGCCCCTGGCAACAACCAATGTTCTCTCTGTTTCTTTGAATTTGATATTTTTAGATTTCACATATAAGTGAGATCATACAGCGTTTGTCTTTCTTGGTGTAACTTATTTTATTCTGCATATGCCCTCCAAATCCATGTTTTTACAAATGGCAAGATTTCTTTATTTTTTTGTGGCTAAGTGAATCTCTCTCTCTTTCTTTTTCTCTCTTTCTCTCTCTGTCTCTTATATGTTCTTCATCCATGAATCTGTTGACCAACACGTTATTCTTCTGTCTTGACTATTGTAAATGATACCGCAATGAGCATGGTGGTGTAGATATCTTTTTAAGATAGTGACTTCATTTTCTTAAGATACATACTCAGAATTGCAATTGCTGGATCATATGGTAGTTTTATTTTTTAGATTTTGAGAAACCTCAATACTATTTTCCATTATGGTTTTACCAATTTATATTCCCCAAAGCAGTGTATTGGGCTCCATTTTCTCCACATTCTTGGCAGCATTCACTACCTCTTATCTTTTTGATAACAGCCATTCTAACAGTTTTGAAGTATTATCTTGTGGCTTTGATTTGCATGTCCCTGATGATTACTGATGTTGAGCATCTTTTTATGTCCCTGTTGGCCATTTCTTTATCTTCTTTGGAAAAATATCTATTCAAATTCTTTGCCCATATTTTAATCATATCATTTATTTGCTATTGAATTAGATGAATTTCTTACATATTTTGGAAAATAACACCTTATCAGACATATGATTTGCAAACATTTTTCTTTTTTCATAAATTGCCTTTTCATTCTGTTGATTGTTTCTTTTCCTTTCCAGACCTTTTATAGCCCAATGAGTTCACACTTGTCTTTGTTCCCTGTGTTTCTGGTGTCATATTAAAAACAAAAAAACAATTGCCAAAAGCAATGTCAAGGAGTTTTTCCCCTCTTTTTTCTTTGCTTCTAGGAATTTATGGTTTCAGGTCTATGTTCAAGTCTTTTGTCCATTTTGATTTAATTTTTGTGAGTGGTGTTAGGTAGGGGTTCAGTTTTGTTTTTTTGCCTGTGAACAAGCAATTTTCCCAGCATCGGTTGTTGACAAGACTATCTTTCTCCATTGAGTATTCTTCGCTTCTTTTCAATTATTAATTGACCATACAGGGGTGGGTTTATTTCTGGGATCTCATTCTGTTTCGTTGGCCTTTCTGTCTTTATTTTTTTTTTGCAAGTACTATACTATTTTATTACTATAGCATTATAGTTTAAGTTGACATCAGGATATATAATGTCTCCAGCTTTGTTCTTCTTTCTCAGGTTTCCTTTGGCTACTTAGGGTCTTTTGTAATTCCATATATATTATAGATTTGTTTTTCCTATTTCTGTAAAAAAAACACATGTCATTGGAATTCTGTTAGGAATTGCACTGAATCTGTCAATCACTTTTGGTAGTATGGATATTTTTACATTGGTTCTTCTGAATTATGAACATTGGCTATCTTTCTATTTGTGATTTCCTCAAATTCTTTAATCAATGTCTTATAGTTTTCAGTGCCCAAGTTCTTCACCTCCTTTATTAAATTTATTCCTGTTTTAAAATTATTTTTGTTGCTATTGTAAATGGATAGTTTTTTTAATTCTTTTCCACAAAGTTAATTATTAGTGTACAGGAAAACAATTGACTTTTGTATGCTAATTTTGTATCATGCAATTTAATGAATTTGTTGATTAGTTCCAACAGTGTGTGTGTGTGTGTGTGTGTGTGTGTGTGTGTGTGTGTGTGTTTTGGTTAATCTTTAAATTTTTCTCTATATAAGATCATGTAATCTGCAAAAAGAGACAGTTTATTTTTTTCTAATAGATTCCTTTTATTTTTTGTCTTGCATAATTGTTCTGGCTAGGACTCCAGTCTTATGTTGAATAAGGGTGGTAAGAGTGGGCACCCTTGTCTTACTTCTGGTGTTAGAGAAAAAGAACTCAAACTTCACTATTATATATGAATTTAGCTGTGAGCTTTCCATATGTAGCTGTTATTATGTTGAGGTGCATTCCTCTATACTCAATTTACTCAGAATTTATATTGTAAATGGATGTTGAATTTTGTCAGTGTGTTTTCTGTATCTTTTAAGGTAGTCATCTAAATTTTATCTTTCATTCTACTAATATGACATACCACATTCATTGATTTACATATGTTGAACCATCTTTGCAACTCTGGAATGGATCCTATTTAATTATGGTGTATGACCCTTTTAATGTGCTTTTTAATTTGATTTGCTAGAATTTGTTGAAAACTTTTGAATCAATATTTATCAGGGATATTGGCCTGTAGTTTTGTTTTCTTGTTGTGTCCTTATCTTGCTATTATATCATAAAAATATCAGATAATATCATTTTATGATATCATAAAATAAAATTGGAATACTTCCTCCTTTTCAACTTTTTGGAAGAGTTTAAAGATTGATGTTTAACTGTTGGATAGAATTCACCAGTGAATACATTTTGTCCTGGACTTTTCTTCTTTTAGAGGTTTTCGATTACTGATTCAATCTCCTTATTCATTATTGGTCTGTTCAGATTTTCTGTTTCCTCATTATTCACTCTTGAGAGGTTGTATGTTTCTAGGAACTATCCTAAACTTCTCAGTTGTCCAATTTGTTGGTGCTTGTTTATTGTTTATAGTAGTTTTTTATGATTCTTTGTATTTTTGGGGTATCTTTTGTAACATTTTATAATTTTATTTGAGTACTTTGTATTTTCCTTGGTTATTCTACCTAAAGTTTTGTCAATTTTATCTGTTCAAATAACCAAATCTTAATTTGTATTCTCTATTACATTTATTTCTGCTCTAATCTTTATTATTTCATTTGTTCTACTAAGTTTTGACTTAGTTTCTTCTTTTTCTTGGCTAGCAGGTGTAATATTATGTTGTTTGCTTTAGATCTTTCTTTTTTCTAGATATATGTGTTTAGAGCTATTAATTTTGCTTTATAAAGTTTAAGTGCTGCATGATTGGGTCCATTAGTATTTACAATTGTTATATCTTCTTGATAAAATGACTTTTTATCATTATATAATGATCTGCTTTGTTTCCTATGTCCCTTTTTTGCTGAAAGTCCATTTGTCTGATGTCAGTATCACTACTCCTACATTATTTTGGTTACCAGTGCTCAAAATATGATCTTCTATCTCTTTGCTCTCAGGGAATGAGTGTCCTTAAATCTAAAATGACTATTCAGCTATGGATTTTCAAATAAAGTTTATATTTCAGTTCCCTGCCTTACTACCACTTGCTTCTTTGAAGTTCCAGCCATCTTAGGCATCCTTTAGCCTTTCTGGGGGTTAGAGGTTCCAATTTCCTGAGATCATCTTCATCAGTAACTCTTTATCCATTTACTCTCCATATTCCACAATTTTCATAAAATTACATATTCAATTATTTCATATCTTATTCTAATTGTCTTACATACTTTTTTTATTAACCTGTTTCAATGGGGTCTTCAGAGGGAGAGGAGATGAGGATGTGTGCTCAGTCTACCAACCTGACCTACTTCTATTTTTTTCTCTATAAACTTTATTAATAGAATTCTTCAGCTCATCAAATATTTATTAAGCAAGATTAGTTGCTTTATGGTTGATAATATGAACTCAGTGATAATTTCAAATATCAGATGAGTTCAAAGATTATATTGGATAACATGAGTTCAAAATTCCTTGAGAAATTTGTAGTTAATATGAGAAACACATGTATAAATAGGTAATTATTATTTACTATAGCATTAATACTGATTTCAAGCACCTAATATGTATTAAGTATTGAAAGATACATTATCTTTGTAATCACTTAAACCTCAGAATAATGATAGCCCACCACACATCTTTCAGAATACATATAGGAAGATCTATACATATTTTGTAATCAATTTCAAGAGGTTCATTTAACCTGCAAAGTCACTCTATGGGACCAGATTGGGTCAACAGATCCTAGTTTAAAAGTCCCTAATGAGGGCACCTGGGTGTCTCAGTTGGTTAAGCATCTTACTCTTGATTTCAGCTCAGGTCATGATCTCACAGTTGTGACATTGAGCCCCGTGTTGGGCTCCATGATGGATGTGGAGCTTTAAGATTCTCTCTCTCTCTCTCTCTCCCTCTGTTCTCCTCTCACTCATGTGTGTGTGCACACATACCCATGCACATGAGCTTTAAGATTCTCTCTCTCTCTCTCTCTCTCAAAAAAAAAAAAAAATAACAGAAGTCCCTAATGTATTTTATCCATTCATTTGTTTACTGAAAAAATATTTATTGAGAACCTACTAAAATCTTGGAATTGTTCCAATATGGGGGAGATTCAACAGTCAATGAAACACACAAAAAGTCCCTGGTTTCCTGAAGTTTATTATCTAGGGCAGAGTATATAATATGGTATATCAGATTATGGTGGGTGCTATGGAGAAAAACGAATCAGAAACGGATTGATGCATGATTGAGAGACTCAGTTACAAAAAGAATACTCAGGGAAGACAAAGCTGAGAAAATGACATGAGTAAAGACTTGAGAATGGGAGGACAAGATGGCGGAAGAGCAGGGAGTTCTGTAATCCGCGCACGCCCGTATGGATTGAACTGAGAAGGACTGAAGGGATAAAACTTGGATTTGCAAGTGGGGGAAAGAAGAAACAGATGCCAGAAAGAAGACAACCTCAAAG
>CM053577.1:56849528-56949004 GCA_028646485.1 Cryptoprocta ferox | reverse complement strand
ACTGGACGGCAACATGCAGAAGAATGAAACTAGACCACTCTCTTACACCATACACAAAAATAAACTCAAAAAGGATGAAGGACCTGAACGTGAGGCAGAACCATCAACACCCTAGAGGAGAAAGCAGGAAACAACCTCCTTGACTTCAACTGCAGCAATTTCCTACTCGACACATCCCCAAAGGCAAGGGAATCAAGAACCAAAATAAACTATTGGGACCTCATCAAGATAAAAAGCGTCTGCACTCCAAAGGAAACAATCAAGAAAACTAACAGGCAGCCGATGGAATGGGAAAAGATATTTGCAAATGACATATTGGATAAAAGGCTAGTATCCAAAATCTACAAGGAACTCTCCAAACTCCACACCTGAAAAATGAATAATTCAGTGAATAAATGGGCATAGGACATGAATAGACACTTCTCCAAAGAGGACATCAAGGTGGACAACAAACACATGAAACGATGTTCAGCATCACTCATCATCAGGGAAATACAAATCAAAACCACACTGAGATACCACCTCACGCCAGTCAGAGTGGCTAAAATGAACAACTCAAGAGACTATAGATGCTGGTGAGGATGTGGAGAAACGGACACCCTCCTACACTGTTGGTGGGAATGTAAACTGGTACAGCCACTCTGGAAAACAGTGTGGAGGTTCCTCAAAAAACTATCAATAGAACTCCCCTATGACTCAGCCATAGCATTGCTGGGGGTTTACTCAAGGGATACAGAAATGCTGATGCATAGGGGCACATGTACCCCAATGTTCATAGTGGCACTTTCAACAATAGCCAAATCATGGAAAGAGCCTATATGTCCATCAACTGATGAATGGATCAAGAAGATATGGTTTATCTATACAATGGAATACTACATGACAATGAGAAAGAATCAAATCTGGCCATTCGTAGCAATGTGGATGGACCTGGAGGGTGTCATGCTAAGTGAAATAAGTCAGGCAGAGGACAGACACCATATGTTTTCACTCATAGGTCTACCAGGAGAAACCTAACAGAGGACCATGGGGAGGGGAAGGAGGAAAAAGAGTTAGGGAGAGGGAGGGAGACAAAGCACGAGAGACTCTTGAATACGGAAAACAAACTGAGGGCGGAAGGGGGAGTGGGAAATGGGAAGGGGGATGATGGTCATGGAGGAGGACACTTGTGGGGAAGGGCACTGGGTGTTATATGGAAACAAACTTGACAATAAACTATAAATTAAAAAAAGTTATATACACATGATGAAACAAATAAATGTTTAAAGGAAAAGATAAAAATGAACCAAACAATAAAAAAATAAAAAAATAAAAAAAAAATAAAAAACCCACAATACATTAGTTCAAAGAAGAAAAACACAAATTCTCAAAATAGTGCCAAATTAGTAATCATAGAAGCCATAGTCTACTGTTTTATAGTTTCTTCTGGGTTTGTTTGGAAATCATCCCTAAACAAAAAGTAAAAAATCATTAAATAATGTTGAAAATTTCATTATTTAAGACATTTTCTTTCCCAAATTTGCATGGCAAATTCTTTCCTAAAAGACTTATTCATTCTGAAATTATTACATATTTTGAGGAGTTTGGTTACAACCAGGGTATATATATATATACTTATGTTTTTTTTGTTTATATTTGTAAGAGGCTTGGAAGCTAATAAGAATATTTTCTATTAAACTATCTCAAATTTAATTTGGAACAAATAATTGGTATTACCCATTTTGTTTACCTGTAGTTTCACCTTACAAAACTTAGTTTTGCTTTTTTTATTTAATTTTTTTTTTTTTAGCATTTATCTATCTTTGAGAGACAAAGATTGACAGAATGTGAGCAGGGGAGGGGCGGAGAGAGAGGGAGGCACAGAATATGAAGCAGGTTCCAGGCTCTGAGCTATCAGCACAGAGCCTGATGCAGGGCTCGAACTCACAAACGGTGAGATCATGACCTGAACCAAAATTAGACGTTCAACCCACTGAACCACCCAGGAGCCCCAATAGTTAGTTTTAGAAGATAACTTTAAAAAATTCATTTCTTAAAATAGATATTTGGGTTGATTAATTTTTTTTGTCATTTTTGTTCAGAATATGAAGCAGCTCCAGGCTCTGAGCTATCAACACAGAGCCTGATGCCAGGCTCGAACTCACAAACTGTGAGATCAATACCTGAACTGAAGTTAGACGCTCAACCAACTGAACCACCCTGGAGCCCCAATAGTTAGTTTTAGAAGATAACTCTAAAAAATTCATTTCTTAAAATAGATATTTGGGTTGATTAATGTTTTTTGTCATTTTTGTTTCTACAAAGCAGTAACCAAATTATGAAAGAGGCTACAGATTTTTAGGAAATTTATACAAATTTGTTTAAAATATTAACAAATATGACCACAGTAACATTTATTTTTTAATAAATTTAACCAATAGTATAAAGTAGGATGGATTGTAACTGATACTTATGCTATTTAAAAATAAAAGATAGTAGGATTCAACTAAATTCTTCTGTCAGGTGTATTTGTTTTTTACCACAGTAAGTACATTTTACTATCCTTATTAATTTTGTAACATACTTCTGAAAGCATGAAAACATTACTTTTTCTGTCAGCTTTATTTATTTTTATCTACCACCCAAGAGAACTGATATACTTTTTATTAGAGCTAAAATACAAAATTTGATAATGCTGAAACTTGTCAAGTATAGCTTATATATGCTAAAGTGATTAAAAACTTTTAAGAGATTTACATTAGAATATAAGGGAAGCTAAAATGAATCCCTAAATTGAAGTTTTTTGTTTGAAAAAGAAGGGATGTCTCTGCATAAAAAAATTCAATTCAATAAATATTTACCATGCCCTTCTTATACACTAAATCATTGAGGAGTTCATGGTGAATGGAAAGATATTTTATTCTTTATTGTATTTGCAGCTGGTTCTTTAAAGTTAGCAGTTTAATATCAACATCCGGTGGTTTACTGCTGCTGATCAATCCTGAAATTTCTACTGATAAGTTTCTTGCTCTGGGCTCATCCAATGTCCAATTCAGGTGAGTGACCAGAGAAAGATAATGATTTGCTTTTATTTCAAACTACATTTGTTAAGTGTATACTGGGAAGAAAAATGTTAAGAAACTTGGGATCCATTTTACTCTCATTCCTGAGGCTGGGAGGGTCACTTTGACCAAAAGACAGCAGTTGATCCTTATCTAATTTCTTCATGAACATAGTAATAACTAAATTTCTGGCAAACAAAATTAAGAAAATACACCAGCAAAAAGAGTCTCTATGACCATAAAATATATACTTCCATAAGTATATTGAATTCTGAATGCCCATGATCTAAGATTGCTTATGATAAACAAACTGGGAATCTATAGATACATAAAGCATTGTTCCCTGAAAAATGTCACATATGTTGTATATCTATGTGAATAAAAATTGGGGATTTTTATAGCTGAATTTGATCCTGACTCTGTAAGTGAGAAGATTATACATTTCCCCAACTTAAGGCTTTGACTTTTTAAGTTGGGCAAGAGGATACATCCAGTGTGGGTAGAAAAACACACTGAATGTACTGGAACTCTTCCTACATCTCCAGTGCCCTTACCAGCTTATTTACTTGAAAGTCTTAACAAAGTTTGAAACTGAATGAAATATTTGATTTGTGTGAGTTGGATTTCAATCTGATCCTTTGTGTTAACTCATGTGTAAAAAGTGTTTAGTGGGATTGGCATGACTTTTATTTTCTAATAATGAAAAGTATACACAAAAAAAGACTTGCTTCCGGGTGCCTGGGTGGCTCAGTTGGTTGAGTGTCTGACTTTAGCTCAGGTCATGATCTCATGGTTCATGGGTTCAAGCCCCATGTGGGGCTTTGTGCTGACAGCTCAGAGCCTGCTTTGGATTCTCTTTCTCCCCACTCTCTGCCCCTCCCTCACTCATTCTCTCTCTCTCTCTCTCTCTCTCTCTTTCTCTCAAATAAATCAACATTAAAAAAAAACTTGCTTCCTTGTCCACGTTTCTTGTTTTTAAGAAAATCTATAGAATATTTGCTTTCTCTTTTAGATTCCTTTAGAAAAGTTTCAATGTAGATAATATTTTGGAAGAATAGAGATGTCTATGATTTAGGTAATAAAGCTGATCGCTGTTTCAGTTTAACTAAAATTTACCATGTGACATTTAGTTTAAAAATTCATTTGAGAATTTGTATGCCCTTGCAAAATTAATCAGGCAGAAATGAGTTTTCTCTATGAAGATTTGCTCTTATTTGTTTTCTTGTGCTTATTTTAATTTCGGTCTAAGAACAATTTCTCCATTGTTGAAAATGTGAATAATTAGTATGCTTGGTGAATGTATTACCTGGTTTTAAGCGCCCCTCAGGAATATTGGGAAGCTGCCTTCCCTTTATTGGTTTTGCTACTGCTCTGGGCTTTCCTTACACTGGAAGCATTTTCATTGAATATCTACTTATATAATTATTCCTAAATTATAAAAGACAACTTCCATGTGTTGGCCTGAATCCATACCTACATTTCAAAATGAGAAATCTAAATGTCTAATATCTTTGTAAATTATTATCAGTGACCTAAGAACATGCAATGTGCTATTGAAGAATTATAGTTTTATGAAAAATAAAATGTGTGTTACATAGTATAAGTTAGCTACTAACTTAGGAAATAATTGCAACATGTATTTCAGGGAGATGTTTTGTTGGATGAATGACTGGATAAAAATTGTATTTTTAAATCAGTCAATATTATTAAGCTAACAATTTAAAAACAAAACAAAATAAACACAACGCAATTACATAACTAAATAAATGATACAAGTGACAGGAATAACAGGTGCTCTTTTTGACCAGTGGGTCAGGTATTGTGACTAAGTAAGACCATTTGTTCAGTATATTCAGATGTTCCATCACCTGTTATGGAAATTTAACCAGGTAGTTGTTTGAGTTTCTCAATTCAATTTTGAAATTATGAGTGACATTTTAAGAAAAGGTTACCGGTAAAGTTTGATTTCTCCGAAGAAGTTATTAAATACATTTTGACTTTGTAATCAGTACTCTGAGAGATTATTTTTGAAATTCTTTTCCTTTGAGATGAGCCAGATGGTGGCATCATTTTCATTCAAAATGTAGTTTTGAACTTTATTATCTGAATATTTTGGTTATTTCCATAACATTGGATTCTGAGTGATGTTTTTATGTAGATTTAAGTTTAAACAAATTTATCAAACGTCTGGTCTAGTCCAAGCATGTTGCTAGGAGATAGGGATAAAAAGATGAATGCTGCCTGCCCTTGTAAAACATATTTTGCTCTGGGAGGCAAAACTTTTAAACAAATAGTTCCAATTATGACTTTTATTATACTATTCTAGAAACATATAGATGTCACAAAATTGATACAAAACACAGGGGTTATCACCCTATGTTTCTCTCATGCAAATAAAGCAAAGCGTAAAGAGAAAATAACACCTGATTTGTCTTCTAAGGAATAGGTGTTTACTAAACAAAGGGAAAAGATATTTTGGATAGAGGTGAAAGTTTGTACAAAGCCATGGAAGGAAACAACAATGCTGGTTTGAGTTTACATGTAGAAAAGTATGAAAAAATGATAATAACAACTGTGAATATGCTATCAAGCTACAAAATCAAATAAATGGCCAGAAAACACACGCATCAGCCCTAGTAATTATTGGGAAAAACAATGAAACTGGATCTGTGGCAAGAATGTGGATCCCTGTCGTCCATTACATTCTGGGGTAGAGTTCAGGCATACAGCAGGACCAGTGGCCATTCTCTGGAAGACTTAAGCATTGGGCTGTGAGGATATTTAAACCGCACAGAGAAGAAACCATCATCCCTGGCTTGACAAGGAACTGGGACTGAATAACACTGCACAAGACAGAACCTTGGCTCCAGTCTAGATGCTCCAGGTCAGCATCTATGGTTGGAGGAATACCAGTGTGGGGACTATCATGGTAGAGCAGCAGCTGGATTCCAAGTCTTCTGTTTACATCTCTATAATGTGCCAGGCCAGCGTCATGATCCTCCATTTCAACCTCATCCAGAGTTGGCTCCCTAAGAGCTAGGCAGTGGTTAGTTTCCATGGAAATTTGTAGGAGACTAACCTGCAGAGGATCCACCTTGGATCTTAGGATCCAACTTAGACAAGTTAACCCTTAGCTCTCACATATCCTAAGTGTTTAGAACAAATCCTGGCATAAAATAACCTCTAAATACTTTCCTTACTATTTTCTAATTATACTCAGTTTGTGGTAGAGCTAGCATTTAAAATCAGGCCTGCTTGACTTTTCAGCACACATCTTTAAAAACCGTGCCATGATGACTTTAGCATCATTCTGTGTATATTCATTCATGTTCAACCTTATGTCCAGTCGCTATGGAAGAATAAAGGGATCTTTTCCTTTTTTTTTCTGCTTCCTGGTAGACCTAAATGTACCAGGAAATAGAAGAAAGAGATTATTTTTCCTTTCTGTTTATAACACATAAATGAAAAAAATCAAACAACACATTTTAAAAATATAAGTGTTGACTGAAGATCATATACAACATCAAAGACTACATAACATGTTGAGCATATTTTTGTTAAAAAATATATTTATGTAATGCCACAGTTGTTGCTAATTGTGTTTGCCCCTTCCAGTCTTTCTTCATGTAACAAAACTTACATGTAGACCCTTATTAATTACCCTATGATTGTGGTCATATGACCTAAGTGCATCAAAGATATTCCAAACATATTTCTTTTTTTAAGTTTATTTATTTATTTTTGAGAGAGACAGAGAGAGAGACAGGGAGAGAGAGAGCTAATCGCAAGCAGGCTACATGCTACCAGTGCAGAGCCTCATGCAGGACTCTATCTCACAAACTGAGATCATGACCTAATCTGAAATCAGAAGTCATATGCATAACTAACTGAGTCACCCAAGCACCAGCATATTTTGAAGTATGGGTGATGAGAAATAAACATTTTGTAATGTTCTCGGAATATAAACTCAGGATTCTACATAAGTGTTTCTGCAGCAATGTAGCCTATCTTTATCATGGTGGGAGAATTAAGTTGAATGACAGAAAATAAAATTTAAAAGGGAAATGCAAACAGTAGAGAAACCTTGGTTTCAATAGTAATGTTGGGTCAGTTTCCTACATGCTCTTCTGAGTTAATGCAATCAATGATTCCAATAATTTAGTTGAGTTTGTTTGTTCTACTTGTAACTTTATTCTTGACTGGCACAAATATATTTTTGAAATATCTAGGCTAACTTTTGAAGGATAAAAACAAAGGCTAAAAAAATGTGGTGGGCATGAAGTAATTATTTAACAAAAAATTCAGAAATCGTAGTTTAGGAGATAATGTGACAAAGGTCATGAAATTGGGCGACATTTTCAGTTAAGAACTAACCTGGGAGTTACTCCTCCATGAAAATTCCAAAAGCATAACTATTTTATCATGGCAATGGCTGATATGAGAATGAACAAAAACTGAGTAGGATCTAGGATAGACTCCATTTCTGAGCACATGATATGCAAAGCACGCTGGAGGCTGTGGGTGCAAAAATAGTGGAAATACATTTTACACAAACTTTGAAATAAGCTTCCAATTCTCTCGTTTTTAAAGTTCATTTATTTATTTTGAGAGAGAGAGTGCACACACGCAAGCAAAGTGGGGGAGGGGCAGAGAGAGAGAAAGACAGAATCCCAAGCAGCCTCCACACCATCAGCGGAGAACCCTACACAGGGCTCAATCCTACGAACCGTGAAATCATGACCTGAGCTGAAATCAAGATTCAGATGCATAAATAAGTGAGCCACCCAGGCGCCCCTCTCTTTTTTACTGTTGTTGTTTTTGTTGTTGTTTTTGTTGTTGTTGGTGTTAAAGGGAAGGTTGTCAAGTGGAATGGAATAGAACAAGATTATCATAGAACAGAAATTATAAGTGAATCAGAACCTCTGAGTACAAGAGTGGAAAAAAGATGAAGGTGAAATCAGGATCTTATCCAAGTTTTTAAATGGAGTGACTGGGTACATTCTGAAGAGACTAGCCAAGATAAGAAATGGATAGAAAAAACATATTTTGTTGTGAAAATTATTGGTTCCATTTGTGATATTTTGTGGTATTTGTAGTATTCTGAGGCAGTCAGATGGAGACATTTAGTTGTATGTATAAACTGAAAGCTAGAGGAAGAATCAAGACTAAACTTTATGGTTAGGAAAACACAAAGAGAACAAAGAAATAATTTAAGTCTTATCCAAACCCTAGAGGTGACATAGGTTTTCACTTCAGGTAAACACAGCATGCTGAGATCTATGTATACATTTAAGATGATTAAATTTTCATTATTTTAAACTATGATTTAATTGATTTTCTACTCCTGTCTATAATTTTTACTCAATATGTTCTAAAATGTAACCAACCCAAACTTTATCTATAATAACCACTACTTAGCTGGACTAGATACTCCAAGTTTCTGAAATAATTTGTACTTACTAACTGAAATTTGTTCACTTTGTCCCACTTATCAATCTTTGAATATATCTGAAAAAATTGAAACTTTTTATAGGGTTACCATTATAGGCAAAAAAAGTAATTAAAAAAACTGAATATTCATGAAATGACAATTTGATGTGCACATTTGATACAAATTTAATTAATACATACATTTATATAGCTGTAAATATATAATCTGTATCTCTTCAATATTTAGATATATATCTGTATCTGCTCAATATCAGATATATACTATGTATCTCTAATACAAACATTAGATGGAACTAATATATAGTGTAATCTTGTTATTAATATTAAATCTTAGACTAAGTTATTAAAAAATAAGACAGGAAGCCAATGGAATTTTTTCTGTTCTAAGTAATTCTGTATCCTGGTCTGTTTTTGTTCATTGTTCTGCTATTCCTTATTCCCATTTCTGATTACAATGGCTGTTGTCATTTCTTTTCTTGCTTACTGCTGTCACCTACTGCCATTCTCCTTAACTTAGTCTTCCCTTGGCTTAGAAATTTTCTCTACCTGAAGAAGAAATGATCTACAACACAAATCTGACCAGGGAGTTATTAAATTTAACTCATTAACAATGTTCCTTTCCCTCTCTGATAGAAACATTTGGTAAGTAACTGCCATGTGGGAGAAATACAGAGGAGTCTCACATGGATTAACTGAACTTCATTGACTCATTTAGGGGAAGTTATTATGGAAAAACAAATATAAACAACAGGCTAGCATGGTGAAGGAAACACCTGTAAGTAAACGTATTTTGTGTGTTTAGAAACCAGATGTTCAGATTGCTTCATGATAGAAAAACCAAAACAAAACCAGTGAATCCAAAGGTGACTCAGATGGTGTTTAAATCACAGGAACTCTGGTACATCATACCAAACTATATCAGGATACTCTTTCCACTTTTTGCTTTGTTTTATTTCTTTCCCTTTTCTCAGGAATCTATACTATAGATTATTCCTTCTCACTCCTATATGTTTATCTGTCTTTCTTCTCAACAGGATCATTTTTCTTCAAGTTAAATTTATTTTATTTTTTCTAAAAATTTAAAAGATAAAATAGATCAATCTCCCACTTGACCTCTGTTGGCTTTGAAACTACTACACTCTGTCTCCTCCTTTCCACAGCCAAAACATTCAAGGAGTTTCCTTCCCCCACCTCTCATTGGCTCTTCAAACCACTCCTTTCTAGTCTTCACCATTAACACCCTCCCGAAAGTGGAAGTCTCACTAATTGTTTCAAAGGCCTCTGTTACTAAACCCTCTGTAAGGAAACCCAGAGTCAGAAAAGTCTCTCTCATTTTATCTTCTCAACAGCACTCAAACTTGTTTACAATTTCCTGTATTTTGAAGTTTTTTCTTCCCTTAGGTTTATGATGCCAACTTTTTCTGGCCTTTGTAATTAAATGTCTACACATTTTCTTCCTCTCATTTGAAGGCGGGATTCTGCAAATTGAAGCTTAGCCTGTTAATCTTCATCTAATGTCTGTATTTATACTTCTCTGCAGACAAACCACAAACTGAATTTCTATCTAGATCAGTCTAGCTCTACAGAATATTCCACTATCATGGAATTGTTCTATATCTGTACTGGCTAAACCAGTATCCACTAGCTACATGTAGCTGTCAAGGACTTGAAATGTGGCTAGTGAGACTAAATTATTAATTTTGTGTACTGATTAGACTGTGCAGATCTAGACCTCTCAGTGATCTACTTGGCTTACCTCTTAGAATCTCTGAAAACTACCTATACTAAAAAAGCAAGATTGAATTTATTTTCCTTCTATCCAACCTGTTTTTCAGATTCTATCCCTTGTCCAGTTAAGTAAGTAGAAACTCCAGGATTCATTACAGTCATTGACCTCTTAAATTTCCTTATAGATATTCCCTTCTAAATATCTCTCAGATCAGTCTACATGCTCTATATTTCCCAGTAACCACCCAGTCTAAATCACCATATCTGCCTGTTTTGCTCCAACATTGTCTCTTACTCTTCTCTTAAACATGCTATAGAGACAGCCATAGTATTTTTGATGCAGTACAAATCTTCTTGTATTCATTGCCCCAACTACCCAATTTGAAGCTTTCAGAAAGTTACATTTGCTTTACGGTATAAAAAGAACTTCTTTAAATGGCCTATGGAGACTTACATTTCTTACACCATCTCTACCCCACTGACATCTTCTCTAACCATGCTTCCCCTTGCTCAATGTCTAGGCAATATCAAATACATAATTATTTGCAGTATTTGTCTACTTTTTAGCAGCTTATAAAGCACTTTTATAAGCTTTATCTAAATTAATGCTCACATTCTCCCAAGCTTTCCTTCCTCCAGCCACACAGATTTTTTTTTTTTTTTTTTTTTTTAGTTCCTTGAACACACTATACTGCCTTCAACTACAGGATCCTGGAACACATTTTCATCTGTCCCATTGTATCCATCTTCATCTAATTTCTTCTAATCTACCTCCATTTTTCTCATTATATGTTTAAGAAGTTAATGAAGTTTAAGTTTCAGGGACTCTCACTTACAGGGGCTGCTTCTGTGATTCTCTATGCCTAATTTGAATTATTTTCCTTGAAGTGGGACTGCAAATTGTGTAAGATTAGGGTCATACCAAACCTGGCTCTAATGGTCATAATATATAGTAGCTTTACTTCTAAATTTGTTTTTAAAGCCTGATGATGGCTCAGCAGGTTAAGCGTCTGACTTCAGCTCAGGTCATGATCTCGTGTCATGAGTTTGAGCCTTGCATCAGGCTCTGACAACTCAGAGCCTGGAGCCTGCTTCAGATTCTGTGTGTGTGTCTCTCTCTCTGCTCCACCCCTACTCATTCTCTCTCTCTCTCTCTCTCTCTCTCTCTCTCTCTCTCTCAAAAATAAATAAAAATATCAAAATAAATAAATAAAATAAAAAATTTTAAAGCCTGATGATGATTGCTTATTTGTGTGAATTCTGATAATGAATTGGGATATATATATAATGTATAATTGTGTTGTATATGAAAAACTTTATAATTATATATAATTATATAATTATGTTATATCCCTAAAACTAAAACAATGTTATATGTCAATTATATCTCAATTTAAAAAAAGAGCAATTTTTGTAAGGCAACCAACTAGTGCTTCTCTAAGTAGAATCCTATTCTTCTTCTGCCTACCAGAGTACTCTTTCATGCTTTGTACCTCAGAGGATAAACTTTGAAAGTATTGGTACATTATTATTTTATTATAAAATGTTGTCACTAAAATACTCCTATTGCCAAAATTTTTCTTATAAAATAATCTCTAAAACAAAATTTTGATAAATATAATGTAACATATTCATTTTGCTGATAAAATGTAATAGTGTGTATATTTCAATAGTAACATTTATATATGTGTTTGAAATAGGTAAAAAAGAGAAAATATGCCCACTAATGTTCATCAAATGATATAATAATTTTACTCAGAATATGGATTCAAATGTTAGAAAGATCAAATATATTTCCTCTACCTTGTTTTAAAAATCTTAAAAGTAGCTGCAAATTCAAAGCAATAAAATCTGGTATGTTTTAATCCATTAGATTACATAGTCATGACAGTATTTATAATGTTTTAATTAACTTTTTCTTCCTGTGTAAACACTGACCACCACTTCTTACATTTAGGAAATTTTTGCTATATAACTTCAAACGTGTGTTCTCTATTGAATATAACAGTTTTGAAATACTGATTTTCAAGGAGCAAAGGCATAAACTAAAATTTTTATTATGAGAGTAAAGGGTAGAACATGAGAGCTATAGGTTAATAAGTTGTTTAAATCCTTATGTGTCTGCAAGAGGTGTAAAAGTGCACAATACATTCTTTATAGGGAGAATTCTTGAAGGTACAAATTTAACATACAAAATGAGAAAAAAATTCACTCCAAAGTTTGCAATTTTATTCAGAAAAAGAAGCTTTCAATTTTGTTAAAAAATATGGCAACATTCCTTAAAGATTACTTCAGTAATATTTACAGATATTTTGATCATTGGGTATTTCAGTGAAAGCATTAAGCAGAAAGGAGAAAAAGAATTTAAGATATGCCAGAAGAAACTTTGGAGTTAAATTTAGGACTTTTAAATATAAACTTTATCCTTCAATGTAGTTTACTTTCTCTTTGTAAGATAAATTTACAAATGACTGTTCTAGTTAAAAGCATTACCCATTATAAATGTTGACCAATTATCAGTTGCCTACAATGAAATCTAAGAGGTAACATATCAAAATTAATACAGGAAATGAACATTTGAGGAAAAGTATAAAAAAAAGTCATGATGTATCATTCCTTTTATGAGGTCATCTATATGTTTACCCGAGAAAAATAATTTGAGTTTTCACTCAGAACCATTTCTTTTTTTTTGTTTTTTAACATTTATTCATATTTAAGAGACAGACAGACAGAGTGTGAGCAGGTAAGGGGCAGAGAGAGAGAGACACATACACAGAATCTGAAGCAGGCTCCAGGCTCTGGGCTGTGTGCACAGAGCCCAACGCAGGCTTGAACTCACAAGCTGTGAGATCATGACCTGAGCCAAAGTCAGATGCTCGACTGCCTGAGCCACCCAGGAGTCCCCAGAACCATTTCTTAAAACTAAAAATTACTCATGAGTACTCAACTGATGGAGGCACTTAATATTATTGAACTTATGGTTTTTATTTTTTAAGAATCCGTGCAAGAATCTGTTTGGTGCTAAGGTAACTACTCATTCTTCTACTAGTGGAGAGAAAGATACACTGTAAAATATTTTTTATTGAATGTTCACCTGGAATGATCCCCTGATTACCTAGATGATGGAACCTAGGAACACAAGTGTTAAGTGACTTGCCTGAGGACCAAAGTCTTAGAGTTACCAATTCAATAGTATTCTAGAATACATGTTGCCAAAGGAATGAACAATACTAAGGCTCTTTTGGTAATACAGAGAGTTATTTAGTTGAACACCAGTGTCTATCAAGATAAGATTAACCATTTTGTACATTAACTCCCAGACGTCATAGCTGAGGCAGAACCTTTGTTTTGACAGAAAGGACTGTTGATGTTATCATGATGGAAGCTTCTCTGTATATTTAGTAACTAGCACAGTGCCAGGTACACAGTTGATGCTCATTATTTGTTGAATTAGATTGAATATATCTCTTAAAATTCTGAAGTTTGAATATTTATTTTAAAGTAGCTATTTATTAACATCACACTAAGGAAGATTTAAATAATTACAGATTCAATGACTTTTCTTGTAATACAATACAGATTTTCTTTAAAAAGCATGATCCCTCAAATCTCTATAATTCTATATTTCAGAGTTTAAAATTGCATTTAGTTTAAGCAATTCAAGGAACACAATAAGCAACGATACTTTGTAGAATATATACATTTAAATAAGTCAAATTACAAGACATAAAATGAGGTAATAGGAAAAAATTGTGAAGACGGATATGAACATTGTAGTCAATGTCTCTCATGTAGACACTGAACATGTAAAAATGTCCCCCCGCTTAATTGAGAACATAAGAAGTGGGGATCCTCCTAAGGTCAGTATGTGAGAGAAGTAAAGTATATGAGACAGAATATATGTCATGTCAAAGTATATGACAGAAGTCATATTGGACTTATATTGTAAAGAGTAGAAAAGGTATACTCTATTTCAATTCAGATTTTCAAATTGTCTTAAGGTTATTTTTTTTCCTTTGGCAGGAAAAACAGCTTTTATTTGGCAAAAAGTTTTTTTTTTTCCTGAAAATAACTTACATGTCAAGAAAATGATGAAAAGGAAATTGCTTGGAAAATTGCAAAAAGATAGCATAGACATGAAAACCTGAATATGTTTTTTAAGGGCATAAAACTTTAATACAAAGTTGGGGGTTCTGCTAAATTTTGTCTCACTCTTTATATACACAGAAATTAATTTTTGACTCAAATTTTGGTCAAATTTTTGGAAATTTTGTTTCATTATTCACTTTTTATTATTTCTCCCTCAGAACATTTGTGAGGCTCTTTCTTCATTTAGTTTTATCCTGGTGTATACATCTCTACTATTTTAAATGAAATATTTGAAACTTGGTTCGTTGAATTTGAGGAAATACAGATAATAAAACTTTCATTTGGCATACGTCCTTACATTGCTTTTGGGTTCAAATGAGGCAAAAAAGTTAACAGCCTTTCTGAAAAATAATGTATATTGAAATTGTTGAAGAATTATTTTTATTAAGAAGCCTAAGTATTAAAATTCAAATTGCATAATTCTTCAATGCTCATTATGTCTAAACTTCCTTTGAAGAATATATAATATTCAAGTTATTTTTTCATGGCATTACTTTATTTTTTCTGAAATATTAATAAACTACTACATCCTCTAAAGTGGATTATTTGCGAAATATTAAAAATTATAAAATATTGAAAATTTTGCATTTACTAAAACTTATTGTTTTATTTCAAAAGGTAAGATACAGGTAAAATACAATAAGAAACAAAAGGTAAACATACAGATAAGTTTAGCATTAAATTATGTTCTTCATAAGGTTTCCTGTTCTTAATTTTCCCCAAATCTATTCTTCTAGGGTTTTGATTTGTTTTATTTTGTTTTGTTTTGTTTTGTTTTTGGCCTATATTTCTTTTTCTTTTTTGTTTAAAATTAGAGATTATCTGCTCATGTACAAGATGATATCTTGTCATCTAGAGATGACAAACTCAAAACATGTGGTTTTTTATTCAATATTCTACTCCTTTGAGCAAATTAGGCAGCCAATAGGTATACTTGATGTGAAGCTATGCATCCATTGCATATTTTATTTGAAAACTTTCATCAGTATGAATTTCACTATAGGCAGTTTTAATGTAAACAACTGATAGAGTACTGCTTATAAGACCCTGCCAATGTTTATAGAATCTTATTTAACTTGATATTGCAAAGCAAGAAGAGGCATTTTAAACATTTTTTAATGTTTATTTATTTATTTTGAGAGAGAGAGAGAGAGAGAGACCATGTACAAGTAGAGGGAGGGGCAGAGAGAGAGAGAGGGAGAGAGAGAATCCCAAGCAGTCTCCATGCTGTCAGCACAAAGCTGGACGTTGGGCTAGATCTCTCAATGTCCTGAGCTGAAATCAAGAGTCAGATGCTTATTTGACTGAGCCAAACAGGCGCCCCCATTCTAAACATTTTAAGAATAGCATAGGGTATTAAACTGCCAGAAATGCAATCAATGGCTAGGAGTAAACCTTTTTTTAAATATTTAATGCAGAGTTAAATTTTATAAAATGCCAAGAATTACCTTCAGAAAGAAGAAAGACATTAATATTTTAAAAGATTGAAGAATTTGAAATAATTACTATTAGCATAAAACATTTTGGAAAGTTAGATTTTAAATTTACATGGACATGGACTTATTTTGTAACTTTCAGGGAAAAATGGAATTCCCATAACAGAATAGATAAAGTTGGCATATAATAAATATAGTTATCAGAAAGTGTGTGGTTAATTTTTTTGATTTATCAGTTTTAATTGTAAATGTTACAATGAACAAAAATTTAAATCTATATCCATACTGAAAAAACTAATATTAAATCTAATAATAATAATGATTGCTAATAATTATTCAGACATTTAGTAATAGAGGTAAAACTAAGAACCAGCTTTGTTCAGTTTCTCTACTTATACCTTTTCAAATAGTTTCAGACAAAAATATTTTAAATATGTAATTACTGAAAAATTGATAATATTTTTCTTTACAGTCACCACTCTTCCTATATCTATTTAAGGATGTGTTTTGTTTCTGAAGAATTTATAAATTAAAAAATATTATTTAATTTCTTCATGTTTTCATCTAATGTCTGACTTTGTGATATTTTTCTAACCCAGAATTTAATTATTATATCCGTTGGGATTTTATTTGGGGAATGGTGTAAGATATACATTTTTTTTCTAAATAAGTACCAATTTATCATGATAACATTAAAGAGTATTTTCTTAAAAAGTTAAATTAAAAAATTTTAAAAATAAAGAGTATTTTTAACATACTAAATGGGAAATGGCACATTTATCGTAAACTAAAATCACATACATATGCATATACATGGATACATACTGGTCCACTTGTCTACTTTGCATTAGTATCACATAGCGATGACTTAATATCTGAAATAATATGAGTAATCACAGGAATCAAGTATAGAACTCTGATTCAGACCATGGATTATGGATCCAGAGTTTGTTTAAATTCCTACTCTACCATTTGTTAACTATGTAACTTTATGCAAGTTAAATAATCTATTTTCAGATTCTCTCAAATGAGAATAAAATTGTATTATCACATAATGTTGTTATAAACATTGAATTAATATATATATAGTGCTTGGAAAGCTTGACAACATACATATATGTGTTAACTCTTATGTTAGCAATATATTTTACATTTTTAAATATTCTCATGAATTTTCTTTTTAAATTAAATTTGGGGATCCATAAAAACCTGCTGGAATTTTTATTGTGATTATATTACATTTTAACATTTATCTCACTTCACAAGTAACCCTTAAATTCTTCTTCCTTCTGAGAATGTAAGCATTAAAAGTAAAGTTATATTCCTTTCATTTGAGACCACTTGGAATGTTCCATTGTAGATTTATTTTTCTATATATGTAAAGATGTACATATGAAGCCAAACATGTTGCATTATATTGTTGGTATTATTTTCCTTTTACATAAGTGATATCTAGGTATAATTCATCTTGGTTTTTGAACAATATATCCTCCAGATATTTTGACCTTTTTTAAACATCTACTTATTATTCCATATAGTTTGCTGATAAACATAGAATATGTGCCTCAAATATGTAAAAATATGCTAACGTGAATATAATTTTCATGCTTTCTTTTGTGCATGTGTTCAAGTTTTTCTCTAGGTTAGATATCAAAGAACAGAATTTACTGGCATTTTGAAATGATCAAATGTGTTTTAAAGACAAAGGGCAAGAGTTGTGGAGAAGTGTTTCCTGGGACCTAAAAGGTATCATATGTGAGAAAGAACGTTTAGAACATTGGTTGGCCTGAACCAAGTGCTGGCTGGTGGAATATGAATAATGTATGCACTCATAGGCTCTTTTTATTCTCCTTATTTAAACTTGTTTATTATAAAATAAGATTTAAAAAAATCATGCAAAACAATACAGACTTTAAGGAGAACATATTTGTCACCACCACCCAGTTCAAAAAAAAAAAAAAAAAGCCACCTCCCTGCAGCCCACTGTGTGATCTTTCACAAACCCAACTCCCTCCTATCCTCCCAAATTAATCACTATTCTAACTTTTATATTAATAACTTTCTTTCATTACTTTATAGTTTTCACCTCTCAGTCTGAATCGCTAGATTTTATAGCATAGTCATATGTCTTTCACTCTTGTGTATATTGTCTTAATAACTTTAATATAGCAGCTTTAACTTTATATATTCCCTCTTGAGCTTATTCTTTTCCTAAATTTATTCCTTGAAGGGCCCATGGAATTTGACTGTAGGTTGAATTAAAAAAAAAAAATGCACCAAATCAATCTTGCATGAGGCTACAGTCAAATGCAGGTTGAATTAAAAATCTCGTGGGGTGCCTGGGTAGCCCAGTCAGTTAAGCACCTGTTTCTTGGTTTCAACTCAGGTCATGATCTCATGGCTTCGTGGCTTCCAACCGTGGTTTTGAGCCCTGCATCAGACTCTGTGCTGGCAGCCTTGGCGCTTGCTTGGGATTCTTTCTCTCTTCCTCTCTCTCTCTCTCTGCCTCCATCCCCCTGCTCATGCTCTCTCTCTCTCTCTCTCTCTCTCTCTCTCTCTCTCAAAATAAATAAACTTTAAAAAAATCTCTCAAAATCTCCTACATTTAGGTTCTGGCATTAATTGGGAAGAAGTAGTCCTTAAAACTCAGCGTAGCAATGTGAGTAGAATCTACTGAAGCTTCAGGCTTGAGCCTGAAGACCTGCTGAGCCTTATTTTTCCATAGAACTACCACCTTTCCCATTGCTGGAAGAAATGAATCACTTTCTCTGAGGTAGCTGCCTTGCTGATCATCTTTAGAACCTACCCCCACGACTTAGCTTCTTGACCTGTGACCAGACACAAATCCCAGCAGCACTTATGGGTCTCATACAAAGGGTGAATCATTAGGAAATACAATAATTACAAGAATTACAAGATTATATATATTGTATTTATAATAATAAGTAGGGTCCTCTAGTACACAGGGCCTAGAGAAGGGTCACCTCTTGACTATCTTGCCTGGGTCCTAAGAGTGTTAACGTGATCCAATCTGCTAGGGATACATTTCTCTTATTATGACACAGTTGAGCATTTTCTTATTATACTCATTTATTTCAAATTTTCATCCATATTTGTCAGTGTATATATTTTATCCATTCTTCATTTGTCTTCTACATTTTTCTTGTTGCCTTGAAAGAGTTTCTTTTATCTTCCATACTGGCTCCATCTCCCACAAACACATAAAGACACCTTTCTTCTCCTCTTCTTTCAGCATTTATTATGAATTTATAGGATTATTGCTTTCTGGTCTTTAAGCTTTGCGGACGAATCATTAGGATTGATAATTCATCAATTAATTTTGTTTGTGTTATTCTTCACAGAACACAGGACCTTTATTTTTTCCTTATCGTTGTGCTTCAGGGATATCATTACAAGAAATATTTTTCCAACCCTAGGGCTAGAAATTTTTCTATTAATTTTTTGGTATATCATTCACAATTGCATTATCATTTAGGTTTTAATATATTGGGAATTTAGTATTGATGTTTCATTTTATCTCTATGTAGTGATCTCATTATACAGCACCATAATTATTGCCCCCACTGATTTTTTATGCAACATATCAGTTTTTAATTTTTTTAAATATGTGGGTCAATTTCTGTGCTAGTTTGTTTTATCTTTTAGTTCCAGTACAATATTTTTTATTATTATGACTTTTAAAGATAAGACTTTAAATATGTTAGGCTGAATTCTACCCCATATTTTGTTTTAAAAATTGTAAGCCTTAATTGTGAAGTTTAATTCTTCTACATACATTTTTCATTTAGATCTAATTATATAATATTGCTAGAATTGAGTGGAATTGGTTGGAATATATGCATTTTTAGAATCAAAGTTATCATATGTACAGTGTTATGTAATTCAATCCAGGTACATGACAGTTTTGTCTTTGTTTAGAAAGCAATTCTAATTGCTTTATATTTTTTGCTCCTATAATGAATTATATTGCATTTTCTATTCTTCTTCTTAGTTAGTTATGTCTGGTGTAGACAAATTCTATTGATTTTTATGTGTTTGTTATGTATAACAACCTTATCAATACTTTTGTATTATTTGTTATCGTTTCTTGGTTCCTGGTTGATTGTGTTCTTGGTTAATACATGTTTTCTGCAAATACTGTACTTTCAATTATATACAGACTCACTTAGTATTTATATCTCAGTACCTAAAACCTACCACTCCCACATAGAAAGAAATCTTTCACTTGCTTTTGTTTCCTAATTCAGATCCTTTTCCTTTACTATAACCATCCTTATTCTGGAATTTTATTTCTTAATGGTTTTTACATATTGAATCAACATTTTTTAAGGTTAACTATAGTATTTACGCTTTGCCTGTATTTTAGAGCCCATATCTTCATTCACTTTTGAAAATTTTTGCCGTGGTGTTCTATCAGCTACTAATCCTCTTAAAAAAGGGATCATAATGGGAAAATGTAAAATATCTTTATGTATCCTTATATATATTTGAAAAGATTACTCTAAACTCATCTAATATTTAGTGCTGCTAACCTTATTTCCATTATGCTTAAATGCATTGTTTTTATTTTTATTTTTTGAAAGATTTTATGATTTTCTTCATTCCTGTCAATCTCTTTAGCAATTAATTATAATTTTAGGTCTGCTTATGAAATTTCCTAATTTCCATTTATTAAGGATATGGTTATGTTTATGAATGTAGATATGAATATACAATTATCTAGTCAAATATATATTTTTAAAGAATCCAATGTGTCTGCTTAGTTGTCTCTCCATTTAAATTCCATCTAATCGCTTATGTTCAGACATTAATATTTTGATTTTTATAACCCAACAGATTTTCACCACCAACTTTGAAAATATGACATAGAGTTTCTTCAAATAAACAATGTTGTTTTTGCTATTAAATTTCAAATCAAATTCTTTAATTAAAAACTTATAAGGCTTATTTTATTTTTCTCCTCATCTAGAAACTTTGGTTTGGGAACTTTTTGTCTCTCTTTCAACTTCAAAAAGTATTGCATTTCTGCCTTTATTTTTGGTTTATCTTTCTTCTTCTGTTTACTGAAAGTAGATACTTTCCTTAGCTGATGCTACTTAATCTTTTTCATACCATGGTACACATAAAATTGGTGGTGATATTTATTGTGACCTATGGAATGCACTTACTAATAGGTCTGCCCTGAGACTCCAGGAGCTCCAGCCAACTCAGATGCCACCCTGAGGGCTGAGGGGATTTTTTCAAACACTTGTCACCCAGTTTTGGCAAATTTATTGGGAAACTCTTTTAATTGTATAATTCCCTGTTTCTTTCCACTCCCTTATGGAAGTTTATCTATGTGCTTAACTTGAAAAGTAACTTAAAAATGTATAGCTGTAAGCTGTGTTCTTCCTCTTTTATTCCAAGTCTCTTAGTGAGAATAGGTTAACTGCTTTTACAAATAACTCTGAAATTGCAAAACTATATTCAAATAAGGTTAATTTTACACTTATGTCATAGAGAAAGTCTTTATCTAAATAAGGCTTACTTCTCACTTATGCCATAGGACAACATGCAATGAATAGGAGGAATACTCTACCCTGTGTCATCTTTCAGGGACCTGGTCTCCTTTCTTCTACTGATCCAGGCTTCCTTATGGTCTTCAGAACTCTTCCCAGGACATTTCACATTCAGCAATTAGAAGAGAAAGGAGAGAGCATTAGAGAATAAATAATACAGATTTGGGGGGGGGGACGGGTGAGAGAAAGTACAAGCAGGGGAGAGGTGCAGAAGGAGAGAAGAGAATCTTAAGCAGGCTTCACGCTCAGCACAGAGCCTGATGCGAGGCTCGATCTCACAACCTTGGGATCACGACCTGAGCCAAAATCGAGAGTCAGACACAACTGACTGAGCCATTCAGGAACCCCGAATAATACAGAAATTTTAAAGGATTAGACAAACATGTCCCCACCAAACTGGAGAGAAGTCTAGGGAATATAATTTAACTTTGGGCCAGGGAAAGATGAGAAAAGAGGTTTAACGAACAACTAGGATTGCCTCTTCTCAGTTTCCCTTTCTTGGCACCAAATGTGTTAGTATGGTTAGAACACAAAAACACAACCACTGAGATTGAAGTGGGATTAAAAGTATATTATTGGACTTAAATCTTATGCAATTCTTGGAATAGTTAGAAAGTAATATCCTGGAAAGAAACATTTAGCAGATGTGGGAAAAGACACTAATTAAGGACTACAAAGAGCACCTGGAGGAGAAGTCTGTAGAAGACTGTTGGCCTGAAGTTGTATGTCAACAGAACAGGTACAAGAATAAAAGCTCCATCCAAAATAGAGAAAATGTAGAACAGACTGGAGTCAAAGTAAAACCTGTGAGGATATACTAGACTTTACCTCTGCCCCCCGCCCCCGCCACCACACCTCACACCCGGTAATATGATCTGCAAGAAAAATATGCCCTTTTTCACAGACCCATGCCCAGGTGTAGGCTATGATTCAAACTGAAGGAGACAGTTTTACAGAGTAAAAGGGCTTGTGATCCAGGTATCTGCACTGTGAGCAAGGAGCTCAGCAACGAGATGCCTGTAGCTTGGTGCTGATCATCAGGGAAACTGGCTACTGCTGTACTTCTCCCTTTCCAATCCAGCACAAATTTCTCTTATGGCAAAGCCTAGCCTAGAAACATATAGGGAACAGACAATATATTTCTAACTTAGCTTCAACTTATCATAAAACAATTTACAAAGTGCCTTGAAAACCCCCACTACACTGTATAACAATGACCTTGCAAAATGATATTAGTAAAAAGTAAAAGAAATATTCCCTGAAGTTCTGCATATTAATACATATTAGTGCATTCTTATGCTATGGACAGAGCAGTGCATGTTGGGTATATAATAACATGCTAAGCTCAATTAAAATTGTCCCAGGGATGAAAACAATGTATTACATTTCGCTTTGGAATCAAGGTGGAGAAATATCATTGACACTGGCAGAAAACTGTTACAATATCTGATTATTTTATTAACTAAATGTTGTAGTTATTTTCTTTAACACTAATTTAAAATTTCCTGCAATTTTAAATAATGTAAGGCTGTAGGCTCTTTAAACTTTAAGTTCAGTAAACTTTTGCTAAAAAAGTTTGCTTGTCAAGCAATTTTTTTTACCAGTTCTCACAGCTATCTAAACTTAGTCCCTTTTTCAGCATGTGACCTAAATGTGTTTTCTTTAAACAGAAAGAACCTAAAGAACAAGGCCTCAGGGATATGGTACTACCTGAGTCATTCACTCTGAGCCAGGAAAACATAAATACATTCTTTTCAAGGTAGTGGGGTTTTGTAAGGCACTGTAAATTGTTTTGTGATAGATGAACCCTAGGAAAAGACATCGATTCTGTTAAAACAATCAAAGAAACAATATTCGAGGGAAGAAATACACCCTAGAGTACACAGAGACATTAAATTATGAAGCTAGTGAGTGTTGACCCTTATCTGTGGCACAACTGAGACCACAGTTAAAACACTATCTATGGGGCTAAAGAATCTGAAACATGCCAAACTCTTACAACCAGGAAAATAGCTTTACCCAAGAGGTGATCAGATGACCATAATACCACAGAAAGGTAGGATGACAAAAATTTGATTTACAATATAAATGAGCATATCAAAATCTCCCAATTCTGGGGAAAATACATGATTTTATGTAGGGGCTGTAAAAAGATCCATTTTGACACAAATTTCCTGTTTCTAGGAGAAAAAAAAAATTTGTCATTCACCACAGGATTCTCTTTCTGGATTTGTTGGTTACAACATTTATTATATCTGATGGAAACAGAAGGAGGGGAAATGTTTTTCTGTACATTTTTCTTATGTTTTATCTTGAAGGCAGTCACCTACTTTTACTGTGAAATTTGATTATTTTTTATGAATTTCTTACCTAAGTAGAGTTATATAATTTAGTAATTGAGTAAAAATGAGAGAAATGAGAAAAAGAGGATGGTACAGATCCATAACAAGTATACATTATATATATATGTATATATATATATATATAGAGAGAGAGAGAGAGAGAGAGAGAAATATATATAATGCAATATAACTTTTACAATTATATATCTCATACATATATTTATTTATATATAACGTATAGACCGATAAGTGTACAAATTTCTAAATATTTATATAAATATATACATACATATATAATATGGGAAATATATATATTGACTCCCTTTTTCATTTATGTCTTTTTTTAAATGTTTATTAACTTTTGACAGAGAGGGAGAGCTTGCACAAATGGGGAGAGGCAGAGAGAGAGAGAATTTGGATCCAAAGTGATCTCTGGACTGACAGCAGAGAGCCCAGGCCTGATATGCGGCTTGAACTCATGAACTGTGAGATCATGACCTGAACCAAAGTCAGACACTTAGCATGTGAGCCACCCAGTTGCCCCTTCAGTTATGTCTCTTGACCTCTCTTTCTGTATAGTCACGTGCCTCAGTTCGGGGTGGTAGAACAACAAAAATGAAATAACCAGGGCAAATTTCTGTCTATGGACTGATGGAGTTGAGGTAAAGGAAAGCCAATTGATTCATTGCAGAATGATTTTTTGGGAGTCATTTTGTTCTGATTTGGTTTTCACATGAATGCAACTGAACAGAAATGACTCCTGTGTATTAGAAAAGAGATTGATAAATACACTGACTAGGAAAAAAATTTCTACTTTACTTTCTGTGCTGAGCAATGTTACATAACAGGAAGTAAAGGAGGTAGCTCTTCCTCAGAAAAGTACAGATAATATGATGTTGTCATCACACAGTAATAGATAGCATAGATTGGCTTAATATTTCAGAAATAAATCTTAATCCATATAAAATTTTAACATAGTAATAAGAGAATAATTTTTGAAGATGTGAGTCAATAATTTTAGAAAGAAATGGATTCCCTGGTCATCAAGCCAAGCACACACGTATACAAGTACAGACAAAAATAGAAGACATTAGAGTTAAACTTAGAATATATACCTATATGAATTTAGAAATAAATGTTTTTGTTCCAGAGCAAAATCAATATCAAAATAAAATATTGACAGATTTGTCTCTATAAAACCATAAAGCTTGCTGTCAAAACAAAACCCATAGAACCCCAACAAGCTTATAATTAAAATAAAAAGGCTTAACCAGTTTGGATAAAAACATTTGTAACAACTATAAAATTAGATCAATACTCTTAAGTAAATATAATATCAATAGAAAGACAAATGTAGTCTCAACTGAAAAAAAAGACAAAAAGCAAGAAAACATTTAGATTAGAAAAGAAAACAAGGGCTTCCAAAGATTTTTCTCAATGTTTAGCTACAGCATTAAAAAATAAATACGTAAACACATAACAACCAAAAATCCCTTTATTTGCGTAGCAAATTAACAATTTTTAAGACATTTTAATATTGCAATATTCAGTTCCAGTTAAGACTGTTTAAAAAAGATAGTCTTACGCAATATTAGTAGAAATTATATTGGTATAATCCTCTCAGAAATTTCACATTAATTAATCAATCAATTAATCTGTTCATTCGGTTTATCTGGACAAAATTTTCATCCTATTGAACTTACTAATTTTATTCTTGAGATATCCTGGAATCTATTACTGAAACTAATTGGAATTGTTAAAAGGTGTCAAGAACAGTATGTTAATAGAATCAAGAATAAAAGTTACATAATCCTCTCAGTAGATGGAGAAAAAGCATTTGACAAAAGTCAACAGTCTTTTAAGATAAATTCTTTCAACAAAAGAAAGTCCATATTTATTTTATAATTGACATATGCCCAAAGGCATAATTTAGCAGCAAGTCTAAATTTACTTAGACAATTTTAATACAAAATACATAAAAGGAATTTAAAATGTTTAGAGAATTAATTCTAATTTCAAAAAAAAAGCCAATAACATACCATATAAAATGTATATGAAATTGGTCTATATATTGTCAGATTGAATATTTACTTGGAACACATAGAATTCAGGGGAAAATAATCTCCATTTTTGACTCTTATTAATTAGAAATTATCTTTATATATTCTTTGCTATTTCCTAAAAGAAAGTTGTGTGTGTGTGTGTCACATTTTTTATTTTTTGTGACTGTTTCTTTTTTGTGTGACTATTTTTTTTCTGGGACTTTTTTTGTGTATATGTGTGACTACTTTTTGTGTGTAACTTTTTTTAAAGTAATCTTTAAGGGGCACCTGGATGGCTCAGTCAGTTAAGCATCTGACTCTTGGTTTTGACTCAGGTCACGATCTCACGGTTTATGAGTTTGAGCCCTGCGTTGGGCTCTGTGCTGCCACTGTGGAGCCTACTTGGGATTCTCCCTCTCTTGCTCTCTCTCTGCTCCTCCCCACTCACTCTCTTTCTCTCAAAATAAATAAATAAACTTAAAAAATAAATAAGTATTTAAGCTGAATGTGGGGCTCAAACTCACCACCTCAAGATCAAAATTTTCATGGTCTACCGACTGAGCCAGTCAGGCACCCCAGGAAATTTATTTTTGTTTTCAGATCACTATTAGTGATGAAAAGAAGGGACTTGGAGATCATCTTAATCTGTTTTTATGCAGACACTATAATTCTTGTTCAGTTTCATTATTTATTTTTTTGAGTATATGAATACTACCTTGCCAGGCTTCTTTAGAATCATCCTGAAGAAATCACTGAGCCATACCCTTTTAAAACTTAAGCATAGACTCTTTCTTATCTACATGAAAAACTATAACTTCGTCTATTAATGTGAGATTAGAAATCCATTTTTCAAAATGTGTCTTAGGCTTCCAGCCATTTCTCTCTTCTTTTTATAAGACCAAATTGGAGTTAAAGAAAACCAATCATTTAAGACCATTTTGACAAGATAGTTATAGAATGAGAGCAAAGAGAATTACAAAATAATATTGATGAAATTTGATAAAACCATGAACTTTTGAAATAAAAATAATTGATGAAGTTAGTACATTTTTATATATGAAGTTGGGATTTTAGTGAGGCATGATGAGTGTTGAAGTTCTATGAGCTCTGAAATCATGGAATGACTATAGAATTATGTACATCATTTATAATTATTTTATATATAATGACATATGTTACAAATATATACATGCACACTACAATTATTTATATACAAACTGTTGAATATATGTTGCAGATGTCATGCACACACACACACACACACACACACACACACTTCCATATATATATGATTCAGCTTTCCCCCAAATACCTCCCATGAAATAGTAGCTTATATGCATTCAGAATCTGATAACCCTTTGTTATCCTGTCACATTGTGGTATAGGTAAATACCTTCATGCCTCAGTTTACTTACAAAGTAATTGGGACTTGGATGTGTTTAATATTGCCTAGAATTATATTGACAAGGTAATGGAGCTGGAGTTTAAATTTGGAAGTGTATACAGTAGAGTCTATGCACATTTATCAATTACCCTGATCCTCTCACCTATTGGTACAGGTATAGATGAAAGTGTCTATGGTAAAATTAGTTTGACACAGGGAGAGCTAGACATGGTGCTTTATTGCTGAAATGTTCAAAGCATCTGATAAGCTAATACACACTGTGAATTAATGTACATTATACAAGGATAAAATATTCAGACCTGCTCAAAGTTAATGACCAGAGTCAATAATATTTTCAGTACCAGTGTTTCAAAGAATTCATCTGCAAGCCGCTACTATAACAACACATATAAAGCCATGATTATTGAAGTGCATTTATTCCAGAGTAGCAAGTAAAATAATTACCACATACTTTTAAAATAATACTATTTGATATATTGTCTGTGCATATACTAGTTGGGTAGCTCAAGGAACAAAAATACAACAAATGGAAAATCAGTTGTCTGCATTATTTCTTCTTGCTCCTTACCTTGTTCCCACTTATATCTCCATTGATTCCATATATATATATATATATATACTGCTTTTTGGGAAAATATGGTATATTCTAGATCAGAGCTTTTCAAATTATATTATAATAACAGTCACCTCAAAAAAATAGTTAAGGGGCGCCTTGGTGGCTCAGTCAGTTGAGCGTCCAACTTCGGCTCAGGTCATGATCTCATGGTTTGTGGGTTTGAGCCCTGTGTTAGGCTCTGTGCTGACAGCTCAGAGCTTGGAGCCTGCTTCTGATTCTATGTGTCCCTCTCTCTCTACCCCTCCCCTGCTCATGATCTGTCTCTCTCTGTCTCTCAAAAATAAATAAATGTTAAAAAAATTTTTTTGAATAGTTAAAAATGCAAATTCTGATTTCATAGGACTGGGGTAGAGCACAAGATTTTTCATTTCTATGTTTATTCTCCTGTCTGAACACACATTTAGTAGCAAGAAGTTAAGGCAGCATCCTCTCCTAATAGATTTATTTTGAAAAGATTTTCAAAGTAATTAAAGTCTGTTCCTACAAAATTCTGATCTGGTATAGTTTTTCTACAGAAAAAAATCTGAAATATTTCATAATTTGGTGACTATATATACTAATTGCTTTCCCCCTGTCTGAATATTTGTATTTTAACAATAACACATTTAAAAAGAGATCTTCTAATTGGAAATTTTTTTCCTGTTTTGATAGTATTTGCATTGCCTTTATGCTTGTGTAAAATAATAATTTTAAGGTCTATTAAAAGGAGAGAATCATATAAAAATAATTTGAGAGAATTTGGTGAGTTGGTATATATGCTAAACTATGCTCCCACCAAAATAAATTCATATGTTGAAGTCCCATTTATATGTTGATTCCTTGGAATTAGACAGTATATAGACATGAGGCCTTTGAAGAAGTAGTTAAAGTAACTTTAATGTTAGAGTTAATGAGGTCATTAGTGTGGTTCCTAATCTAATATGACTGGTATCCTTAGAAGAAGAGAAAATGTGGACCCAGGCTTGCATGTGCACAGAGAGAAGGCCATGTGAGTTGGCCATCTCCAAGCCAAGTAAAGATGCCTCAGAAGAAATCAAACCTGCCAAAACTTTGATCTTGGACTACTAGCCTCCAGAACTGTAAGAAAACAAATTTCTGTTGTTCAAATTACTCAGTCTGTGATATTTTGTTATGGCAGTCCTAAGAAACTAATACAAGTGGAATTCATACAGAATTGATGGGTTTATTTTTATTAAGATTTAATTAATTATGTCAAAGGGTCTGCAATATTGTACCTAGCAGATATAATGTATATCTATCTCATTGTACAGTATGTGGCACAAGGAATTTCCAGATATAAAATTAAAAATCAGATGTGTTTGAAAAATTGATTAAGATTTTTGGAATATGTGCATATGTGTGTGAAATATCACACTTCACACTTTTGTCCTCAGGTTAACACATGGTTTGAACATTTCCTGTTCAATTTCTTCACCTGCAAACTGATGGTAGTAATAATCAGCTAATAAATTTGGGGGGAGATAGAGAATAAATATAAAATATGTAGCATAGTGAGTAGAAAAAGCATGTAATTAAGCGGAGTTATCACCACTCTTCCCCACCCAGATGGCCCTGCTTTTGTTCCTAATTAAATTCTAACTGGTAAAAAGACCTATTTATTTTTAAGATGTTCTCTTGCTAGAAGGCGTATAATGACATTAAGCCAGTGTCTTTGCCATTGTCTTCTGTAAACATGCTGCACTTCCATTTTCTCATCCTTTTGGCAACACAACATTAGTAATTATGTTAGTTCAAATCATCTTAAGGGATTGGGATATGAAAATTAAAATGTAAATTTAAAGAGTTGCAAGTATAGTCTTATCAGTCCCCTTCCATACAATAAATATGAAATAATATTGACAGTAATAGGGTGGCCATAGATTAGTTTCATTTGTCCAACTATTAGTAAACTAGATAGGAATATTACCTTAAAATAAAAATAAGGAAGATTTCAAATTCTAGTGCATAACAAAAATAAAAAATAATGAGATGAAATAATAATAATAAAAACAATAATAATATAGCTACCTCTTCAACAAAATAAGTTTAAGGAAATTCTTTAGACAAATCTTTTATTTTTATGGTTAGAAAAAAACATTCCTCAATATGTTTTTGAATTATTAAATGACGTTTTCCTGGTCTGCAAGGAAATGATGTGACTCCAGCATGATTTTGCTATCATGAGTCTCACTGTAATTTATTAGTTCCCAAGATTCTTATCCTACTGAATTATGATAATCATATTAATGTTTCTGCTTTACACTCCACTGTGAATTATTGTAAGCAGGTGTCATCATTTTGTAAAATCACAAATATTGTACTCCTAAATATTCATCTCTACAGCACTTATTTGCAGATGAACATTTATGATGAAAAGGAAGAAACCATTATTCCTTGGCTAGAGCAGTTCTAAATTTTAGAGTTAGTGAGCTGAGGTCATTTAATGTCGTTAGGCTTACCTGCAATATAATATCATATCATTGTGGAACATGAATGTGATAATGTGGAACAGCCTTAGTTGGATACTTTTGTATTCAGAGTGTGGCACAGCTGGCCATCTTGAACGAGACCTCATTTAGTATCTTTAATTAGGGTTTAACTGTAAGTTTAAAAGCCATTTTTAAATGGCTAGTCTTATATATTCATATGCTCTTATAATACATTATAAAAATTCAAATTCATTTTTGATTGAAGTCACAACATAAAATTTAAATGTTATCTCATGGACACTAATTTTCTTTCCCATGACTAGTCGTGTGAGTCTACATTCCAGTTCTAAAGCTTCCCCCCCCCCTTTTTACTGTAATATATCTTGAAAGATTTAAATCACATATTCAAAAAATAATTGCCATTTTAAATTGAACTCAGAGCAGAACAAACCAATTACTGTAGTTGCATCAGTGTAAAGCATTTTACTCTTCTCCCAGCTCTGGAAGTGTGCACACCTCCTCCATCACAATTCCTAGCACATTACTACTGCATTGCTATTCACCTGCTGAAGTAGACTAAAAAGCTTCCAGGGGAATGAATATCCTTGAAGTTCATATTGGATTTTAATGGTCTTATTTGACATAATTTAAAATATGAGATATATGCAGTCAAATTAATTTATATTCATCTTCAAAATCTTTGAGTTCTGATAGTGGAAATAGTAAAAATCAGCGTGCACACACACAACTCCCCCCCACCCACACATTTCATAGTACCATTTAGCCATAGAGAGTACAGATGTTTAACTAAAGAGATCAAAATCTGTATATGCTTAGAACTACTATTAAAGAAGGACATCTTGATACCAAATGCTTTATTTATGACATTATCAGTGAAAAATACAGAGAATCTGACAGTGTTTTGTTATTATTTTTAAACTTTTAAATCAACTTCCTTGAGCAATAATTTACCCACAATAAAATTAAACTATTTTAAATGTATAGTTAGATTCTTTTTGGCAAATGAATACAGTTTTGTAACCAGCAATGCAATCAAAATGTAGAATATTTCCATCACCCAAGAAAATTCCTTTTGAATCTTTGCACTCAATCCTATTTCCACCTATGACCCTTAATCACCACTACTCTATTTCCTATCTTTATAAATTAGTTATGTGGCTTTTGGAATTTTATAGAAATGAAATCATACAGTAGGTAATCTTTTGGGCCTGGCTTCTTTTGTTCAACATAAAGTTTTTTAATTTACTCATGTTGTATTTGTCAGTAGGTCATTCCTTTTCATTTTCACTTTAATTGCATGATTCTACCAATATCTGTTTATCCATTTACTTATTGATGATTTGAATTGTTTCCAGTTTGGAGCTATTGAAAATAAGAGTGCTTTAAACATTCACATATAAGTCTTTTGTTGAGCCTCTGTTTTCATTTTTTTGGGGAAATACTTATGAGTGAAATTGCTGGTTAATAATGATGAGTGTATGTTTAACATTATAAGAATCTGACAACCAAAGTAGCTGTATAATTTTACAGTTCCATCAATAATGGATGAAATTCCAGTTGCCTCACAACCACACCAATAACTGGAGTCTAGTGCATGTGTAGTGATAGTTAGGTTGCAGCGTTAATATGTCTTTCTCAGATGACTAAGGTTGTTTAGCATCTTTATATGTGTTTATTATATGTCTTCTTTTATGAAGTGGTTTGTTAAAAGTATTTTGAGCACTTTATTGGATTGTTTGCCTTATTATGATTGAATTATAAATTTTATTTATATATTATAGAGACAAATGTCACATTGACACCATAAGCCATAAGAGAAGCTAAAAAGCAACTATCTGGCTTTTTATAGCCTCTATAGTGGAAAAAAATGGCAAGGCAAAAATTGCTGGTTATAGCAGGTACATCAGTCAGCATTGTTTTCCATGTTTATAACACTTGATATATTTATAACACTTACACTACTTAACTGAAGTAATTATTATAATATGACATGCAGCAATAGGTGTTGTTATGAGGGATTATGTTACAAATATACATATATAGTTATTATATGTAATATGTAGCATTGAGTGAGGAACTAAAAAGAATAATACCCTATTTACTTTCTGATTAAAAGCAAAATGAACAAAAAAGTCAAATAAGAGAACAATAAATATTGAGTTTTACTATTTTTAGTGATCCTTAATGAAGAAAATGTTACACTGTTCTCATGTATTTGCACTATTACTAGATACAGGTAAGTACTGATAGACACAGAACATAAGCTTCACATGTCCTTAAGAAGAAATGTGACATTGTATGGTTCAAAATCACAAGCAATAACATTTACAGTTATTTATTGTGAGAGACACCAAATAAAAAATTGTAAAGTACGTGTGGAATTAAATAAAAATTAGTAGATTAAAAAAAAGAATAAAGCAGAGTTTTCTTTGTAAAATAATAAGTATAAGTGAAGAGGGGTACATTTCTCCCAATTTGTTATTATGTGTACAAAGTGATTCACATTCTTTTTGGTATTTTTTGGTATCTATAGCTATATGCCAGAAAAGAAAAGTTTAGGGGAAATTACAGAACACTTAGCATTTGGAACCATGCAATATCATTAGTCAGTATTCTCCAGAGAAACAGAACCAATAGAACACACACACACACACACACACACACATATATACACATACACATACATAGATATAGAGAAAGAGAATATTATAAAGACTTGGCTCATACAATATGGAGACAGAATTCCCAAGATCTGCAGTTGCCAAGCTGGAGACCCAGAAGAGCTGATAGTGACTTCTAGTGAGTCTGAAGGCCTGAGAACCAGGAGAACCAATGATGCAAATTCTAGTCTGAAAATCACCAAGCTTTAGACCCAAGGCAGTAAAAGACAGATGTCCTACCTTAAGTTAGTCAGGCAGGAAAAGTTTACTTTTCAGCCTATTTGTTTTATTTAGGTATTCAGTACACTGGATGAGCCCAGTCCACAATAAGGAGAAGCTGCTTTACTCAGACTGACTGAGGTGTAAATCACATCTGGAAACACCCTCACAAACACACCCACAATGATGTGTGACCAAGTGTTTGGAACCCTTTGACCTAGTCAAGTTGACACATAAAATTGTCATCACAATCACATTCTTCCTTCAATAGATGGCAAATCTCTATATCCAACCCTTGCTTAACTCAAGTTCAGTATTCAAAAAAATGCAGTAAGTATGCATTAGGTAACATTTTCCTCATTTAGGACACATAGAATATGATAGAAGTTGTTCATACCTGTTGTCTCCTGGGCCTTCTGGCTTAAAGAGACACGTAATGTGACTCTGCTTTATATTTTACTCTCCGTTCAGTCCCTGCACAAATTACATGTGTGCATTGTTATATATTTTGGTACTTCTCCTTGGATTTACAGTTTTTTGAGGTTACAGAACATGTCCCAAAATGTGTACGCATTTTGTCCCAGTGCCTAAAAGAATTCTAGGTACTTTGGTGTCACTAAGCCACTCTATCAGGATAGTTAATTTGGGTGGTAAGTAAACATGGAACAAGAGAGGTGCCAATTAATGTGACTTCTGAATGCTATGGGTATTGATGAATTACAAGGTGTAATCAGTATTACCGGATACTGAAACTCTCATCTGGTATTCAAGAATCCAGTGCCATATCAACTACTGTATTCTTTTTTTAAATAATTTCCTAACTTGCCACTTATAAATTTTCCTTAATCCCTTGTTCTCTTTCTGATTTCTATTAAAAAAAATCAATTATCTTCGTACTTCTATCTCCCTGGCCTCCAATCCATTTGGCCATTTACCATTGCAGACTCAGTCTCTCTATACGACTCTTTGCAGTGTACTGTGGTTGGAAAAGGTTACCCATTCTAACTCAACTCATGCCATATTTCAGCCTGGTTATACTATCCTGTATATAAAATGAAGCCATTTGTCAGTTCTGGCTAACAGAGCAAATATAATAATTACTACAATATAGAAAAGAAAGGGATGAAGGAAGATACCTCAATCAAAGAATTCATACTATGGGTCCAGAGCCATTGTGGGATTTGAGGCCTGGAAAAGGAGTCCATAGAGTCCATAGAACAAAAGGAGAAAGTATAAGTATGAAAGGAGCAGAGACAAGTGGCTTCTTTCATCATTTCTTCACCGAAAAAACATTATTTTTCATTTTATTTTTGATCTCTTCAGAGATTCTATTAATGTTTTGTTTAAATTCCACTCTGTTATATAAAGTAATGTTTGACCCCTGTAAAATGAGTACATTGTCAGTGACATTTACCTTTCTATGTTTCTGTCTATATTGACACTACATCCAATTCATTGTGGAGTACTGGATTATTTTATCTCTAACTTATCTCTCAAATATTTGTCATTATCTTTTTCCCCACTGTATGCATTTACTACTATTTGCCCTCTCTCATTAGAGTCCATTGCCTATTTCATTTTTTATTATCTATAATACTACCTGTTGTATCCTAAAATATTTTTTGTCATACTGATATCATTAAAAATATCACCATTGAAAAGAGTTATATAATAGCTGCTGGAAGTACACTGTTAAATAAAATGTGGTCCCTTTTGTTTAATGGGACTGGATATATTTTTTGATATAAAATGTGATAGAGTAATCTTAAACTTCTGCTATATAGTAATAAAGTTGAGTGATAATACTTCCTTACATGTAGATCTATAGGCTAATTACTGTCAATGGTTATTTAGTATATATTATTAATCTTTTTTGAGTTACCAACTTCTGTTAATTCCTGTTTTGTTATAGCTGTTTGTGTGCTTGTTTCTTTTTGTGATAAAAGAGAAAGGCAGAAATGCAAACAAGTCCAAAACTCTATGGATACAAAGGCTTGCTTGGTCAGAACATTTTTACACATATACACACAAAATTGGAATCTGATTGGTAAGATGATTCAAGTAATAGACAAAGTAAATGCATTCAAAAATGACAAATTAATAAATATTTAATGAAGCCTTTACTAGTCTTCAAACATAAAAGTGAACAAGGAGGTATCTAAATTTAGAGGTTTACATCCTAGGAAAATGATTAAGTAGGTTATATATGAAGATAAACCATATGAATATGCTTTCATGTCAGTAAGAGTAACTGAGGTGGAATGATTTGTCTTCACAAAGCAGATGATGACCTGGGACCTAGCTCTTGATAGATGTCTTGACATTTATTAAATGAAGAGAGTATCAAAGAATTTTCTATGTAGATGGATAAATGAACAGAAGACCCAGTTATTTGAACAACTCTACTCTTTGCCACATTTGGCCAGCAGTTGGAGAACTAAGTGGAAACACTTGAGATACCTTTTGTACTCCTTGAAGAGTAGTTTGAGCTTCATTCTTTCCAGTTTTTATAAGGAGGTGATGTGCACACATCTACCTTTATGCAGGTGACTCTAGCATTAACATGAGAGGCTGTGAGGGTTTGGCAATTTTGTAACAATCCAGGCAAGTGCAAGACCTAGAATACAGTTGTACAAAAAGGATGGATAAGAAGCAAGTTTATAAAGTGTTTGTGATAGATTTGAGATCATTCTGTGACCACCTGGGTGAAAGGAAAAAATTACAGGTAGAACTCAAAGATGAGTTTAAGGGTCTACCTTGAACTTGAGATGATTTTATTAACTAAGATAGACAATACAAAAGTAGAAGTAAATTTAATGATTTGTTGGAAGCAAAAGAATAAGGTAACATGAAATTAATAAGGCTTAAACTTCAGGGCCATATGTTTTCCCATATCTTTTTCAAGACAATGGGTGATAGTCTTCACAGCAATGTATTCATAAGAATATATGTCTTTTTTTTTAATTTCTTTTTTTGGGATAAGATTTGCTTAAGTTACTTAGATCCAAATAGTTGAGATTGGAATCTCTTTCCACTCAAACTTACCCTCTCCCACACTTCTTTTGACTTCTTTTTGTGCTGGCCATATTGACCAGGCTTGAGGAATATTGAGATTTGACTAAGGGGACTTTGAGTTGGGGATACAGTTTGTTTTTAGCAGGATTTGTGACACTCACATATTCAGATAAACTTCCATGTTCATAAACTTATTGTTAACCATCTCCTTGTAGGAATGACTTCCAAAAATACTTCTACTGTCCACATTGTGTCCACTCACAATGTGACACAAAATTATGGAGTTTAGACTGTCTTATTTTAACATATTCTATGTAGTTTAGAACCAGCAATATATAGTCATGAGGAGAAACAGGATTTGAGATGTACTGACTCAGAGTCTAATATATGGAAAATGTGTCCAGTCATCAGATATATATTATTGTAAATGAGGCATTGAGGTCTTTTAGATTTTTATCTGTAAATAAAGTAGTAAACATTTATTAATTTCAGTGTGTACTACAAAGTTACTTGACAATTTAGTTCTTATTGATGCCTAATTAAAATGTATCACTTTTCATGTCAGGAATACACTCAATAATGTAGCATAAAACAAGAAATATGCTGTTTTTCCATATGATTTTTTCTTTCTTGATGAGTAAATATAAAATTTATAAGGATTCCTGTGTTGTAGATCTCCAAATGGTAGCAGTCCCCTGGTAGGAGTTTCATCTGTATGTAACAGTTTGTGAATGAATGAAACTCAATAAAGATTTCCAAAATTCGATAAAAAGTTTTTTAAATGTTTATTTATTTATTTTGAGAGAGAGAGAGAGAGAGAGAGAGAGAGAGAGAGAACAAGCATGAGTGAGAAAGGGGCGGGGTGGGGGAGGGGGAGAGAATCCAAAGCAGGTTTTAAGTGCTGTCAGTGCAGAGCCTGACCCAGGGTTTGAACTCACCAACTGTGAGATCATGACCTAAGCCAAAATCAAGAGCCAGATGCTTAACTGACTGAGCAACCCAGGCACCTCGCAAAATTGAATAAAATTTTTAATAAAAGTTGTATACACCCAAATTGTCCGTGAGAGGAGCAGTATTAGAAGAGGCCAGAAGAGTACCTCTGCCAAGCCCTATCACTGTTTAGGATCATCCTAGGGAAAGTGTGTCCTTAGCATAAATACAGTGGTAAGTTAGAGGGATGGTAGCTGCCTATCAGTCAACTGTACTCTCCAAAATAGTAGATCTGATTGGCACATCTCTATGGACACTGTGGTCAACAGCATATGCTGCAGCATCGTCTTTTCCATGTGAGTTTGAAAAATAGCTCCCCAATTTTTCCACGAACCTCTCTTACTGAGTGGAAATTTAAAAGAGCGAGTTTCATAGGATGAACCATAGATCTCAGTACTGTAGTTGACTTTGGGGTGCTACTGGTACATATCCTCTCCCACCATCACTATGCATCTAAAAGTCCTCTGACCCTCGGCTGTCATCTGGTGATGTGATCCAAACCAACATTCTTGGGAAACCTGAGGCAAATAATACCCTCTCAGGCTGGAGGTCCTGCACTTATCTATTTATAGATATAATGGGACAAGTAAGTATCTGGAGGTTCCTAAATGAATTGCCTGAGCTCCACGTATATTCTTCTTTATATATATAAGGAAGGAAGGATATATATATATATATTGAATAAAAGCAGCCCTACTGCCTCCTGCTGGTCAAGGTAAATTACTCTGGCAAAGATGGCAACTTTGTTACTTATCTGCTAGTCTTTGGATTTCAGAAATCCAAAGTATCCTGGTGGCTGTCATTGCATGTGGTTTAAAGTGAACTACTCCTTGCTGTGTGCCCTGGAGAAAGTTTGTCCTCTTTGAAGATAAAACTGCAACCTTGCAGAGCTCAGAGTTGTAGGGATTAGAATTTTCCCAACAATTTCCCCTATGAGTTCAAAAGGAGGAATAGTAAGAGAAGCTACTTATGCTATCAGCCCTTTGTTCTTGGACAAGTATCTTATTCCTACTTAGGAGAGAAGACCATATAAAGATTGCTGATTTAATGAATGCAAAACATCTTGAAAAATGGCACTTCTTCCTTTTAGAGTATTTCCTTCAAGCTGTTGCTTCAACTATACCTTGAGTAGGTCATTCCAAGGTACTATGTGGCCAACTGCTTCTGGATGGAATAGCTAATGGGTCATGGCTAACTCCCACACATCCTTCACTGTGAAGTGAGTAGCCTATTCACATGCTATGTCTGCACCTGAGCATCAGGTGTTCCTTAAGAATCCTGAATGGTACCTGCTAAGGCTGTGAAGACAGGAATAAAACCTATACTTAGAATATACATTCATCCCTATGAAGACAAACTTTTGGCCCTTGCAAGATGGAAGGGATTCAATTTAGACAACTTGCAACCAAGTTACAAGTTGATCTCTTCAAGGAATAGTTTTGTATTGAGGGCTCAGTATTCATCTCTGTTGCTCACAATTTGGATGTTCATAGACCACAGTACTTATACTGGTATTGGTAAATTGGAGTCCATACAAGTGGGTCTATATATAATCTTTATCTCTGCCAGTGTGGCCACTCTTTCATGTACTTACCATGTTATCTGTGAGTGTTTTCTTCTTTGTAGTTGAGGATGCAGCACTTATTAATTTGGTTTTTACATCAAAGAGGATATCTGGCATGCCCTTGAACATTGTACCCCTAAAAACTGGCTGAATTAGAATGATTCCTAAACTTTGTAAAATTTATCATATATCTTCTGGATGTTATGTGTCTCACCAAATTCTTTACTGTACTAATCACTTCTTGTGTGACATTTCAGATCAACACGATGTCAATCAATATGATGGATCAGTGTGATGCTTTACACCCAGTGTGATACCCAATTTGTTCAGATTTCTCTAGACTATATTATCATAGAATGTAAAATAGGTGACATAAACCTCAGGCAAAACAGTAAATGGCTATTATTTTCCACTCTGTATGAATGAAAAGTGTTTCTGATTCTCTTATGTAAGTGGAATGGAAAATAATGCAGTCGCCAAATCAATGGCTGTATTCCATGTACCTATACATACCATGTACCTTAGTAGTCTTTCTAGCAATGATACAACTGGCACAGTGGATTCAATCAATGTGTCTACTCGGTTGAGCTTGTTGTAGACTACAATGATTCTCCAGGATTCATTCTGTTTCTGCAGGGGCCAGAATGACAAGCTAAACGGCCACTTAATAAGAACCATTGATCCTGCATACTTTAAGTCTTTAATGGTGGCAATAATTTGATCCATCCTCCTGGAATGTAATTTTGGTTTTAATTTTGTCTCAGAGGTTTTCACTTGACCTTTCCCACTATCAAGCTTATTATCAAAGGTCAAGGTATATCAACTTGTCAGGTATATCAGTTCCAGTTATACACCCAGAGACTGAGAAAATGATCATTGAGTGAGTCCATGGAATAAGTGGGCCTACTGAGTTGGATTTTAACCAGAAATCCATTTATTGCTTGGTTCCTGTAAGTCCCCACTCTGTCAAGTAGGCCATGAGGGTAGTTGAGTTTCCTGATATCAGTGTCCACTTTGTCATTGGGTCCTATAGTCCATTATATCTGGGTATTTGTATTAGAGTCTAGAGTCACCTGGTAGTCATAGACACCTTTTGGGAAAGACTAGGAAAATCAGTATTTTATATAGTTATTCTGCTGTTTCAGGGTCCTTTTTCTCTGCATATGTCTTTAATCAACATATTTCAAATAAAAAAATGTTTCAAATCTGGAAAGTGAGCAAGGGATTCATGAGATTTTATTGGGATGATTGTTCTCAGCATGTTAAGTAGCATTCTTGTTTTTTGTTCATCTAATTTGCCTTTAAGGATACCAAACTCTGTTAACTCTATCTGAAAACTCCTCCAGATCCAACTCCCTTAGCTTCCTCTCTGAATTTGCCATTTACTATGGTAATTGTGACCTTCTAGATTTTGGTGATTCAGTGATGCTTATGGTCTCTATTAATTCAGGATTCTATCATCCCCTGGGAGATTAAAACTCTATGACTGCTTGTCCTATAGTTATCACCATATAGCAAAGAAAATGGAACTTTTTATGGTTTATTTATTTAATTTTTAAATGTTTATTTATTTTGATAGAGAGAAAGAGAAGGAGAGAGAGTATGCGCATGTGCAAGCAGGGGAGGAGGAAAGGCAGAGAGAGAAGGAGAGAGAGAATTCCAAGCAGGCTCTGTGCTGTCAGTGCAGAGACAAATGGACACAAGCTCAGTCTTACAAACTGTGAGATCCTAAATTGAGCTGAAATCAAGAATCAAACATTCAAGCAACTGAGCCACCCAGGAACTTTTTATGGTTTAATGACACTCTCACCAACTCATTCCTAATGGCCTTTCTGAGTGGCATGTCCTTTGGGTCGTCCCAAGGGACTAACACCCTGGTGGGTCTTCTGACATGATATAATATACTATTACACCATATGCATGCCCCTTTATTCCTTCCTGCATCATCTGCCAGGGCACCTTGGGCATTCTATTTTGCTCACGATTGATCATCACTTTCTCAAGGCTTCTAAGAGCCACCTGGTGGCTAACCCTACCACCATCTCATCTTTTGGGATTTTTGCCAGAATATTTAATTTCATGTCATGAAAAAGTACCCAATACCTTCCTTATCCACTCTTATACTCAAAAGTCTCTTCTCAAACTAACACCCACAGAATTTAATTCCAAGTTCCTTCCTTGGTTTCCATAATTAAATGTAGTCAATGCTTGCAGCTTCTTTGGTACACAATTTCATTTCTGCCCTGTGAGATCATCTGTGGTTCCTGCAACAGGATATCTGAGCAATGAATTTTCCTGTTCACCATAACCTAATATTCACATTTAAAATTTGCATTATTTTCTCAACAACTTCATCCTAAATTATATATGCTTCATTCCATAACACTTTGTTTAACCCCTATGCAAGAAGATTTGTAGTGTTACACTTCTATCATATTGTTATTTCTTTCTATAAATTGGAACAACCAACCCTCGGTTTTGAAGAATGAGTAGGATTTCAATAAATTCAGAGAACATGAAGGACTTTCTAAGAAAGGAGAAAAAAATAAACAAAAAAGATAGCACTGGCAAGCTGAACCATTTGACTAGAGTAGAAAGTGGGATGCAAAGAAACTGAACATTAGACAGAAAGTTTCAGAGACGAGTTCAGATACACAAAAGTATAAGATAAAGGAGCAGAAAAAGTATATGCCAAAAATCTGAGAAAATGTATCTGATGGCTCTGTGAATAATAATATTTTGGGATGTGGAAGGTGGCCTTCTGTAGAATGATGGGAGTAGAGAAGTGAGAGTAGAATTTCATGAACAACCAATGGTTCATTCACCAAGAAATTCACCAATCACTGCATTTACAGTCAGGGCTATTTCAAAGACTTCTCACTTATATGAGCATTGGAAAGGATAAAATCAGTACCACATGCTGGTAGTAAATTAACATGATTTCACCCGGGGAAAAACAGAAAAAAATAAATGAACAAAGGAAACCTGATTTATTGCATTTGCCAAGTATGTGGTGTAAATACTCATATGATGGCTGATTTCAAGCTACCAATGTGCTCACAAAATTCCTGGCATTAACAATCAGCTCTCAGATAAAATAGGACCCTCCTTTAGCCCTTCATTGCTAACTGTCAGAATGACTTACACAATAAAGCAACAAGAAACATACAGAATATCTAAAACTCCCTTAAATGCTCCTAATTTAAAGTGAGCATAGAAGAAAAGCATTCATTGGCTATTTAATCTGAGGATGATTATCAGCTATTGATTAAACTGACAGTGCTCTTTGTTGATAATCTAATGTATGTTTTCTGGGGTTCCTAAACTTTGGAAAACAAATGTGACATTATGAAAGCTGTGTTTCTTATAATATTATAATCCTCAAAATAAACTAATCTTTCTCCTTACAAATTAAGTACTTGCATTTTCATCTTTTGAAATTGTTTTTCCTCCATATGAATGAATTCAGCAATCTAAAATGCTTTGTCTTGTGGCCCATGGCAGACCTAATTATCTGGAAAATGAAAATCCTATTATATATCCTTTTAATTCTTGTTTCATACAGGCACAAGAGCATATAATTCAATACAACATCTGTTTCTAAAATACATAACTTTAAACCTTTGAAGTAACTTGAGAAAGTTAGAAGACTGAGTTCTGTGAAATTAACACCTAATTCTGAGAATTCTATTTCCAATTTTTTTATTAAATGACTAAATATTTTCGTTTTATCTTTCAATAACTTGAACTTTATTACAGGTTCCTCCTTTTTTTTATTTTAAATTAAGTCTGTGCCAAATGCACTAAGCTAAAAATCCCTCTAGATGAATTTTCTTCTATCTATTATAGATGAATTTAACAGTTAATTAGTCTCACTTTCAAATGTCTTTTCTATGCAAATAAATCACTTAATTATCAAATTTATGTTTGAATCTCTTGTACTTAGGTGAGTATTCATAAGGATTATTTGATTCATATGTAGATCAATGAATAAGAATTTAAAAATAAAACACTCCTAAACTATGTAGATTAAAACATAGGTGTCTAGTTTAATATGCAATTTCATTAAAACACGAGTTATTTATTTAACATGTTTGCTAATTATATCTGATGACTTTTTCTTTGTAAATTATTACTTTTTTTGGCATGATGAACGCTAACCTAATAAACACACGACCTTTCATTACTTTGCAAAAGCGTAGCAGGATATATAGTCTGAAAACTAACATTATATAAATATGATCTTTGCCTACATTTACCAAGTATTCTACTTTCAAAGGAAAAGCTGTTTAGAAATTTTATATCTTTTACTATGGATCTGGGTCTTGCCTAGATGTCTATTTAACTTAAATTTTGCAATTTTCAAAAGATTTAGTGGACTCTAGCAATTAAATACCGACAAGTAACATAAAAGAACAATTTCATATTTTAAAATGATAGTTTTGAGTGTACGTGTGTGCAGTTGTATGCACATGTTGTATTTTGTTTTATTTTGTTTAATTTGTTGTAATTTTTGTGCAAACCCATGTCTCCATTATTTTAGGTTTGGAACAAAGACTTTAACTGTGAAGAAAAACTTTTCTTGGTGAAATATCCCCTCTTTTATACCAAAAACTATTGGTTGTTTGGGGTTCAGACTGACAAACTATATTTTGTAAAAAAAAAAAAAAAATTCAAGTCAAAGTAAAATTAAATAGAAAGTATGTAGTTTTAAGAAATATTACCACAGTTTTCAATCATCAGAAATTAAGAAATCAGAGCATTCTTGAGATTATTTCAGAGGTCAATATTAAGTTTGATTGCCTTAGATTTTCAAATTAACTTTTAATGATACTGTGAATTTTGATAATATTGTAAAACTTTAAAAACCATATTGATCTGGGCGCCTAGGTGGCTCAGTCGGTTAAGCGTCCAACTTCGGATTGAGAGTTTGGCTCAAATTATCATCTCACAGTTCACGAGTTCAAGCCCTGCATTGGGCTCTATGCTGAGAGCTCAGAGCCTGGAGCAGGCTTCAGATTTTGTCTCTGTCTCTCTGCTTCACCCTTGCTCATGCACTGTCTTTCTCTCTCAAGTGTAAATAAACATTAAAAGAAATTTAATAAAAAAAGCATATTGATCTGGAGGTACAGCAATTATAAAGTAACCAGAATGTTAAATATTTTTGGCAAACTAAAATCCATCTATACCGAGATATAGATGAAGACAGTAAGTCACTACTCAAATAATTACACAGATATTTTGAAGCTCCATTCTAAAATCTTTATCCTGAAGGTAAATGAATTATATTAGCTTAATATCTTGAAAGCAGTCTATTATATTTTAGTATATTTTTGTATTAAAATGACCAAAGGTATTTATGAAAATGTAATCCTTAGCCCCAGAAGTAGAATTGGTAAAATATTTCTCATTATGAATTAAGAAATTTCTTTTTTTAACTTCCATAGTTGTAGAAGTAGCTCATTAGATATTCATCCAAATCTGGTCAGAGAGTTATAAAGATCTAGAGAGTATGTATTTATATTATCATGATAAGATTCTATATTATGAAATAAAATAAGAGGTAAAATATTCTGCAAAACCAAAAAGAGTTTTGGCTGTCATAATCCCAGTGATTTTTCCAGCATCAGCATAAACAACTGAGAGGGAGGATCAAAAATAGGACTGGCTCAAGAAAGTTACTTCAAGTTCTATTTATGGTATTAACTGTGCTCCTCGGCCATCCTAAATCTCCTCCCCATAGTAGAGTTAATATGAGGCTTGTCATCTGACAAAATCTGTATGCTCCTTATTATGTAAAAGAAAAAATAGATAATCTTCTATAGAAATAGCTCTATTGTGAATGCCTCAGAAGCAGGCTCAGCTTCCTAGGCATTTGAAGACCTATGGCCTGCTCAGGACTGCTTCCTATAACAGATACTGCAATTACACAAACGCTGCTCCTGCATAACCACTTAGACTTTGTACTGAAGAGAGGGACCAACTGGGAGATAGAAGTAGTCATCCAGCAGCAGAGGAAACCCACCTCCACTATCTTTCCCACTATCTTTATTCACAACCTTGATGATACTACTAGAATCAGTTGATGTATTGCCCATATAAGTCATCATATATGTCACTATATATATGTAACTAGTATAACAGAGAAGGGTAAAGATAAAACAAAAATCTACCATGGTAAAAAGAAAAAGCAATAATTTCAAAACAGAAGAACACTTTAGATAAATTCTAATTGATGTATTATATATCAGTGAGATATAAAAGGCTTGTTTTAGGCCCCTAGGTTTTACAATAATTAGTTTTATAAAAATAGTTATTGGAACATTCATTATAAGATAATAAATGACAGGTTTATCCTGCTATCCGAAAGTATAATGTTTCTATAAAAAATTTTCATAAGCCGAAGTGGTGTAGAGCAACCAAGCAATTACCATTATAACTCACAAGGAAAATTTTTTTAGTGCTGTTAGACCAAAAATTCTAAGTTCTCTTAGGTTTTGCTGATACCTTAGAACAAATCTTGCTACAAAACAAATCAAGATAAAGCACAGATTTATTTGCTTAGCAAAAACAGATGCTAGTGTAGGGCTTTCCTAAAAGCAAAGTGGTATAACATGAACCTTCAGAAAGCAGGGGATATCTGTATTATGTAATCTTTGATTTTACCATATACACATGGCGTTATTGTGATAACCCAACAATAAATATACATTAAAGTCATTAATCAAAAAAGGTAATATGAATATATTTAATCATCTATGTTATAAACCATCAATTCGAGATAAACCATGAATACCCCAACATTTTTTTAAAAAAGGACTTTTTTCTTAAGGGCTGTATTTCAAAATTACAGACTATTTGAAGTTTTCTTTTTATATTGATTGGATCATAATCTTTATTTTCCTTCCAATTCTATTTATTTTATTATTATGACACAATATATAAATATCTATTGGTTTAAACAGAAACTCTTAGTTTAATTCGCTTTATTTTTGAAGGTATTCTTCCTGTATTCTTCTAAGTTTCTGATTTAATGTGAGATAAAGGCTTTGTAGGTCCGTTATGTCCTATCTCAGATTCGTTTATATGCATATTCACTCACATATATGTATATATATATAATACATTAGTGCCATCGTTTTTACTAAAACTTACTATATATATCATACATATTACTATATGCAATGTAATATGCATATATAATATAATTAATTATATATTGTGTATATATATATTTATATATATTAGTGCCATAGTTTTTAGGATTTTCAAAACACTTGTTTGATGTATTCCATATTATGATGCTATAGAATTTTCTTTAATAAGGTGTTTCAGGGGGCCTGGGTGGCTCAGTTGGTTAGGTGTCTGACTTCGGCTTAGGTCATGATCTCATGGTTAGTGGGTTCGAGCCCCGTGTCAGGCTCTGTGCTGACAGCTCAGAACCTGGATCCTGCTTCAGATTCCGTTTCTTCCTTTCTCTCTGTTCCTTCCCCACTCACACTCTGTCTCTGTCTCTGTCTCTCTTTCTCTCTCTCTCTCTCAAAAATAAATAAAGATTTAAAAAATTATAAACAAATTAAATATAAGGTGTTTCAGAAAATCTATGATATATTTTGTTCAAACCCCTGGACTACATTTTCAAACATATTTATGAAAATCTCAGAGATATTTTATGTCTAAAAATGCCCTTTTATTTAATTTTACATGGTATAGAGTTCTAACTTGAAAATATTTTTCCTCATACATTTGAATAACATTTGCCTGGGCTCACTCTCTTTCTTTTGTACACAATGTTGATGATGAAGAACCTGGTTCTGTGTTTTCCTCTCTGGAATCTATTAGACTCTCACTTTTACTTTGATTATCTAAAATTTCACCAGGTGCACCTGGGTGGCTCGGTTGGTCAAGCATCTCACTTTGGCTCAGGTCATGATCTCACGGTTCTTGGGTTCAGGACCCACATTGGGCTCTGTGCTGGCAGCTCAGAGCCTGGAGCCCGGCTTCAGATTCTCTCTCCCACTCTCTCTGCTCCTCCCCTGCTAGCACTCTGTCTCTCTCTTTCAAAAATAAATAAACATTATTTTTTAATAAAAAAATAAATAAAATTTCACCAAAACATGACTAGATGTGCATATTTTTTCATTCACTCTGCTCCTCTAAATTTAAAGCAATGTGTCATTAATATAGAGCTAGTATGTGTTTTCTTTGTAACACTGTGAGTCTGCAATCTATTTCACCACAAATAGGAGGCATACTGTATGCAAAAAAGAATAGCGCCTTACAATTTTCGTTTTGAAATGCTTTGGTTGGGGAACAGGCAAGCAGGCTGGAGAACTTACTCCAAATGCCAATTTTAGAATGACTGCATATTGTAAACCTAGCACTTTCTGCATTTCCCTTATGGAAAAACCGTTCTCCCCATTCTTTCCCTTCTAAGTTCAAATATTAGTTTATCCAGCAATATGATTATCTGATATGTCATCTTTCTGGAGAAATATACTGGTGGCATTTTTCTCCAACATGTGTTGTGTTGTACAATTTTTCCCTGTTAATAACATTTGCTGTTGTTGCAAAAAGCTATTTATTTATTTATTTATTTATTTATTTATTTATTTATCTGGAGAAAGATAGGCATATTTCCTTATTCTCTTGTTTTGAAGCAGACATCTCAGTTTACTTTATTAAAATTCTTCAATCTTTTTGAAACAAGCAGTATCTAAGAAAATAACACAATTTTATTTAATGACAGTTGTATCTGAGGGCATGAGAATTGAGAAGTAATAAAGATATTAGCAGCTTTGCTCCCTTGTTAAATCCATTTTCATGGTGATGAAGGGAAAGGTATGTCTGGTTCAGCCATGTGATTGCTGCCTCACACGGGATGGTATTGGATGCACAGCTTACTCTTGGAGGCGCAGTGGTGCACTGCTGAGATAGCAGATGGAGTGGGAGGCTGTGGGGACACATGCAGTGCTGGGCCGGCTCTGGCTCTCCCCTTTCTTTTTAGCCTCCACTGCACTCCATTATATGGTGACAGAGTAGTTGACAACCACTGGTTTGGAGCACTGGATATCACAAAGACATATCTCTCTCTGCCAGTACGTATAACAGGAAGTATTTAAAGAATTGTGGCAGCATCAAACGGAAAATATGTGTGAGCATAGTGAAATGTAGAGATTGGTCAAATCACTAGGTTGTACATATGAAACTAATATAACATTGTATGTTAACTAGATTTCAGTTAAGAAATTTAAAACAAATTTAAATAAAAATTTTAAAATGTATATGTGCAAGCATGTGTGATAAAGAATTCTGATCCATTTTTCAAGGATCATATCTAAAGAGCTTTTAAAAACTCTAGTTGTATGTCATGTAGTGACTATTTTATAGGCTTTTTATATTTTAAATATTTTTATTTTTATTTTTCCATCTTTACTGAGTTATAACTGACCGACAACATTGTATATATTTGAAGTATACAACATATTTTTGTATACATTGTGAAATTATTACTACAATTAAGTTAATTTTATCCATTCATCACCTCAGATAGTTACCGTATTTGTGTGTGTGTGTGTGTGTGTGTGTGCGTGTGTGTCTGTGTGTGTGAATATGGTGGAAACACTGAAGATCTCAGCCACTGTCAAGATCTCTTAGCCACTGTCAGTTATACATTACAGTATTATTAAATACAGTTCCATGCTGTATATTAGATCCCCAGAAAGTATTCATGCTATAACTGAAGGTTTGTGCCCTTTAACCAATATCTTTCCCCCTCCCCCACCCCTTAGCCCATGGCAACTTCCATTCTACTCTACTCTCTGTTTCTAAAGTTCAACTTTTTTTTTCTTTTAAGATTCCACATATGAGTGAGATTATACAGTATTTGTCTCTTTTGTTTTTTTGGTCTGGTTTATTTCATTTAGCATAATCCCCTCCCTTGGCCTTTATCTATGTTGTGGCAGGCTTTCCTTCTTCTTCTTCCATTTCTTCTTCTTCTTCTTTTTTTTTTTAATGGCTGAGTAAAGCTGCATTTTCTTTATCCATTCATCCATTGATGGACACTTAGGTTGTTTCCATATCTTGGTTATATAAATAATGCTGCTAAGAACATAAGGGTGCATGTATCTTTTCAAGTTAGAGTTTTTATTTTCTTTAGATATATACCCAAAAGTGGGAATACTGGATCCAATGGTAGTTCTGTTTTTAATTTCTTGAGGAAACTCCATGCTGTTTTCCACAATGACTATTCCAATTTACATTTCTGCTGCGAGCGTTCAAGGGTTCTTTTTTCTCCACAACCTCATCAACACTCTTGTCCTTTTGATAACAACCATCCTGACACATGTAAGGTGATATTTCATTTGTGGTTTTGATTTGCATTTCCCTGATAATTAGTGATGTTGAACATCTTTTCATGTACCTGGATGGCCATTTGAATGTTTTCTTTAGAAAAATGTCTATTCAAGTCCTCTGCCCATTTTTAATCTAATTTTTCTTATATGTGTTCCTTATATATTTTATCAGATATATGGGTTTGCAAATATTTTCTCCCAATTTGTAGTTTGCTTTTTCATTTTGTCGTTTGATTCTTTTTCTGTGCAGAAACTTTTTACTTTGACGTAGTTTACTTTTTGCTTTTGTTGCCTGTATGTTTGGTGTTATATCCAAAGGTCATTGCCAAGATCAATGTCAAGGAGTTTTTTCTCTGTTACTCTGCATTCCCAGAGAGAGATAGGTTAACTATTACTAGATTTTGAATTGATCATAATTTACTAATGATGTAAATAAATAATATCAAAATGTCATTTCTGATTATTACTTTCCTTGAAAGACATTCTAACTCAAAACATTTCCTCTTTGGATACCATCCGTGCCCCATGTGTCCAAGTCAAATAATCTGGATCCCAGACCATGCCTTGGATTCAAGTATCTGAAAAATATTTGGAACTATTGACCATTCTTCCCAATAGCTGTCCCTTAATTCACTTCTCCAGTACTCTTTTCACATTTTCAACAATACCCATATCAGTTTTATTACAAAATAAATATGCCTTGGTTTTGAAATGAGCTTACATTTTAGATGCAATTTATTCATTTAACAGTCATTTGTTCTGCATATTCACCTCATGCTTAACTCCATAGTAAGGGCTGAGGATACAAAGATGATCAAACTATAACAAAGAGATGAAATAGTTCATAAAGTACATAAAATAGTGGTGAGACAGAGAAGTAAAGACACATGTGGCCATACTGTGCTTACAATTGTGTAATAGACACCCATGTGAAATACTGGTTTATGTGGCACAGTGAGGTGCAGCTACTTAAAACTACACAAAGGCAAATGTTGGCTTATAAAGAGGAACTTTGTAACATTCTTGATGGAATGGGCTGCCTTAGGGATGATAGGTTCTCTGTCACAGATTTTCAGACTGATTGTGAACACCATGTAAGTACTTTTATTGGACACCTTTAAAAGATTTTTCAAACCCTGAGACTTTATAAAATCTATTCATAGCTCTGCTTGAGGCTTCTGCCTAATTTTTAAAACCTTTGGCTTCTAAAATCTTGAGTTATCTGTAGGTATTGCTAGGTGATTATTAGAACAAAGATATGAAATATCTCCTTAACATTTCCTTATTCTGAAAAGAGTATTTTATCTACCTACTCCAATATATTTTGTGTGCATGTATAATGGAAAATGATTCCTTCTACTTTTTCTTTTGACAGAACAGAATATTTATAATAAGATATATGAAAAGGTTGACTCAAATTAATTAGTATTATCCTTTTAACTGTGTGGCTTTTAAGCAAACTTGAACACAATCACACATTTTAAGAAGAATTCACCTGAAATTGATATGGTTAAATTAAGGTAGTTAGGAAGTGGAGAAATATATTCTAATTAATTAGAAATATTCTTAATAAGGCTGGCATTATTCAGTCCAAATCTGAAGCAGTATTTGGGATCCGGCAGGTAGACTAAGAAGGTCATGGAATTCATGGCACCATTTATAAAATATGGTCGTTGAAGTATCATTTCCTGATGGCAGTGGATATCACCAAAGTGATTTAAAGATAAATTGCTGGGGTGATTTTCTAATCCATTAAAATATTTTAATTGACTATACTATTTTTATCTTCAATTGTGAATTTTAATTTTCCAATGCTTTTAGATTAAGATAATTGTTTATCCTTGGAAAGATTTCTTTTTCACCAAGAAGAAGCTTATTTTTTTCAATAATCTTAAATGAGACTATTACTGACTTTCTGGAAATGATCCTATGCTTAATAACCTGAAGGAAGTTTTAAAAATATAATGAGTTAAAGGATAATGTTCTAAGTTCAAAACTGTAATACTGATCATATTATTATACTGAACTACTATTCTGAGTTCTTTACTTGAATTGATGAGTAATCTTTTAGCTCTAGTATTCGATTATTTCTAACATGGTACTACTGCATATAAGAAACATAGCCTCAGAATTAATGGCAAATGATATATTCTTTGGATTAGACTTATTATTAATTCATTAGTTAATCATATAGTCAGTTTCAGTTTGGGAAAATGAATGAATTTTTTAGAGACGTTTATATGATTTTTTTCTTAGTTACAGTGGTCTTGCAATAAGTAAGTATAAAGTCAAGTGGCAAAACATATTCAGAAAAAAATTATTAAAAAAACAAATTACAGAAACAGATAATTCACCATAAAGATACTGTAAAGAAGAACTGACTTATTTATATTCCTTAGTAGAAAAATTTTATTTGTTAGTATTCATGTTTTTAATTTGACCTCAAGTGAGCAAAATATAATGCCAAGAGAGGGAATATTGGAATACATAATCTTTCTTTATAAATTAATTCTATTGTACTGTCCTTTGATATTTAACATATACCTAAATTTCAAAGTTCTATTTAAGATTATATCTATATTATTTTCAATCATATTTCAAGCTGTCCATTTATAGCACTTTCTTCTAAAATTTATTAAATATCAAAATAATTAACTTTTAAAATCATGCAAAAATTGAAATTAACCATCTATGTTTTGAAATTAAATTTATATGTTCAGGTAAATATTTAACATATAAGTGTTTAGAGGACTATATAACTACTATGTAACTTTGGCAGAACTATCTAACAGATATAAACAGAGAGTGAAAAAAAGGAAATAGAATCATTGTTATAATTATTAAATTGCCGGTCTTCTCAGAATTCTGTATGTTTTATATAGTTTTTGGCTCTTCCCAAGGTACTTCTCTCATCTGGTCAAAGAATTTGGCTGTCTCCTTGTAGCAAATATATCTCCTCATATTAATGCAGACTCTTATATAAAACAAATTGTAAAGAATTAATCATAACATAATGTAATTAGTTCCAAATAAGTGTCTGTGCATAATACTGTGGGGTATTTCTTAACAACCAGTTTTTATAATCAGCAAATCACAAAATTTAACCATAACCTTATCCCTTTATTTGCCTTAAGTTTTTCAGTCAGATTCTATGAATGAACTTTAAAAAATATTTTAAAAGTTTTTCCATTTATTGAAAGAACTATACATGTAAGCATTCACATTTAGTTTTACTATATAATTACTTAGGAAATTTAGATGTTTAGAATTCTTTCATGTATGTTAATATTTATTGAGTATGAAGGGATTATTGACAATTGCAACAGTGAAAATAAGAAAAGCTATCGGTGTATGATGCATACTGATAAGCATTTTTAAAACCATATTTAATTTTTTAGAAGCTTGAGGTTTAAAAATCAATTCCCATTTTGCTTATATCAAGCTTTGCCACATTTACAAATAGTTTAATTTCCTATGCCATTTGGGTTTTGTGTTGGTCGCTTTACTATTTTTCTCATTTTCTAGCTTACTAAATTCTAAATGTTTTTAAGAATAATGCAAATTTTGGTAGTATTCTGTGGACTGCTAGCTCATTCCTCCCCCCCTTTTATATTTTTAATCTTTTCTGATTTTTTAAAAAATCCCTAAATGGAAGACATCTTGCATGCAGATTGTTATCATAATCTATAATCTTAAGTATTTTATTTTTTCACTTCATAAATTATAAAATTACTTGTACTCTTTTTTTAAGAATGAAAATGTTTATCTGTAATGATTTTGAATAAAATCATATACGCAGTCAGAAACAGGTGAATAAACAGAACCCCATGTTTCAAAAAACACAAAAACTAGTCTTTTGGAGTTGGCTGCTAGGTATGGCTGCCTCTCTCAGTAACCATTTACTTTTTCAGTATGAATTCATACTTCTAAAGTATGAAATTCAAAAAAGGAATTTTTTTCAGTATGAATTCATACTTCTAAAGGAAGTACAAGCTTCTTCTTCATTTTTTTAAAAGTTTATATATTTATTTTAAGAGAGAAAGAGACAGCACATGAGTGGGGAGGGACCTAGAAAGAGAGGGGGAGAGAGAGAGAGAGAGAGAGTGAGAGAGAATCCAAAGCAGGCTCTATACTGTCAGTGCAGAGCCCAATGTGGGGCTCAAACTCATGAACTGTAAGATCATGACCTGACCCAAAGTAAGAGCCAGATGCTTAACCAACTGAGACACTGAGATGTCCTAGAAAGTACAAGCTTCTTAATGACCATAGCAATTCTTATTAACATGCTTCTAGGAATGTGTGTAGTCAGCCTAACCATCACATTGATGTGACTGGGGACCAATAATCCAAACGTCCATACTAATCCATACTATATATCAATTAAGTTTGGCTTTTTTTCAATTACCTTATCAGCCTTCTAATATATATTGAATTGCAAAACAATTCTGATAAATGCATATCATTTATTACATTTATTTTTATTGTATTTATATCTGCTTTTATATTTAGATTTGTACAACTTATATTTGCTTTTATAATTTTTTTTCCAAAGCCTTATTTTTCCTCACGTCTATTTCCTACATTCCCATTTCCCCATGGTTTGTCAGTGTGGGGACTCCCAGGTACCATCTCTCACCCAAGTGCCATCTCTCAACTTCCACCAAAATTCTCAAGTACTTGTCCTGCCCTTGAAAGTGTGATGTTATCAGTACCACATGATAGAAAGGTCAAGTTCTCTGCAGTGAAAACCCAGGTCTTTTACTTCTGGCTATGTGAATGTAAAAAAGGTATCGAACCCCTGGAAGCCTCAGAAATGTAAAAGTCTGTAAAACTTTTATGAATGTACTATTTCCTACCATACTCTGTTACATAGAGAACATTTAGTAAATATGGGGAGTATAGAACCTGATTATGAAAATAAATTTGGCTTTCATTGTTTGTAATGAATGAAGACACATAGTTAACATATTTCTGTAGTTGGGAATAAGTTTTGTATAAAATGTGTGTGTGAATAAATGATGTGAATGTAACTTATATAAATATATATTCTTTCCTTCCATCATTCATTCATTTTTTAGGCTTCTTTGTTTCACTCTTATCTTGGAGGCAGGAAGCCATGTAATGGGAATTAAAACCTCAAACTGAACAAGAGAGAAGAGTAAGAGACCAAATCTCAGGTACATCTCTCCTTCCTAATCTTTCAATATTTTCCACCAACCAGTAGGATGTAATGTAATAATAACTAAATACGGTAGTTTTCCTAAAAGTGCTACTTTCAAACGGGAGAATAATCTATTATATGACCAAAAATGTTTCTTGCTCTTAGGTTTGCACTATATTTCATTTTTTAGAGGAAACTTGGCACTGACTATAATAGATTAAAATAGTTTTATATAGTTGTTTTAGCTACAGTGAACTACACCAGACAAATAGGTTTCCTTGCCTTTAGTTCAGAAGCCTTTCAACACTTATTTAAATTTAGAGGTCATCCTTTCTTGAAAAACCTTGTGAGTTAGTCCTCAAAGAGAAATCTTTGCAAATGTGAAAATGTTTTAGTTGTTTCTTTTTCTATGGAGGCTGTCTAGTTAAACTCTTTAGTGTTTTTAATGTTATTACTTCAGAGAAAAAATTAAAAAGACCTAAATGAAATTGAGTTGGGCTCTTAGAGATACTGCTGGAAAAGTCTGGTGCCAGTAACTGAAGAAAAGAAACAGGACTCCCCCCCCTTTTTTTTTCTCATGTTTATCTATTTTGAGAGAGAGAGCATGAGCAGGGGAGAGGGACGGAGGGAGGGAGAGAGAGACAGAGAGAGAAAGAGAGAGAGAGAGAGAGAGAGAGAGAGAGAATCCCAAGCAAGCTCCATGCTGTTAGCACAGAGCCTGATGTGGGGCTCAATCTCACAAACCATGATATTGTGACCTGAGCCAAAACCAAGAATCTGGCACATAACTGACTGAGCTGCCCAGGCACCTGAGGACTCCTCTTTTCACACCATTTTAAAAACTAGGTTTTAATGGCCAGTGGGAATGACAGTTCTTTTTTATCTGATAAAGTTATCTGATTAAGATTCCAACTGAGTCTCAAAATTGTCACTTCAGTCAAGGCTGAATGCACCAGACATAGGTCTCATCCTCCCACTTGCATTTCATGGTTTACAATTTTATTGTTTCTTTACTTGAAATACAATCCACTATTTAGCTATTAGAGCATTACTTTTCCCAGTGCTGTATAATTAAGGCTGTCTTAATGTTACTTCCACTGTAACCCCTATTTTTCAAGGATTTTAAACCGTACCATGAAAATTTGAAAATTGGCATTTAATGTTTAAAGGGTAACTGTATATTTTTTCCAATTAAAACAGAAAAATAACTAGGTAATTTGGACTGATGGATCAGTTAAGAATAAGAAGGTATTTTCGTAATTTTTAAGCTACCATTTAAATTTGATATATTTTTAAATGTAGCAGCACATGTACAGAAAAATTCTGTGGAAGATTCATATGTAATGATTAGAAAATTAACTTTTTAAAAGATTTTTTCAATGTTTTATTTATTTTTGAGAGAGATAGCAAGAGCAGGGCAGGGGCAAAGACAGGGGGGAAGAGAAACTGTGCAGACGGCAGAGATGCAGGGCTTGAACCCTGCATCAAACCACGAGATCATGAACTTGAGCCAAAGTCAGATGCTTAAATGACTGAGCCACCTGGGCTCCCGTGGAAAATTGACTTATAAATGCACCAATCTGGTTTGCAGTTGTAATAGATCCTGTTTTGTCCCTCCTCCCCAACCTTTCAGCAGGACCATGATGTCAGTCTTATTCTGGTGGGTATTGCTGCTCACACTCTCACCTTCTAGAGAACAGCTCTCAAAAGGCAGAGAATAGCGCTGCCTGTCTTGCTGGAGAACATTACTCTCTCCACCAAAGGAGTTAAAAACATCTAGCTCCCTGCATTAGATGGGACAAATTCTTTGGTGTGACTTGTGCTCCAGAACTTGCCCTGGGGCCAGGCTGAAGTTAATCCCCTGCCAAAACAAAGACCTTGTTTACCTTTCTTCTTGTGATCTCTGCTTTCTACACTCCTCTCCTGAGAGTACTCCCTCAATCAATTCCTTTCTCAAGAATGCTGCCTCTGTTTTTAGGAAAGCCAATTTAAAACATCCGGCATACTTTCTTTTGTTTTTTAATGGAAGTTCACCTGATAAGCTCAGAGCCAATGTTGCAGAATAAAAGTTAGTCTCAATTTAAGATTTTTCTTTAAGGTGTATGAATATTTGAGATCATATGTTTGCTCAACCAGTATGTTTTTGTAGTAAAAGGCACAAAAAGATACAACCAGAGTGCTTTCTTCAACGAATATTTTTTATGAGACAAAACCATTAAAATGGTACCTATACATTTCTCTTAAAGAGTTTGCCAAATTCAAGTGTTGAAAAAATCATATTCTATCAAATGTATCCTACTTACACTATTAAATATAGGAATTTCGTATAGTGGTTCTTCCCATGTGTGGAGATATTTGATAGTGCAGATAGGGAACCCCAGTCTGTATTTCCTACACATATTTTGTGTACTCCTAGAAAACTTTCCACTTTCCCTAATGACTCCATCAAAACCAGGCCTAATGAATCGTGAACTTCATGCAATTTAAATCATTGACCACTCTTGTACAACTCACTGCCCTGCTAATGTGGAAATGTTGGGGTTCAGAGCTGACGGCCAAGAAAGAATTCTTGAGATGTCTTTGGTGCTAAAAGGTGGTGTTATTAAAGCACAGGGACAGGACTCATAGGCAGAAAGAGTTGCACGGGGTTGTGACGCATGACTGATTATATGCTTTCAAGTTGGGAGAGGGTTAGGAACAGCACAAGCCTACAAGGAATTCTGGAAACAAGGTTTCCAAGACCTTGAGGGGGCTAGCTATTGTTAGGATAAGGCCATTTATTGCTGTTTAGTAAATTCTCAGTCATGAAGCCCTTCAGATGTACAACTGTGGGCCATATACTTGGAAAATAATTGCTAACATACATTTGGGGGACTAGAGACAAAGGAAGTGTCCAAAGGAATTTTTGTATGTTTCAAGTATACTCACAGGATCCTGTGGGTCGGGTTAAGATTGCCTTTTGCCCTTAGAAAAGTCTAAACATGGAGGCAGGTGGGTTGCTGCAAGAATGTCACTCTGCTTGTCTCAAGGACTAACCAATGGGCTGTAAGTTGGAAGGAAATTTAATTTTTTTCATTTTGCCTTTGTTCCCGACATCACTGCCAACTGGCAATGATGCTTCTCTCACCACCATCAGAGGAAGGTGAGTCCATGCTGCCTGCTAAGTCTGAGTCACTTTTGTTTTTGTTAGTGAAAGCCCTGCTTGCTGGTCTTAAGAGAGGTGTGTATACACTGAATAAACAAGTTAGGGGTAAGAAAGAAAGGATGTCTTCCAGATTTTATTAAGTGTAAATGCAAGGGCTCTTCATTGCACATATTACAGGAGAAGACCATGTTAAAGCTAGAAGCACCAAGTACTAAACCCATATAAAACTATTAATCATAATGCCTAGGTAAGAAGATAAATAATCTTAGCCAATTTAAAATTGTATAGGATGTAATATATGAACCATATAAGTATCCTATAGTTAGTAAAATATAAAGTGTACCTCTACTTTCAGCCTGTTCCACTCCTGTAAGTTTTGCTGCTGCAAAAGGGATATTTATAAAATCTGAAGATGATCATACCATTCCCTGTAATAAAATCCTTCTGTGGTCCCATATGTTTCAGAATAAAGAACAAAATCCTTCCTTCTGTGTTCCTTCTCAAGCTCAACCTGTTCTCTACCTTTACTTCCCCCAAAATACCAGTTTGTTATGGTGTTGTTACATTTTCCTGAACTGCACTTCATGTCTCACTCCTGCATATGTTATTTACCTGTGTTCTCTTATCCTTCATATCTCATCTCAAGTGTGGCTTCCTTCAGGAAATCTTGACCTGGTCATCCCAACATGGAATTGAAGCTTTTCCTTGTGCCCAGCACAATAGTTATGGAAAGATATTAAACCGATTGGCTTTATGGTCTTTCTTTGAGCAAGTAGACTGTATCATGCTGATGGAAGGGCTTAACTCCTAGGAAAGTGCCTAATACAATACTCTTTTAATATTTGTCATAAACTATCGAATAGATAAATTTTGAATGCATAAAAATGGATAGAACCTTGTTCCTGGTCCCTAAGGAGCTTGCCATCTAGTGTGAATAAATGTTTTTCAACTTACTAGTTTATGCACAGTAATTACAAATAGATTTCATCCAGATAAGAACATTTTTTTAGGTTTTAATCAGGATCTAACTGATTTTGTTTTCTTTCCTTCCTTCCTCCCTTCCTCCCTTCCTCCCTCCCTCCCTTCCTTCCTTCCTTCCTTCCTTCCTTCCTTCCTTTCTGGATAAAGGCGGGGGAAGGTTTGAAGAGTCTGGTGTATTTATGACAATGTTTATTCGCTTGTTTTGCAGAAGTTTAGACCTTGAAGTGACAATATGTGGATCAGATAACATCCCATCTAATCCTTCACAGAGCTTTCATCTGTCCTGAGCAGACAAAGCCTTCTCAACTGTCAGGGTACTTGAAACATTTAAATGGGCATTTAGTCAAATGTTCTCATTTAACAGTTGGTTTTACAGACAAACAGACAGACTGGAGGGGAGTAGAAGTCAAATTTCAGTGAAGGACAATGGGAAACATGATGGGGGGTGATTTGTGTGTCATGTAGGAAGTGGGCCCTATGCAATAGCACTACAGTGTAAGGTTACACATGAACTGTTTTTGGAATTCAAAACTCTTTCCTCATGCTTCTGCCATTGCTTATGATAGGTCACTCTAAACCAAGGACTTTTGTCAAGATCATAGTTGTGGTGGTGGTGGTGATGGTGAGGTGAATTTTTCAACAAATGCACGTCCCCTAGAGATATGGATATGGCCTTATAAAAGTTGTTTTCTTTCTACACATTTATTTGTCATACTTTCACCAGCCCACTCAACACACACAGAAGCTCATACATTTGTTATTATATTATTAAATGGTGATCGATTGATAAAGATAGGGAATATAACATATTCCTTACATGCATAGTTGTAGACAAAAGATGGAGTTCTACTAATTTATACATCCTAAGAAAGAAGAGTATGGTAGTAAAATAAGAAACGAATTGCTAATTTTTTGAGCTACCTGCAGAGGTAATCATCTAAAATTACTGGATATCACAAGGATAAGGTATTTTTTGTTTGTTTCCTTTTTCTTTTTTCTTAAGTTCATTTATTTATTTTGAGAGAGTGTGAGTTGAGAGAAAGAGGGAACATGTATGAGCGGGGGGTGGGGAGAGGGAGGTGGACAGAGAGAGGAGAGAAAGGGAATCCCAAGCAGGCTCCATACTGTCAGTGTGGAGCCCGATATGGGGCTTGAATCCATGTGATGCCATGACCTAAGCAGAAATCAAGAGTTGCCCACTTAACTGACTGAGCCACCCAGGTGTCCCTGTTTGTTTGCTTTTTCAATTGTCTACAGCTCGAGCCTGGGAGGGTGACAATATTGTTGAATTACAGGTTTATAAGGTCAGGAGTGGGCCACTCTGCTTCTTTACTAGGACAGGGACTCTGTGGGGGAATTCGAGCAAGGGGTACCACCAGTGTGTGAAAAGATCTGCAGAACTGCTAGAAGCATCTGCAGTTACTTTGATCCATTTTCTACCTCATCCTTATCCTCATTTCTAACAAGCCACAGTGCAAGCAAGGGAAAGGCCCAAGGTCTTTAAATAGCCAAGTGCTTTAGGGATGGACTCTTAAGGCAACTCTTACCAGAACCATAGATTGATGGGATATGGGGCACATTTAATATATACCCAGATAAACTTGTCATTGCATTCAGCACTGCTTAAGCATCTAATTTGTGCTTTGTCAAATGACCATGGTCATGTAGGAGATTGTAGATTTTTTTTTAACCTAGTTTATGAAACTGTAGCTTTATCTCTTTTTCTCTTTCTTGGCTCCAGCTATGCTGTATTTAAAAACAATCTGTGACATGAAAGTAACAAATATTTATTTATTTATTTATTTATTTATTTATTTATTGTGTGGTAAATTCTATGATAAATAACAGAACCAGCTATGCATGTAGAAATAAGAAAGAAAGGTTTCCCAAAAACCTTACATTTGCTATTGGCACAAGCGACAAATTCTTTTCAGTTCTGTGCTTAGTTCTGTAATTTGCCATCAGTTGAACAGTCATATCAGATGCCAGTAATTGGGATGAGTAGAACGATATGTACCCAACATGGGTAGAAGTGGAAACTTGAGATACCAAATATGGGTAGAAGTGGAAATTTGAGATACCAAATATGGGTAGAAGTGGAAACTTGAGATACCACATATGGGTAGAAGTGGAAACTTGAGATACCTAACTTAATTAAACACAAGTTAGCTTATTTAATTGTGCTTTTTAAGACATAAAAATACCAGTCTTTGTTTAGTTAATGTCTCCCCACTTCTTTAATTCTCTTTTTAAGCAACCTATGGAAGATGTTAGAATTAAGTAGTAAAAGAAACACAGATCTAATTTGAAATGGAAGGACTATATTATTAACCACAGTTCTCACTTCCATTTAATCTCTTTTATTGCTTATTTTTGTGTTTTTTAAATCTTTCCTATTACCTATGATGAATCTCAGTCCATTCTCCTTTTCCAACCACCGTTTTTGCGTATGCTCAGCTAACAGTTGGAAAAAAGGTATCAAGTAACTTATTAGTACACCTTTGCTGTTGATTCTAAGCTTTGAAGGCTCTCAAAACAGCTATTAAATTCTCTCATCTCTCCAGCCTTTTTAATTTATTTTTTTAAACCTCTGGCATCTGCTCAACTTCTCACACTACCCAGCTCTAAACTTCGGAATCTATAATCAGCTTCTTCTCACTCGTGGGTTTCAACTATCATAAAAGGCAAGCATCTCCTTTTTTTGTTGTTGTTGTGTTTTTTCCATATTATATAAGATAAAGTTATAACTTTTCCAGAGAGTGCCAGCCTGTTCAGTAGGAACTTTGTGTTTTTAGCTTCGAGTGGGAAATCATTAAGCCATTTGAAATAAAACATCATTCTAAACAATTAGAGCATATTATTTTTATGATTTCCACTGAAAATACACAGTTAGATAAACTTCCTTCCTGTAGAAAAATGTGCCTTGTCATCTAGAAAAATTTGGTTGTTTAATTATCAATTTCAAAACATTACACAGTAACATGTTCACCCAGAAGTCTAATTTTGTACACCACAGCTGCCTTTACCATCTTGTAAAGTTTCCAGAAACGTAGGTGTTTATTACTCAAATCATCTGAATCTCTACTAGTTCGCTGAGAACAGACCATACTAATTTCTTTACGATCTTAAGTATCTCTTGTCAGGACTATGTGGTTTCAAAATATTATTATCTTCTGAAATCATTTACCCGCTCATGGCTAATCTTTAGTTTGAAGTAATTAACTTCAGCATCGATGATTAAAGATTTCCAGAAAAACTCCTTTATTGTTTGGTTATAAGAAAAATCAGAAAGCTTAAAAAAGTATGCTGAAGAAGTTAGCCAAAGTGACTTCCGTATTTTATTTATTTTATTATCTTATCACATTTTTAAGAGTCATCATGCTGATTAGTAACACTGAACTTTCATAAGCTTCTCTCATTTTCAAATCAATTGCTTGTTAACATAGTTACTTTTTATAATCAAAGAAAAGTATTTACATATATGTTAAGAATCACTTATGTCTTGTACATTTTAAATGTCTTAATAACTATGAAAAACTTTAAAACCTCCTTTTAGGAATCAACATAATTTAAGACTCTTAAAATGTATCGAGACAAAGGGAATATTCTATATTATCACAAATTGTATTTTCCAAAAGAAATGGCTACAAAAACATCCAAGTTCTTAACCACTATGATATATTGCCTCTAGAAAATGGCATCCATAATATAAAAGTGGTCTGTCAGTTAAGTCATACTTGACCCAAAAGGTCTCTCAAATATAAGTAAACAATTAAATGTGTATGCATATCACAAGATACGTTGGTAAATGTATGGGATTATAGAAAAGGTTGTCGTTTTACTGTCATGATTGGGATTGACAGCACTGGGAACGTTTTGGTATCGCTGTGCTGCTATTTCTCAGTAGTGGAATAATGCCATTTGACAAAAGAAAAATGACAACTACCTTCTCATTTGTTTCAGTATCAATTTACAAAGCAATATTTATTTTTGTGGTGCCACCCTGGAATCCTGACAGAGTCTGTCTGTAAAGCAGAGGCTCGAGTCTGCTAGTATATTTGTGTTTAGTTTAATTACATCAGTTATTTTTAAGTGTATTTCTTTTGAAGAATATATTAAGAAGGAAGCCATATAAATTATTTCCTTTGTAGACTCATCATCAAAAGCTATATAGAAATATAAATATTTCTATTTATATTTAAATAAATATAAATATTATTTCAGGAGGAAATATATCAAGAAGGAAGCCATATAAATTATTTCCTTTGTAGACTCACCATCAAAAACTATATAGAAATATAAAGCCATTTGTAGTTCTACTTGGCAGAATAAACTACGACCTCAGAACAAATGGAAGACTTCTCAAGCCTTTTGTTTGTCCCCTGAGCTGAGATATAAGCAGAGAGCAAGCTCTATGTGCTAGAAAAGCATTACATAGCAGCCAATGCTTTATGCCTTATCTAATACATATGGATGTAGCAGCTTTTCATGAAGAGAGTAGCACTGCCATTGGTAAAAGAGAGGGAATAAGTTATCTAATTCTAAGCTAAAGCCAGGAAGGTCAGCAAGAGGAGCGTACTTTATATCACTTTTACGACAACTCAAATGGTAGCAACTGTGGCTAGAAGCTTAGGCTTCAATTCAAGCATGACAAGAAAAATATAAAAAATAAATAAATAAAAGTGAAACAGCAAAAACATGGGGGGAATCAATAGACTAAATGAGGTAGTGTTTGTTTTTCATTTAGTTTTGTGTATTAAGGGAATTGATTTGTCATCTAGACTATAAAATCCATGAGAGCTAATTAAATGCAAAACTCTCATTACCTGAATTTTCTCTCAACAAAGGATGGTATTAAAATGTCAGTAATAGTAACAGCTTAAGAAACCAACAGAAATGGAATCAATAATCCAGATGCAGAAATAATGTTACAGTAGCTGAGATGTCCAGAATTTCTTCTATTATTAAGGGATTTTATCTCACATTTATTATACATTATTTTAAAAACAACTTAGGAAGAAAACAATGCCAAAAAGGTCTTTCAAAATCTTTATGACTTTAACATAAAGTATCTGTATTATTACAAAGGTGTTTTGAAATAAAAAAGCTTAGACGCACCTGGGTGGCTCAGTCCTTTAAGCATCAGACTTCGGCTCAGATCATGATCTCAAAGTTCATGAGTTTAAGCCCCACATTGAGCTTTGTGCTGACAGCCCAGAGCCTGGAGCCTTTTGCAGATTCTGTGTCTCCTTCGCTCTCTGCCCCTCCCCCACTCACACTCTGTCTCAAAAATAAATCAACATTAAATTTTTTTAAAAGCTTAAACTTCTCTAAATACCATTTTCTTTTTTTAAGTTTATTTATTTATTTTGAGAGACAGAGAGAATGCATGCACGTGGGAGAGGGGCAGAAAGAGAAGGAGAGAGAGAGAATCCCAAGCAGGTTCTGTGCTGTCTGCACAGACTCAGGGCTCAACCTCACAAACTTTGATACCACGACCAGAGCCAAAATCAAGAGTCAAACACTTACCTGACTGAAACATCCAGGTGCCCCTGAGTATCGATTTTCATAGTTTTTGTCAAAATGTATGTATTAGGCTATTTCATGTTGTTCGATAGTAATTTTGATGTAGATATTTCTAATTTTAAAGTAATATATGTGACTTCTAGGCAATGTATATTTTTAAATATATATAATGGAATTTATGTTTCATATTTGACACAATGGCTAATTATGATGATTTTTTTAATGTTTATTTCTTTTTGAGAGAGAGAGAGAGAGAGAGAGAGAGAGAGAGAGACAGAGCATGAGTGGGGGAGGGGCAGAGAGAAAGGGAGACGCAGAATCTAAGGCAGGCTCAGGCTCCCAGCTGTCAGCACAGAGTGCTTCACTGGGCTCAAACTCACAAACCATGAAATCATGACCTGAGTCAAAGTTGGATGCTTAACCAATTGAACCACCTAGGCGCCCCTTATGATGATTTTTTTTTAGTTTATTTATTTATTTTGAGAGAGACAGAGGGAGTGTCAGTGGGGGGGAGTAAACAGAGAGAAAATCCCAAGTAGGTTCCACGCTGTCAGCACAGAGCCTGATTTGGGCTTCATCTCACAAACCATGAGATCATGACCTGAGCAGCAATCAAGAGTCAGATGCTTAGCCAACTGAGCCACCCAGGTGCCCCAATGATTTTTAATTAAGTTGTATTTTTTTATTTGATTCCATGCTTAATAATAAAATGCTAAAATGTCTAAGAATAAATGTTTTAGATGTGCTTATTACAATGTACTTATTATTTTTAATATATAAAGTATGAAATGTTTGTTCAAAAAAACTGAGCACCTACATATTAATATTGAATAATGTTATAATTGTTAAACTTTCTAACTTCATAACTTTGGATATTATAAAATTAAATGTTGTTTTTGCAGACATAATCTCAGGTGTTCACGTGTATACTGAAAGACATTAATTAGAGTTGGAAAAGAAAAATTTAAAAATTGAAGATAAAACTAGACTAAGAACATCAACTGTGTAGTTGGAGATATTAAAACAAAACAAAACAAACAGACAAGCTAACAAAAACAAAGCAATGGATTATTCCTGAGGAATTAAATGAAACTTCTCAGAAGAGCTGCTATTTAAATTAAGCCTTGAGGAATAAATAGCTTAGTCAGAACTGTGCTTTAGTAAGTTAATTCTGACAGCAATGTGAAGAACGTATGGAGACTAAGAGAAGCTAGAGGCAGGCATATTTTATTTTCAACATTTTAAATATATTTAAATTTCTTAAAAATTACAAACTTTATTTTAAACATTTATTTTATTTTATTTTATTTATTTTAGTTATTTATTTCTGAGAGAGAGAGAGAGAGAGAGAGAGAGAGAGAGAAGCAGTGAGGGAAAAGCAGAGAAAATTGGAGAGAAAATCCCAAGCAGGCACCGCACTGTCAGCACAGAGCCCGATGCAGGGCTCGATTCCCTAAACCGTGAGATCATGACCTGAGCCGAAATCAAGAGTTGGATGGTTAAGTGACCGAGCCACCCAGACACCCCAGAAATCTCTTTTTAAAAGCTTTTTTTTCAACATACACACACTGTATGCTATATATCTTTTTAGCTTTCTTTAATCTAGAAAGAGACCACCCTCTTATATTTTCTGCATGGCATTTCATTTTGAAGAAACAAGGGTTGTTGTCTTGTAGAATGTCATGTAGTCTGGATTTGTCTGATTGTGCACTTGAGTATTAAACTGATTTCTCCATCTCTTGAATTTCTAAAAAACTGAAGGTAGGTTTGAAGGACTGATTAGGTTCAGGTGAAACTTCATCTGGTGTGGCCTCTCCACAGGTGTCATGCCATCATGAAACACATTAGGCTGGAGGACTCTCTATTAGAAACGCTACACTGTTGTGAATTTCAACTGGTGAAGAGCAAAAGCTGTATAAGGTTTTATTTTAGCACTATGTGAATATCTAATATTTTCAACATTTATTGATGATCATCGCCTGAATCAATTACTTACCAGGGGCTACAAATGTTTGCTTTTTTTGAAAAAAATTCTGTTATCCTTTCTATATTACTTAGCTGGCATTCTTCCATTAGAAGAACTGTTCTCATCAACTGAGGATGAGAATTAGAATTTGATTTGTTTCTTTTAAATAACAATTTTCAGAGTAAAGAGATGATATAATAATCACCACAAATGCTATCAGGCAAGTTTTTTCTGTCCTTTTTCCCTTTCTGTATATCAATATGGACTCACTGTGTTTTTTATATTCATTCCTATGTGGCAGTCAGTTGAAGACATTACTCTTCTCAATGTTCAGATTGTCCCAAATTTTGCATGAATGAACTCCTTCACACTGGATCCTATATCCTTTGTATATGTCCTCACTACTCTTTGCTCTGTTACTTGCTCTCAAGTAAGAAATATCCCAGGCTCCCCTTTAACTTGCATGCCCCAGATCCCATAATCAGTTATTAGTGCCTGGAGTCCCTTTTACTAGAGAATTGGCACTAGATTCCAAACTGTAGGTACTAGGTTAGATTCCTAAATAAGGGCTCATAGGCACATTATCCCCTGTGTTCCTGCACATTTAAATGTGTACTTTTGTAAGCTTAATAACTGAAGGAGAATTCAGCATATGACCCCCAGAAAGCGTATCCTTAATTTTTTTGAAAGAAAGTGTTGCTGCCATGAACAATGCTACCATGAGCATATAGCATAAGTATCTGTGTATAGGTTCATCTGTGGTATATCTATAAAAAGGTAAGAGCCTGTCATAAATTATGCTCATTTCCTTATAAAATTATAATTATTGTCCATGGCAGTTGTACCAGTTTACACTATTTTTTAAAATTTTATTTGAGAGAGAGAGAGCATGAGCAGTGGAGAGAGGCTGAGGGAGAGAGAGAGAATCTTAAGCAGACTCCACGCTCAGTGCCGAGCCCAGTGTGGGGCTCAATCCCTTGACCCAAGCCTAAATCAAGAGTCAGACACTTAACTGACTGAGCCACCCAGCTGCCCCTACATTCTTATGTTATATTCTCACTTGTCAATTTCATCTTTACCCATATTTAATATTGTCAGGTAGATTTTGTCAATTCCTTTGTTTTGAATGGAATGTTTTATGTTTTTGTATTTTACTGATACTACATGTAAGGAATTTATAATATTATCCTAAAGTAGACTGTGATGATTTAAAAATCCATACTATAAATTCAAAAGCAATAACACACAAATACAAAAGGATATAGGTACTACGCAGTAATGGGCTGTTCAACAGACTTGGGCTGTTTGAACATGGCTCATTTTAAAGAAATGATTGAATCTTTACCAGCAGCTGAGAGAAAACCAATAAACCTTTAAAATATACTGCCTGATTAATATTATACCGAGGTTTTGAAACATGCAGATAGTTTATGCTAACAATGGAATTTATTGTGAATTTCTGTTTTTGTTTTTATTTTTTTTCTTCTGGGGTCCTCAGACACAATGTATCAGTTGGACATTTGGGCAGGCTGAGGCTGGAGACTGAGTTATTAGGGTCAGTCACTCAGGTTTTCTATGCCAATGTGATTGACCCCCAATAAAACCTTGGACACCAAGGGTCAGATGAGCTTCTCTAATTGGCAGTACTCCATATGTGTTATCACACATTATTTCTGGGGAAATTAAGTGCTGTCTGTTCAACTCCACTGAAAACGGACAACTGGATGTTCATGTCTGTTTCCTCCTCAACTCGGTCATATGCATATTTTGCATTTGCTTATTTGAACATGTATCCTTTCACTGTAATAAGCCATGACCATGAATATAATAGTGTTTCTGAGCTCTGTGAGTTCTTCTAGCAAATCATCAAACCTGAGGATACCCTTAGGAACCCACAACACAGGTACTATGCCTTTTGCACATAAATCTGAAATCAGAGGTAGACTGAGGGAATGTGGCATAACGTATTATAATGTTTTAAAAATATGACTACATCTTTTACTCTCCTTCCAAGAAGGGGTGACTTCTCAGTCTCCTTTACCTATATGGTCTTTGCTGTGCTTGCATGAATACCCACTCACAGTAGCCCTCAACTACTATGTAAAAAGTTCAACCTCTCAGTGGTTGCCATGCTGTGAGGAAGCTTAAGTCACACGGAGGAACCACAGGTAGGTCACCAGTCCCAGTTAACTGCGGTCTATAAATCGTCTCAGCCAAAATGACAGAAATGTGAATGCAGTATGAAGATAACTATTACCCTCTGCTCGACAAATCACCCACAGCTATTTGGGTGTCTCTCACTGGGTGCCAGGTATGAGACAGGGAGAAGTCTTCCCAGGCACGCCCTAGCAGAATTCCTTCCCTAACAATAAAATGGTGGTTGTTTTATGCCATTCATTTTGGGATGATTTTTATACAAATAACTGAAATAAATTTTAAATGGATACTGCCATTAAAGTTTCTTCCTTGTATTTTTCTTGTTTGTATGCAGTAGTAAGGTCATATAATGATTTAAAAGAGGTTTTTTTCTTTTATTCTCTGTTAAGAGTTTCCACACAGGAACTCTCTGTTCCTGAACCACCTTACTTACTCAAGAGAGAAGAGAGAGTTATATTTGGCCTAAGTCATCTTTTCTTATTTCTATATTTCTTCTAAACCTGCTGTCTCAATTACGTTTTCCTGTATTACGGAGTTTCATCTTTCCAGTACTTAATCTTCGGAGAGTCAAGAAAAAAGAACAAAAGACTCATAATTGCAGACAACATCCCTTTGCTGTTTTTTTTTCTTTTTTTGAAGTGTTTTGTCGATGTCTTGAACATTCTCAATCATAGGGGACATTTCTTGAGATTGGGCTATATTTTTTCTTTAGGTAGGCATTCAGTGTTGACTTAATGTATGTAGCATAGTTATAAACTAATCTCCTTGCTTATATAATTTTCCTTCAAGTAACCCTTAGCAATTGGCTTTTTTTGAAACTTGTTTTAGTTTTAACATTTAGAGTAGCAGCAAATTGTAAAATAAGTATAAATATTGAAACCGTTGAGTTTTAAAAATGAACCAGGCTTCAGCCTATTCCTGCAGATTAGAAATGCCAATTAAAGAGAACAATTTTTTTCACCAGCTATTTCCATGTGTATTGTGTCATTTAATTTAGATACCACACTTCTTACTATTTGCTATTACTATCACACTTTAGAGATGAATTTCACAAGGATTAAGTTATTGCCTCAGACCATATAATAAGTGGCACCCCTGACATTTGAATCTAAAATCTTCTGATTCCCAAGACTTACATATAAGACACTTACCCTAGTTCTTGCTATATAAAAACAGGGAAAAAATGTTAACTATCATTTATAATGATAGTATTCAAAACAATATTGCATTATGCATATTTTAGTGTCAGCTTTCTAACTGTTCTAGAATTCATATAACAGGAAGTACATCACCCAGCCAGATGGTATTCCCATGTTAATTTGCTTTTTTAGAAATTTCAACCAATTTAGTTTCTTATAGGCAATACAGATACATATGTCTTTTATACTTTATACTTTTGACATTATACAGTTGAATGCATTATGAAATGTTTAGAAGTTTTACAATTTTATTTTAGTTAAATAACCAAAGCTTTCTGTCAGAAGTATTCTACATGTTCATCTTATGAATGTGCGACATCCAGATCCCAGCTTCTTTCTTCTTTCTTTAAATGTGTAGAGGAAAAAAAATTAAAGGTTTTCTTTTTCCCGAAACATTAGTTGTTCTTACTGATTTTATTTATACATTTATATTTCTTTCTAGAGAACATGTTTCTTCTTTTTATGTACAACTTCATGTAAACTTGTTAGTGTTCTTAGAAAAATTTTTGAATCTTTCAAAATTGTTTTCACTCAGAAATAAGGATCTCATATTTAAATTTATGATAATAAATCATATTCACTTTCCCATTTATAAGAAATTGATTTTTTATGGTTTTCAAATTAGAGCAACACTTAGTCAGTATACAAGGATAAATTCAATGCTATTGCCTACACTAGTGAGATGAAATAAGGTTTAGGGAAATCTATCATTTTTTGTTTATGTATTAGTAATACTTCTGTGGACAAAAACATGGAATGTTCAAGAAAAAATGACTGATGTGCATATGGAATCTTGATTTAGGAAAAAGAAAATTATTTAGAAAAGTAAACAGAATATTGAGAATGTGTAAAAAAGGACAGAAAAGAGAAAACTGCCTTTCACCCAACTTTCTCAGACACTTGTAGAGAGGAATTAAATCCTCTGAGGGGCAAAGTCTATCATTCTAAGCAGTGACCAGCAACAACATGGACAGTTACTGCATCATAATGAGAAGAAATAGGACAAAATGTAATCCTGAAGAGAACCTTCCAAGAGGACATTTAAAGAGAAATTTATGATGCAAGTATTGGCTCTCTCACTCAATGTTGAAGGGAGTTCATCCTTGAAATGTAGGAGGGTTGCTCTTACATATTATATTCCAGTTCCATTATCTTTAAAAATGGTATCCTAAGCCAAATTATACTTTCCTATCTCATGCCCTACTGAAGTTTTTTATTCTCTTAGGAATATTGACACTACATCACCCTGGATTTCATTATTTCTCTCTTATTCTCTGAGTGTTTTTACATTTCAGTTGTGTTCTTCATAAGATAATCTCCCAGTGTCTCTTCTAAAAATTATTTTTATGAAGAGATTTAAAATGTTTCATATGTATTTATCCAGTATACAAAGGCAATTCTCTTTAAATAACCTAAAATGTGGAAAATAAATCTCTAGATCATCTATTCTATCTATCTGTGTATCTACATATCTATCAATATATCTGGCCATCCATCTATCATTTACCTATACTAAAGTTTCTCATCAAGGTTTTATTTATGATACCGTAACAGGAGATTACATGGGGATATTTTTGTCTTAGTGTTTTAGGACTTCCTCCTTCCCAATACATATGTCATATACATCTATAGGATACGCTCTGAATTAGAAAAACTGACTTTGCTCTCCTGATCTATCATTCACCATTCGTCTATGACTATAAATACAATTAAGAATAATTTGGTTCCTTAAGAAAAGTTGCTGTCCTTCTCCATACGCAATGCTGTGGTATCTCCTCTACTCTCTCTGTGTTCCAAATAAGGGATATTTTAAGAGAATGATTCATAGAGACAGCTGATGCACCAGATATCACTCAGCTGCAAACACTTGTAGGACCACCACACAGTGCTCTCAGAGAAGAGTGCAAAATGTGGTTTTGGAGTGCAGCCAGCATTTTCGGAGTTTAGAAAGACAGAGATGCCAAATGGACTGCAAGGAGATTAGTACAGCTCAGATTGGCTTAAAAGGTAGCCTGGGAAGTTGTGGTGACAGAGCAGAAAGAGGCTATGTCGGGGGGACTGCCAGGGAAGAAGCTGAAGGAGAATAATAAATAAGATGTATTAGACCTTGAGGCAGGCCACAGGTAAAAATATTTGTGTGTGTATGTTTCCTGGGTCTATAAATACAATTGTGTTAAAATGTATTACAAAATGCATGATGTCATTGCCTTGCTTGAAGAATTTTTATCCCTGGTTTTGTCATGGTTCATTTCTGTTTCGGCAATAAGACCTCAGCTTATATGCTACTGTGTTAAGCAGGCTCTGAAGTGGCCTTCAGTGATACCTATGTCCTGGTATTCATGCCACTGTATAATTCTACTCCTTTGAGTCTGCCTGGACATACCGATTTGCTTAGAATGAATAGTATATGGCAGAAATTATATGGTATGTCACTATTGAAATTAGGTTATAAAAAAAAGAAATGAGGTCATAAAGACTGTGGTTTTCAACTTAAGCACACTCGCTGTTGGATCTCTTGCCCTCGAGGAAGCCACCTGCCATATTGTGAGACAGCCATGTATACAGTCCCACATGATGACAAATTGTGGCTTGCTGACAAGCATTTAAGTAATCCTGGAGCTGATCCTCTGCTGTTGAGCCTTTGGATGAGGCCACGGTTCTGGCTGAAAGTTGGCCTATAATCTATTAAGGAACCGCAACCAACTAAACAATGCTCGAATTCTAAACACTAGAAACTAAGAAAATAAATGCTTATTGTTTTAAGGTACTAAATTTTAGGTTATTTGTTACTCAGTAATAGATAAATAGTACATTCACTTCCTAAGATACCCTTTTCCTGATCTTCTTATCCAGGCAGCTATACTTGCAATCATTTGGCTTTATATTATTTCTCTACATGACACTTTTCACTATCTAATATGTTTCTTCTTGTTTTCCAATGTATTTTCCATCTCTTTGAAATAGAATATAAACTAAATGAGGGCAAAATATTGTGTTGTTTGACACTGTATCCTCAGTATTATGAAACAGTGCCTGACACATGACAGCATTCTTAATCAATTTTTTGTGAACAAATGAGTGGCAATCAAGTGAAGATAATATAGTATATACACTTTTACAATTTAAGTGTTCATTTGTTTTAACACAGGATTTGCTTTTCTTATTCAAAGCTTAGTATCTCTAATAACCATGTAGTACTGCATTATATGGAACTATCACACACACACACCACACACACACACACACACACACACACACACACACACTCCATACACAAATAGGAGGAATTCATCAACATCTCAATTAATGATACATAAGCCTCAGTATGATTTGTTCTATTTCACTCCAGCCTTATTTCTATCCCAATATTATGTTCTAGGAAAAATAACAACTTGAATTTCTTCATATTCAGATTTATAGTTTAATGCTGTTTTACATGATAGTTCCTCTGCTAGGAATATATTTTTATCCTTCTGTAATCTTTGGTTCTATGTGTAATGAAATACATAAAAACAATTGCTTTAAACTCAAATTGATTTGGCTAAAATTAGTATGACTCCAGTAAATATCTTGCTAACAATTATTTCCAGTTAGCTAACTGTTATGCTTTCTTTTCTCCTACACAAAAATTCCCTTCAAGTCCTAAGGATTGTGTGGTGGAGGAGACAGAAGTGTCAACAATTATTCTTAGAGAAAGTTAAGATTTTTCTGTACAAAAGCCAGGGCCAGTCTTACTGTCATATTAATTCCTATAGTGTACAAGCACAGGGTAACAAGAAACCAGATTCATGTCTGTATCTTCCCCGTGATACACTATTCTTTGGGTAGGAGATACGAGTGAGCCTGTCTGTGTTTATATTTTTATTTCTTTCTAGGGTTGAAAATCAATACCTACAAATTTATTTGGAGCTTTTGAAGATGCAATTTTTCCAAATGTGTGTCAGAAATCTTAAACTTTTTTTTAATCTTAAACTTTTTTTTAATGAAGTTAGAATTAGTCTGGGAATACAAATATAACTCCAACTCAACTTAAAAAAATAAACATAGCAAACAAAAACTATCAAAAACTTATATTCCAACTGGGACAAGATAATAAGAAGGAAGAAAAGGAACAAGGGAGAGTCCAGAGTCAACCATTTTGTGGGGAAAGTATAATAGAAAATTTCTTTTTGTCTTACTTGTTTCACACATATCAGAAAAATGGGCTAGGTTACATCCCAGAGTATTCCATTGTTAAAAATATTTCACTGGGTAACTGCCATTCAGATTTGAAGATACAACTCTTCAGTCACCCCCTTCACAAAGCCTTTTTTGACTCAGATTCCCTTGTTGCATTAGTTGCCTTTCCTCTACATTCTGCATTCCTTGAACATTTCTTACTATGGGTTTATCATTTTTATCATGTTTTATCTCTTTGTAACACCACTAGGTTACACAAGGTTATACTAGATTAGAAGAAAGTCCCCAGCTAATTCACTTTAGTATCCTCATGTCCAGTATATCAAAGATACAGTAGAAAAATGTAAAAATTGTCAGTCCTTTATCTTTCTAGTATAGAAAAAGGCAGGCCTAGGTGTCTAATATCAGTTGAAGATTCAGACAGTAGAATCATCTACAGAGAAAAAACATCTCCCAACACTGACTCCGTCTCACAATGATGGCTGTGCCTCAGAAAGACGGGTCCTTCTAGGGCAGTGGCTCTCAATGCATGGGCCCTGGACCAGCCATAGCAACAAAACCTGGGAACTTACTAGAACTGTAAATTCTGAGACTCCACCACAGAATTACTAAAACAGAATCCTGTGGTTGGGCCACAAATCTGTGTTTTACCTTGTCCTCCAAATGGATCTGATTTTATCACCAACTAGTGTTAAAACTAGTGTTTTGAAAATTACTGTTCTAGGTCAATGGCTCATTGTGTAGAAATATTGAAACCAGCTGTGAGATTTTTACAAACTGTCTATGTGCCCTGCTTCCTCCAAGGAGAAAGCATCTACTTTCTCATATGCTTCCCTGTAGGTTTATAGCCCACAGTGACAACTGATAAAAATACCCTGCCCTGTCACAGAGTGGATTCTTCTGATAATTCCCATCATGAAGGTCCATCACAGTCTGTTCCTCTCTGATCAATAATACAATTTGGGCATCTTATGCATGCCTTTTCAGTTCAGTACAGGTGGTCTTGAGCAGACACACATAAAAATGTTTCTATAAAGCGAATATTCAAAGTTTAAAATCAAGTTCTGATCTAACTCAAAATATTTTAATAATATACCTGATAGCTGGTTTAATTTTAAAAACCTGAAGGCAGGGCGCCTGGGTGGCTTAGTCGGTTAAGCGTCCAGCTTCGACTCAGGTCATGATCTTGTGGTCCATGAGTTCGAGCCCCGCATCGGGCTCTGTGCTGACAGCTCAGAGCCTGGAGCCTGCTTCAGATTCTGTGTCTCCCTCTCTCTCTCTCTGCCCCTCTCCCGCTCGTGCTCTCTCTCTCTCTCTATCTCTAAAAATAAATAAATGCTAAAAAAAAAATTTAAAAACCTGAAGGCGATAGTTTGTATATATGCACAAACAGAACAAAAAGAATACTAAAATCAGTCATAACTTCATGGCATAAAACAGTTTTTCACCTACAAAGTTGCTTGAAAGTCATAAATGAGTTTCCTCAGAGAGAACTATCCTACATGGACATGAAAAAGTGGTCTCGACACCAAGAGGCTTTTCCATTGATGACAATGTGATAAAATATTTATGTTTCAAAATGTGTGCTTAAAGTTAGGTTACAGTGAAAAGAATACCCAGGTGATATATTATGCCATATAATTTTAAATGTCATCCATTATTGTTTAAGTAATGAATTTACTAATGTGTATTAGTTTCTATACTTTTACCTTATTAACAAAGGTTATTAATTACCTCACAAATGTTGATAAGGAGATCAGACTAATTTAATTTATGGGAAATAGTCCTACTGAAGCAACAACACATGTATATCTTCATACTGTTTTAGCATAAGCAAATATTTAAAAGCTACCATTTAAAATATTGATGTTGCTGACTAATGTTTTTTGTTGTTGTTGTTGTTGTTAAGAAAGAAGTAAGTTTGCTCCACAATTTTGGATGATTTTATCTTCTAACGTATTTTGACAGACTATGCTACTTTCCTTTAAATTAATCATGAAATTGTCTTTAATTTTTGTAGACTGAAAGCAAGTGGTACAGGCAGAGGAAGTTATTTAGAGACATTAGTAAAAACGGCATCTACTGTAAGTTAACCTAGGATGTTTACACATATCTCATTTTATTCTTTCTTTGTGTATATTTTCAATATTCAGTGACTATGTGGAATGAACTTTGATGCAGTGTCTGTGTATAAACTCAATATATTTCTTTAAATATTTGTTTCCTTTTAAATAAAGTCTATATACAAGACAAATTAGAATGTATTGAAATTGTATTTAATACCTCCTGTATTTCCTTTAAGCCTGAAATGAGTTTTCACTTTCTCACACAAAAGTCAGAAAATATAACATGGAAGAGAGTCAATATAAAAGCAAATCATAATAGTTTAGTTTAAACAGTATGTATTCTTTATTTTATACACCCAAGTTCAATATTTCATCACAGTAACACCTACTGTTAAATGAACATGAAGATTAAACCCCTCATGAAAACAACCATTAATTTACACATGCATTTCCCCTGTTAATTATATCTTGCTTCACATTTCAAATGAAATTCTCCAAACTTGCATTATTTTAACTACAAATTAAAATAAAGCTCTTGGCAGGATGGTTAGTACTCCTAAAATAATGGAATTTAGTTAATATGCTTATTTGTCAATTAGTGAATTCAATATGAACTAATTTATACACTCTTAACTGTTTTATCATTTCACATTTAATGCCCAATTTTGTCCACTTTTATTTTGAATGCATGAAGTGTGGACATATAAATATACTTCCTATAGTGTAGTCTATTAAAATATTATTTTATGTACTTTAAAGCTTTTATAATTAAAAATGCTTTTATGTATAAACCTTATGTGCTTATTAAGCTAGTGATTTACACAGAAAGCATATAGTTACATGTTTTATCTGTAAACTGTGCTATATCTTATCTAAGGAAGTTGATTTTTTAGAATTTAAGTATATTTCATAAGCTAAACATTGCACAGTTAAAAGGCAAACACATTTCACTCCAAATGCATGGCTCTTTTCCTATAAGGTATTATGTCTCTGTGCCTCCCCTTAGCACTTATATAGATCACTAATATAAAAAAAGCTAAAGTCCCAATAAATGCAGGGAAAAGTGATCCTTCAAAATTAAAGCATAGAAAAGGAACAAGTTTGGAGATGATGGTAACATAGAATAGTTTTTAGCTGGATGTATTTACCATAGACCACTCCCAAATAAATATTCTTAGTGGTTGAAATATATTCACTACATTAAAGGTCAAAACTCATTTGGGTGGACAAATCTTCGAATATGTTGGTGAAGGAAGAAAACAGATTTGTCAAAAATTAATGTTTCATATTCGACCTTTGAAGACCAAGAAAATAAAAGTAAAAATGTTATTGTCACAATCTCTATTATAAAGCAACGAACAACTATTGGGGCCAACATGAAAACTTTTAATATTAAAATCAGGAAATGCATTTTTCCATTGTGTACTTTTGAGTTGGGTCATATTATAAAACAAGGTTTCGGGATTTTTAATACTGTGAAAGAATATGAATGGAGGGGTAAAGCGTGGAGGAAATCAAAGTTGTGTTGGCGTGTTTTTTCCAACTGATATGCTTCCTATCATCCTGTGGTTTAAAAAGCTGCTGATGAGCAGCTGCCTACACAAAAATCAACAATCTGATGGTAGTTAAAGCCTGGAAATGTACATGGAGAAAAGAAGAGTAAAGCACATATATTTGGATCAGTTTCTTCAAAACAGGCCAGCTGACCCTAAACCACCTCATAATATAATCTCAAACATAGATCTCAAGATACACTTAAAGGATTTCTTTTGAATTCATGATCTTGAATAAGGTATTCCCAACGTGTAACTGTGTACCTCTTTTCCAGCATTTAAACAGCTCTGAAAATGCTGTTCACCTTTCAATGGAGAAATTGATGTGGTTGATTACAGAGTGCTGAGGTACACCGGGACTTGTATAGAATATACGTATTCATATTAAGCTCATCAGAGCTCAACTCTGACTGCTTTATAAAGTAATAGTAATAATAAATAAATAAATAAATAATATATTTTTGTGTTAGCTTGCTTTTCAACTTCAGCCATACTGTCCTGTGTGGGAATTGTCTTATCCCTTACCCCCTTCTTTTTTCTCTCACTTTCTTCCCCCACCATATTTTGTTTCTTTGTCTTTGAGGTGCTAAACATTCTGACTTGCCATTTTCCTTTTGAGCTTTCATTCATGTGAAATATTTTTAAAATTGTTATCAATGTATAACATTTAGTATGAAATTTGAATGTGTTTTTAAATTCAACAAACCATTAAACAGAAGTTATGAGAATAATTATGCTTCTATTAGCTGACATTTGTGCCTTGCTTTCCCGGTTAAAAAGTGAACTAACTCATATACCTCATCTCATTTCATCATTGCACACTCTAGTTAACTTGATTAGTTTTTGCATTTTGCTTATACACATTCCGTACTAGGAGCATAGATTGCCTTATGTATTGCCCTCATCAGGAATATTAGTTCCTCTGCTGCACAAGTGGATGCCTAGTGACTATGTCTAGTAATTCAGAAGACAAATAGACTGTAAGCACAGAATAACTGTGTTTCATTCCCACAGTACCTGTTAGAGCAGACTAATCAGTAAGTGATGCTTGTGAAGAAAAAAAAAAGACAGGCATTTCATTTCATAGTCATTTTCATCTTTGAACACATTCAATAATTAAAATGGTAAAATGCAATAACATGAGAAAAAATAATCTATTTAGCTTCAAAATGAAGGACCATAAGTTTAAAAAATTCTGCTTTGCATAGAGGATCTTTAAAATTGACATTTTAGGTTTCCAAGTAAGTCATTTCTAAAACATTAACAAGTTAAATGATGTCATCATAATGAAAAAGATTATGAAAGATTAATTTTGAAATCCTGATACTGTCATAAATACTGTTTGCATTTGTTTGAAACTGAAATAATGTGTCACTAAACTATAATAAGGATCCTCGTAAAAGTTGTATTTGTCAATATATTTTGGACATCTACCATGTGAAAATCACAGAATTGAACACTTTAGAGTGTTGAAGGAACACAAATACTCAAGGAGCTTGATTTCTTTTTGGAAAAACAATTTTTTAAAAGGTTAAGAAAAATGCTGATAAGTAAATACTTGTCAAATTTGTTGTGAATACTATACCCATTCAAAGGCAATTGATCAGAAATTGTGTAGGATGACGTAGAACACTAATTTGGAAATCCTGGGTGGTATAAGAGCTGAAGTCATGTAATGGAAGGAATTTTAGGAGGTGCAGACACTAGAGACTGAGCAGATTAAGAATGCCTTGAGGGAAGTGACAAGAAGCAGTAAGAGCTAAAAGAGACAGCTGCTCAATGATTTCGAATAATCTAGAAACTCAAATAAAATATGAACAGAAATGTCTTTTCAATAAAGTGATGATGTGGTCTTTGGTGATTGTAATTTCCGTTATTGTAGCTTCAAGTTCTAAAATATACATTTGGTTGTTCTTTTATAGTTCCCAGTCCTTTGGTAGAATTTTTTATATTGTCCTTTATTTCCTTGATCATATTAACCATACTTATTCTAAAAGTCTGCATAGGATGATTGATTGCATTAGCTGAATCACTTATAAATCTATACTTATTGACTGTTGTTCTTCATAGTCTTTTTTTTAAGTTTATTTATTTTGAGAGAGAGGCACAGCACGAGAGGAGGAGGAGCAGAGAGAGAGGGAGAAAGAGAATCCTAAGCAAGCTCCACGTTGTCAGCAAGGAGCCCGATGCAGGGCTCGAATTGACAAACCACGAAATCATGATCTGAGCCCAGGCATTTAAGGAAAGTTAACACTGGATCATTGGACCTAGGCCTGGGCCATACGGTCCTTACCTTGAGATCTACAGCTAGAACACAAAGAATCCCTGAACATGGAGGGGAAAAATTATGTCTTTATTTTCACCAATCTCTAACAAAAATTCCATTATGATTTTTACGACACCTTACAGTAATATAATTACAATATAATTGTTTTGTCACCAAGAGAAATCATAGATATTTTGATATAACAATAGATATGCTGCAGATATCTAGACACATTATGTACATTCATCACTTCTTAAAAATGTAGTAATAAATAAGTATGAATCTTTATGTACTTTCCTCTCTTTGGAAATATCTTTGATACGTGTCTTGGCTATTCCTCGTAACAAGTGATTCTCCATATTGCTGCTATCTATGTATTTATACTATGTGTACAGATATAGAGTTGTCCATAAACGTGCTGTTTATAGGTACACACTATATATATCTCTACTGCTATATAAATGTGTTTGTTGGATAAGTGAATAAATGGCCATCAGAAATTCAAAAATTTCCCATACGCAGTAGTAGATTTTGTGTAGATATACAAAGTTAGAAAAAGTAACCCAATATGTAAGTTTTTTAACAACAACCATAAAAAACACCTGGATAAGTGTAAGTAGACCAGATCAACTGTCACAGAAAACTCTCTTGTCAGAATACTAGAAGAGATATTAGAAAGATAACTGCAGGTGTTAGATGTATAAAGTACCATACTAAAGCTTATGGATTTTATTCTTTAGCTAATGTAATACTAGAAAATATTTCTGAGAAAGAAGGAAATAATAAAATAAAAAGTGTTTTTAAAAAGTAATCCGCTAGCAGTTTACCGAATGAATTGGAACTTAGGAGGTTGTTTAAATTATACTGGTTACATTATTGTAATTTGCAAAATGTAGGTGACAATAATCTAGTTATAACAATGTGAAGGAGACCCTTTTTAGAGATATGTAAATAAGCTCAATTTTGTTTCTTAATTTTTTCCATTTTCTTCTTCTTTTTCTATTTTTATTCCTGGTATAATTTGAATATAATAAAATTGCATACTGCTCAATAATTACAATGAGATGTATTGGATAGATGTATTAACATTCTATAGCCACTGTGATAAGTTATACCTAATTTAGTGACTTAAAACAACACAAATATTATAGTTCTGTAGATCAGAAGTCTGATATAGATCTCACAGGCTAAGATTAAGGCATTGTCATGGTGCACCCTTTTCTGGAGTGAGACTCTAGTATCCATATCTTTGTCTTTGTTTGTTTGTTCTAAGTGGTTCCATTTTCCTTGATACATGGCCCCTCTTTCCATCATCAAAGTTTGCAGTGTTGGTCCAGTCTTCATGCTGCCATTTTTCTTATTCTCCCTTCAAATTCCCTCTTCTACTTTTAAGGGTCCTTTGTGATTACAATGGATCCACAAAGATAATTCAAGATAACCTCCATTTTAAGATTAGCTGATTAGCCACTTATGGCCTTAACTTAACTTTGCCATATAACCTAACATATTGAGAATTTCCTGGGATTAGGATATATACATCCTTAAGGAAAGAGTATTGTTTTATTTACTATAATAAACGACATAGGCATTAATCTTTCCCAAGCACTTACTTCATGCAAGAATAAAAAAACTAGAAATATATCTGAAGAATATACTTTGATATGGCAACAGCATGTAGGTGAAAGATTATATTACCCCTATAAAATTCTACAATATTGACAAAATTTTAAGACACTAAACATATATTTTTCTATTTAGAAGACTATTGAGTATAAAGGTTTACCTAGGATTTTTAAAATTAACAATAGTTTTATATGATTCAAGGATTTATTTTTTTAATTTTTTAATGTTTTTTTTAAGTTATTTTTGAGAGACAAAGAGAGACAGCGTGAGCAGCGGAGGGTCAGAGAGTGAGGGAGACACAGAATCTGAAGCGGGCTCCAGGCTCTGAGCTGTGAGCACAGAGCCCGACGCGGGGTTCGAACCCACGAACCGTGAGATCATGACCTGAGCCGAAGTCGGATGTTTAACTGACTGAGCCACCCAGGCGCCCCGGATTTATTAAGTCATACATGCAAAACATATCACTAATTGCATTGCAAAAGATCACTGTAAAAACACTCCACAATTTTGAAAATGTCAATTTTAAAAATTTTGTTCTAGTGTTTGAAAGGTCCAGCTTTGTATTCCTGCCAGTGGGTAAGTTGTACAGAACTTCATTAGCAGGAAGAGGGTCTTATGGAACTCAACAGGCCCAAAGGAACATGGTTAGGCAGAGCAACAGGAAGCCTGTGTCCACAAGGGATGAGGCAAAGAGGAGGGTCAGCATTAGTCAAGGTACAGCATTGGTGATCTGTCAAGACAGTGTTGTTAAGAAAGTTATTAGTTTAGGAAAACTAAAATATTTCAAAACCTATAAGGTTGCAACACATGACTTTTAAACCTAGTTAACTAGAAAACTAAGGACAGCACTTATTAGCTTTAAATAAAGTAACAAGGAAACATGAATACACTTTTAGCAATCTACATAAAAGAATTCTAATGAGAAAGACTGTATAATAGAAAGAGGCATATTACTCATTAAGAAGGGGTTTTATAAGAGAAAGCATTAGCAAGTACAGGAATGACCCGTTCAAATATGAATTAAATGCACAATTCAGGAAGGATGGGAAGTCTGAGAAAAACGAAAAGCTTAAAACACTTAATGATAATATCTACCTTTCTTCATTTACTGTATTTGACAGAGATTAACCTTTTAAAATTTTACCAGTGACACATTTACTCATTTTAATTATGACATGTACAATATAGTGTAAATAATCTTGATTTTGTCAAAATGCTGTCTTTATTCTTTGATCACATCACATGTCACTCCACCTTGTGTGTGTGCCTAGAGCAGATACTTCATCAGAGCAACGTGGAATTAAGGGGTCTGTTCAAAATATCAGCAAAAGCGAATACACTTAAGTTTTTGTTTGTTCGTTTGTTTGTTTTAAATCTTACTGCAAAATCAAAAAAATTGATCCAAAGAGTTGAGTCATTACATTCATTCCATTATGACCTACAGTACAGTGTTAGGGAATGGACACAGGTTAATAAATTATGGGTGCATTAGAAGGTAACATTTCATGAAGGAGGCTCTAAACATTCTTACCAGAAACTAGTTAGGAAGGGTCTGCATTTCCAAACTTGAGACTCTGCAGTCAGTCTCTTCTTAAAGACAAAGGTCTTTAACGGTTTAGTGCTTAAGTGTTCTCAGCACAACAATGCAATTTAGTTCACAAGGTGTTTTGGCAGCTCTTAATCTGAGCAAGAATAGGACCTTTTGAAAAATAAGGCTTTAAGGAAGCTTGCCAAAATGGAAAAATTAGGGCTAAATTTTAATGTTATGTGAAAGTGTGAAGTCTTACACTTTAAAGAAAACCTAAAAATTACTGATTGGATCAAAATGATCTTACAGAAAAACTACACTGTAACAAACCCTTGACATTGAGTGCAAAGGCTCCACCATACTTGAGCAAAGTGTAAAAAGGTTCCAAGGAGGACAGAGCAGGAGAAAGGCCAGACATTTCTAACAGCAGGCATTTTCTCTTCCTCTTTCTTGACAGGAGAGTGGCAGAGAACTGCTTGAATAGCTTCACCAAACCCTATCTTGAGGCCTTAGCCATGGCCACTTCCTGGGGGTAGGTGATGGGAATCAGCTTCTTCTCCTTCAGTTTCTCTATCATGTCTTTGTCATCCATGAGATCAGGTTTAGTCCCCACCAGGGTGATGGGGGTGTTGGGTCAGTAGTGGTGTCACAGTTCAAGGTACCATTTTGCTTGGACACTTTCCAATGAGTCAGGACTCACAAGAGAAATCAAATTAAGAATACATCTGTCTGCAGATAGGATCTGAGATGTAATCGTTCATAATCTTGTCCAGCTGTATCCCATAAACCCAGATTCACCAGTGTTTTGTCTACCATACAATGGCTGAGTAGTCGTCAAAGACAGTGAGGATATATTCTCTAGGAAATATGCTGGTTGTGTAACTAATAGATCAGTAGGCAAGTTTTATCTACAGCTTTGTCTCCCGCCACCACTCAGAGGCTGGGAGCTGAGGCAAGAAGCTGGCCCAAGGTTCAGCTTGCAGGTGAGTACTTTCATCTGATGCATTAAAATATCAAGTAATCTTTTACTTTATGTTCTTGTGTCAGGCTGAATTACTTTATTATGTTCAGATACATGCACACATATATTTTGGGGAGGTTAAATTACATACATTTACCAATTTCTACCAAATGAGATTCATACATGAATCTCCCCTGAGATGCAAGGTATTGGGATATTCCCATGTAGAAATCTGGTTTTTGAGATTGTTTATTGAATCATCTGGAATTGATGACTGATAATGCCTCTATTATCAGTGACTTTCGAAACAAAGATATATTTTCTCTCATTACATGTAGACTACAAGTTTGCTGTGCTTTTGTGCTATGTGTTTGCAATGGGATCAACACTATTGAGACATCCTGGCTTCGGAACAGATGGAAAAGTTCAAGTAAGCTACTGAAACATGGAGTGAGTGTTAAAGGTTGTCCTCAAAACTGTCATATGTCACTTCGACTCAAATTCTTACCCCAAACAAATTCACGTGGCCAAGCCTGACAAAACAAGAACAGTAAGTCCACCCCTCCCACAGGAAAGGCCTGCAAGTTACATGGCATGCACAATTATCTCAGAATGAAAATAATAGAAAATAAAAATATAAGAGAGCTGCTTCTCTTGTTCTCAAATTTTCCCTTTCTGCCATCAGCAACAAAAATTCATACTGTTATATGGAGTGCATTCCAAATCTCCTACCCAGCTAATGTTTTACTCTATGTGAGGCGTTTCGCTAGACTCAGAGAAATAAAGAATATTTGATTTGTAAATAGGTTTTTTTAGTGTTTCTTTCTTTATTTTTGAGAGAGAGAGAGAGAGAGCTAGGAAGGGTCAGAGAGAGAAGAAGACAGAGGATCTGAAGCAGGCTCTGCAATGAGAGCCCGATGTGGAGCTCAAACTCACGAACTGTGAGACCATGACCTGAGCTGAAGTTGAAAGCTCAACCAATGTCGTATACTTAGAGTCTAAAGTTCTCCTTTGAAGAGCGAGAGAGTGGACAAAAGATTAAAATAGGAGAGAGATGGCTAATGTCTGGGAAAAGACAAGAGCCCAGAATAAGGGTCCTTGCCCTGCTTTTATTAGGATCAGAAGGCTTACAAACATGGAGATGGACATGCACAAAGTGACAATGAAACTGTGAACATTAACTTGGGGTTGTGAGGGAAAGGCGTTCTTGAAGATATTCAGGGTTAGGGGTTTGGGTTAATACAAAACAAAATCCTGATGCTGGGCAGTCTGGGAGAAGGTTGTTTACAGAGGACATGAGGCACCACCTCTGTTTATCTTATCTAGCTAGTGGATGAGACAGGTAGATTACATGACCTCAGAGTTAACAAGGCACCTTTTATTTTCTTAATCATCTCTGCTCCGGGCTGTTTTACCTGTTTTACACAGTGTCTATAGCCCAACTTACCTGTTTACTAACTTTGCCCTTCCTTCCTGTGAAAGCAGCTTTCTCCTATAGTACTAACTTGGGGCACATTTGTCCTGAATGTCTAATCTTGCTTACCTCATATACCTTTGTGTTGGATGCCTTAGCACTCATTTCTATCCTGGGGCCTTTGTCCCTCCCTCTCTATTCTGGGGCCTATGCACCCCCTCTCTATTCTTGCTGCATTTGTACATCCTTATTCTTGGTTGCCTTATCTTTTATACCCAAAAGATGCTCAGTTGTGAGCATCCTATGGCTTTGTAATTCTTTATGCCTTATTAACCCATTGGTGTAAGCTCCAGGGATCCCTAAACTTATTCCCCACAAACCGACTGAGCTACTCAGGTGCCCCATGATTTGTAAATAGGTTCAGATATCATCTAGTTACTCCCACCTAATATACAGATTAAGAATCAGAGAATTCAACATATTTCCTTGATGTCCTCAAGTCAGGGGATTGTATGACTAGAACATAGGTTCCTTGTCTCTAACTTATTTATTTATTTATTTGCACAAGATCTTTGCCCTTAGGACATTTTCCAACTTGAAAAGAGCAGATTAGACATATATGTGCATAGGCTTTTTATGAAGAGAAAACTAACATCTTAATGGAGAATTAGAAGCAGCATGTATGAGAGTCCTTGGCAGAAAGGAATTGGCTTTATGTATTTCCAGTTAAGTCAGGTGCCTAACTTGATAAGATCTGAAAAACAATGGTTAAACAACTGTTCTGTGGTCTTCCCTCTAACCTAAAGAATGCCTGAGAATTTGACCTTCCGTATAATCCTTCTTGTACTTGTTCCCAATGCAATATATAAGAATATATCAGATACAAAATAAATGACAATCCTGTTGAGGTTGCCATGTAGCCATATGGCTGCTCAAATTGGTAATTTACAATGTAGAATTGTTAAGTTACCAGTAACTGACTGAATGTTGCTAAACTAGAGAGTAGGAGCTAGTCAGGTCATTATTAGAAGGCTGTGTGCTCACAATAAGACCTAAAGGGATGCCAGAGATGACAATTCCCTAAACTGAGGAGTTTTTCATCCAAGTGGCCGTGTCTCTCTTGATCAGGTGTGTCTCAGTGCCAAGTAATGAAGACAATCAGAAGCTGCCCTGAAAGTCAGGACACATCTGCTATTCTGTCTTGTGTGCTCTACTGACTGTCCTCTATGTTTCATTAAAACTAAATAAACCTGGGCTACTGTGTCCCAGGAGTGTGCACAGTTGTTCATAGTGGGCATTTCAGCATAGATGTCATTAGGTTGAAGGCAATTTTATAAATATTTCTGGCTACCTCTCCTAAACTATATGAGATATTCAGCAAATAGCAAATGTCACGACAGTATCACAGAAAATGTAAAGGTTAGTAATTTTGATTCATATTTAAACTAATCCACTTACTAGATTAATTTAAAAGTCACTTAGCCCACTTGATTCTCAATATCCCGACCTACAAAATATTACTTTTATCTTTTCTGGTGAATAGAGTTTATTCATTTTTTTCTGATGCATAGTTGATGCTTATCAAATCATAGCTTTTATATACTGATCCTAGTTTTCTGCAATTTTAAGATAAAAAATATACACATGTATACATAAATATTTTTTCCTCTTTCCCATTTTATCAGTTGGGTGTGGTTAGTTTCAGTAATAGTTTAGAGGTCACAAAACTTTCAATATTTAATTGATGAGTCTCATAGTGACATTAGATAGCTAGTTAGTGTCAGAATCAAAATAGAGGGGGGCCTAGGTGGCTCAGTCGGTTACACATCTGACTTCAGCTCAGGTCATGTTTTGGAGTCTGTGGTGACGGCTCAGAGCCTGGCGGCTGCTTCGGATTCTGTATCTCTCTCTCTTTCTTCCTGTCTCTTACTCTTGCTCTGTCTCTCTCTCTCAAAGTAATAAATAAACATTAAAATTTTTTAAAAAATAAAAAGAATCAAAATAGGAAGGTGATTTAATTCAAAACAAATTGAATTCATTTTCCATGAGAACATATTTCCTCATTTTGAAAAAAAAATTAAGAAAACTATTTTTGTTAAGAATAAATTTTAAAGGATGCATATAACTGAATAATGAGGGTTTTGTAAAGTTTTCTCATCAGTTATGTTAATAATCATGATGAAATAATTTAAATTGGAAAATTTATTATAACTAAAAATTCCGTTATCTTATGATTATTTTTATTTTTGGATATTCCACCACATAATTGTGATTACAGGAGAGAGTTATTTATGCTGAACACTTCATTATGGTTGCTGCATGGATAGAGAAATCCTGTCACACACAAAAAAGGGGGAAGTAATTTTTTGCAGATTTGACCTTGGAGGGAATTTGATAGAAATATATGACATCTGTGAGGCACTCTGAGATCTTTGAAGTAGGAGTTGTAATATAATGTAATATCACAGAAATCTAAGAGATTATGAAAGAGCAATGTATTAAAGATGGTTTATCCTTCAACAGATTAATCTTTGACAGAGCCTCAGGCGACTGCTGGGATGCTGGCCCCACTGTCAGTTGTACTCCTAACGAGAGAGATGTAACAGCTACAGAACTACTTCTTATATTTTTCTTTTTCTTTTTTATGACTCTGATACTGATAAAGAGAAAGAGGAAAAATGATTCAAATAAATCAAGATGAATATGCTACTTTCCTGAGTCTTTTTGAACACTTGGCCATTTAACCATTCCACAAAGTAAAAAAAAAAAAAAAAAAAAAAAAGGAACCAGTCATTTTAAAATGGAAAATTGTATGCTTGATTAAGTTTATAGAATATTTTCTGAACTACATTTTACACATGAATGCTACTATAAACAATATATATTTTTATCCCACAAAAGAGCCCCAATATAAAACTCCAATACCAGAGAAGCTATTTTCAACTTGAAAGTGCATTATAAAATTTCATATTAGTGTATCTGGGTTGGCATTGAAACAAATGCCTGTGTTTTGGGAATTTTATTTTTATCATTTGTGCAGTTCTAATTAATTTTAGGATTTATAGCATATAATAAAAGGCAATAGACTTAGAGACAAGGGAGTATTTTTCAACATGCATTTTGTCTAAAATTTACTATAAGCAAGTACTTGTTTATTAAAACAGCTTGTTTTCCTATTTTTACTCTTTTTTGTCACTGCTATATTATGTATAAATGTAACTAGTGTAAGAAAAAAAAACTTACACAAAAAGGGTAAATTTTACATTTTTTAAATATTAAAAAAAAGATTTTATATGGGTAAAAAACTAAATGCAAAATACTATACAGATTAAATATAAAATATTATACACTATATACTATAAAATAAGTAGACCCTGAAATCTGAAAGACTTAATTTGATAGACACTTATTTCTTGTCATGGTGTTTCTGATAGAAGCTTACAGAATCAGGTATGTGGGGAAGTTTTCTGGTTTGCATAGGCATCCTGGAATTCAGGCTGAAGAAAGCTCAGCCTCTTTCAGCTTGTGCTTTCTGAATTTGTCCTGTGTATTAATATCCAACCAGCACATTAGGCAAGGTAGATGGTGAAGGAAAATGTATGGCAAGTTTTTACTGGACAGAACTGGAAGGGCTGTACATCACTGCTGCCCTATTTCATTGACCAAAGTGTAATCACCTAGTCATAAGTACCTACAAAGGATGGTAGAAAATGTATGGTCTAACTTTATGCAAGGATTTAAGAAACAGTTTGAGGGCAGATATTCTCTGTCACCAAAAATGTAAGTCCCTTATTCAATGCCATATAGCTAATATAGACAGGACTCAACAACTGATGTCTTCTGAGCCAGTAAAAAATACGTCTATCTCTTAATAATCTGTTTGGTGCTTTAGTGCTTTCCAGCTAGCAAAGAGGGTTCACTTTGTTATTCTGTTTAATTTACACCTTAATTTTATGGGAAAGTGATATTATTATCACAGAAATTTGTATTATGAAGTATCAATAACACGAATTGTTTAGGCAAACAGGGATGGGCATGACTCCTTGTTCCATCACTTTCCAGCTATTAATTTGGTGCAAATTACTTAGACTTTTTCACCTACACTTTCCTTAGAGGTTAAAAAACCATCAACATAGGTAAAGTTGGAACATTGGAAAAAATATAACAAAACATAGGCAAAGCATATAGACAAATAGACCACAAAAAATCGAAACTTTAGAAATAGAATTGAACATATAGTTACTGGATTTAAGACAAAAGTACCACTGAAATTTGGAAAGAAAAAAGTATCTCTTTCAGTAGTCATGGAACAGTTAAAAATTTGTATGGAATGAAATGAACTTTTATTCCTACTCAAACAGAAAAAATAATTTGAGTGGATTATAGACCTTAATTAAAAACATAAAATATAATGTTTCTAGAATTAAACTTTCTAAAATATTGTTATGACCTTGGCATAGATGAAATTTCTTAAATAGAATATAAAAACACTAAATATAAAAGAAAAATATTTTGCATTTTATTGTGATTAGTAACTTTTTCATAGATGGGTGACATTATCAAATGGCACAGACTACATATAAGAGGGTATGAGTGATAGATATATTGACATAGAATGTATATTTCAAATAGGTAAAGATTTCTACAGATAAAAAATAAATAATAAAAAATGGGCACAATTTAAATAGACACTTTACATCAGAGAACATTCAAGTGGTCAGATTTGGAGTTGCGCAGCAACACACTCATTAGGAAAATGCAAATATTAAAATCTCAATTATATGCCTATACACACTCACCAGGATGGCTACAGTGAAAAGTACTGAAAGTTTCAAGTATTAATGAGGGTGTGGAGGGCCTGGAGTATCTATACATTAGTGTAACTGTTTTGGAAAACTGGATATTTATAAAAGGTAATACATTTGGTAGCTGGTCTCCAAAGAGAGCCACAAACCCTAGCTTCCAAACCTTATCTTCCTTCCTCTTGAATCGGCCTGCCCTTTGCAACTGGCTGGAACTGTTGAGTAGGCAGAGATGATGTTTTGGGACATCCAAGTCTTGGCCATCAGAAGCCTTTGCAACATCCTGCTGGATCTCCTGGAATGCTCATTTTGGGGAACGCTCCTTCATAGATCCCAGTGTCCATTTTGTGAGAATCCAAAACAACATGTAGAAGCAAAAGTAAATGTGTAGATGATTTGTTTAAAATAAGTCCCAACTGACAAACAGCATTAACTGTCTGTTACGATTGAGTACTTTTTAATACCTGGTGCAGTTGAGGCTTTAGATGATTCCAGACACAAGCTAAAGACAGCAGCAATAATCAAAACTACACATTTAAATTAGTAATCTCATTCCAAATAAATTCCTAAAATATTACATATATATCTCACAAAACACATGTACAAAAGTATTTATAGTAATATCACTTATTACATTTTAAAACTCAAAACAACTCAAATGCCAACCCAACAATGGAACAGGTAAATTATAACAAAGAAATTTAAAAATAAAACTACACATTATGTTCCAGTGGACAGGGCTCTATGCAAAATAGTACATATATTATGATGTTTGGTGCTTGGGGGTCAGGACTGACTAGGAAGGGGCACAAGGGAACTTTCCTGGGTATGTGTACATGTAAATATTCACTCAGCTATATATGCTTAAAGTAATACATTTAAATAAGTTTATCAGATACTTGTAATATCTCATTGAAAATGTTTAAAAATAAGAACAATTACATTACAAGAACATTGTAAGCATTAAATTTGATTGTGGGTAAAAAAACATATACCAATGTATACCAGGAAATGAATATCTACTACTTTTGTTTCTCACTTCTCTATATTTTACAAACAAAGACATTAAATCTAAGGTTAAGTAGTCAAGGAGGTATGAAATGAGAGATCTTAGAAATAGCAACAATAAGGAATGCCTGGGTGGCTCATTCAGTTTAGCGTCCGACTTCGGCTCAGGTCATGATCTCACAGCTCATGAGTTCAAGCCCTGCGTCAGGCTCTGTGCCTCAGAACCTGGAGCCTGTTTTCGGATTCTGTCTCCCTCTCTCTCTGCCCCTCTCCCGCTTGCACTCTGTTTGTCTGTCTCTCTCTGTCTCTGTCTCTGTCTCTCTCTCTCTCTCAAAAATAAACATTTAAAATATTTAAAAAAAATAACAACAATAAGAACAGAAGTGAAGGTTGACAAAACACAGTGACTGCCTGTGGGGTAAGAGTAAAAATAAAATTTCCCACACAATGTTTTATGTAGTTAGTGAAGACAAAGGTGATATTATTAAGCCAAACTGGAGAAACATAAACAGGAGTGGGAAGCTGGAGAATTATTAAATTTTGTTAAAGTTGGTAGTGGCATTTGTAGTGGCAATACACTATTCAGTGAGGTGTCAGGTGTACCAGACATTGAAGGCTGCGAGATAGTGGAGATGTCATAAATACAGTGACTTTTTGGAGTTAAGTGCATATTTGACAATTTTAAAGCCACAGAAATGGTTGGGATATCTCTGTAAGGTGACTAGAAAGAGAGAGAGATCTCAAGGAAAACATATTACATATTTTATATGTTCTTCTTTCTCAAGCCTTAATAAATTGGCATTAGAGGAATAAAAGTGAACTGGAGAGAGGAAAAAAGTGAATAAAATATTTAAAATGTTATTGAAAGATAAAAACTAGAAAAAAGAATCTGAATTCACTTTTTGGAGCCAAAGAATTTGCAATCTAAGCAGGAAAAGGGAGAGACTAACATAGAAATCAGTTTCTTTATAGAATTCCTGAGATATTTAAAACTTAAAGAAAACAGAGTGTCGCATACCAAGTAACAAGATACCTAAACTTCAGTGTCCTTCATAAAAAAAATAGTTTTTTTCACAGAGGAAATTGAAACAAAGGACTCCAGATATCATAGGACACCAAACTCAGAGGCATGGGACATGAGGTTTGAAGCTATAGTTAATGATATAATACAAACTTAGCTATTAAATTTTGGCATCGTTTTCCAAATATATTTTATGTTCTTAGCAAAAGTAGACATACATAGGTAGTTCATGGTCCCCATCCCCAAATCTTGCAAAATAACTGCCCAATAAAAAAGACTGTCACATTATGTCTGAGATATGGGAATCTCCAAATGAGAAGACTGGATCCCATGTAAAGTCATGGACATGTCCTTCATGTACTCTTTCACATACACACACAGACCACCCTCACCTTTTCAGTGCCTTATCTTAAACAAGGAGAGCCAAAGATGACCAAACATTTAAGTAGCTCCTTAGGAATAAAGAACAAACTAAAATAAAGAGACAAACCACACATTTAGAAGGAAGAAGTCTGGTGCAGGGAGAAGAGCAAAACTTAATATACTGACCATATTCAGACAGATAAGCTATACTGTTTCCATGAAACAAGAAAATAATGCCATTTTGAAAGTTTTGAGGACAAGAAACACCTTGAAAGATTTAAAACATGGTAACTAAAATTTAGAAATAAAATTAGCAGAAGGGTTCAAAGATAATGGAGCAAAACAAACAAACAAACACATGGAAAATAAGCAAGAAAATAAAACACAAAAAGACTTAAGGAAACCAAAACAGGAAACAAAAAGCAAAATAAATACATTTAGTGTATTGAATATCTAGTGATTGTAACAGAAATATATTTCATAAGCTGACATATTAGACTAAATAATTAATAGCAAGAGATGAATGAAATATTTTTAAGATGTAAAAAGACTGTCAGTTTTATATCTTATGTAGTCTTACGTATGAATCAACTGAAGGATTCTGATTCAGAATATGAAGCATGAAACTAAGAAAAAATAGGACATTGCGTTTAAAAAGAAATGAGCATCAAACACAGGAGAATAGAAGAGAGGAATTCCAGAACCACAACCTAGCCCCAGACTTGTCAATCTACTTCCTGTTGCAGATTAGAACAGGAGACCTGTGGGCCTTGCAACTGACAGATTATCTGATAAAATTAGGCATTTGTAAAAAATTAAGATATTTCTATGTACTTGAAAGGCTAATACAGCAAATTAAGGAAAAAACAGTCATTGATAAAAAATAAGGAAATGGAAGTAAAAGAATTATTAGTTCCAAGAAAACAATATGTTGTTGAGAATGAAAGATCAGTTCAGAAATGAGTATTAATATCCTCACCACATTTTTCATATAAAAGTATGTATATACATATAGAGAGTTAGAAAAACAAAAACAGGAAGCAAAAACCAAAAAACTTTTACTGTCTATCTTTTTATCATATAATTTAATATAATAAAAATACATTTTACAAGTTGATGTTATTTGTCAAGCAACTATTTCAAGCATAGAAGCTAAAGTTTACATTGTAGATGCTTGAGATAGTCTAGGAGGGAAAATTTAATTTACACTATAAAAATGTTTTCCCTTTGCATTTAAAGAAAGATATCACAAAAGAGTAAATTTGCCATTTGAGATATATATATGTGTATACGTTCAATTGCAGTTTATTTACAGTTTTCTTATTACCTCAGAGAATGGTTTTTGACAGAATACCGTAAATCCACATAAAAATATCTACAAATCTAAGGGAACAGTGTCTTCTCTATGAATTTTTTTATCTTTGTGTTTTCTTTTGAATGGAAAGCACAAGAAAAAAAACACATAAAAGATCTGTGAGATAAATTAAAAGCCTAAATAATTGGAGTTATGATTATGGGTTCCATAGATTGGAAGGCACATATTAGAAAGCTCAATATTGTGAAGATGTCAACTTTCCCTAAAATGATCTGAAGATTTGATTCCTTAATAATCTCAGTAGATCATGTGTATGTGCATGTGTCCGTTTCCACATTTAAAGACCTGTGATTATCCTGGGCTCACTGGATGATTCAGGATAATCTTTCTATGTTAAAACTAATTGATTAGCAACTTTAATTCTATCTGCATCATGGCATATTCATACATCAAAATAACATACAACAATCAAAAAAATGAACTACGTGAAGCAACATGGATAATTAATACAGATACAATATTGAGTAAAAGATCCCAGGTTAAAAAAAAGTACATACTATATGATTCCGTTTATGTAAATAAGGTTCAAAAACTATCCAAACAAATCTAAGGTACTAAAATTCAAAGTAGTAGTTACCTGTGGCAAGAGTATCTTTTGGAAAGAAGAATGTAAAAGGCTTCTGAAATTTCTGATAATATTCTAAATTTAGCTGAGATTCTAAAAAACAGTTAATGCTGTAAATGATTCAAAATTGAATGATTCACTGAATGTTCACTTAAGACATATGTAATGGATTATGCAGATGTTATGTATTACACCTTCAAATTTTCTCTTTAATTTCATGTAAACCTAGAAAATGTGAAACACTAGGCTTATCTTGACTTTTTCAGGAAGGTCTGATAAAGGAGGTAAGAGTCTTAAAACATGACTAGATATAAAAAAATATATTTGAAGGGTGTCTAGGTGGCTCAGTTGGTTAAGCTTCTGACTTTGGCTCATGTCATGATCTCATGGTTGATGGGTTCGAGCTCCACATCAGGCTCTGCGCTAACAGCTCAGAGCCTGGAGCCTGCTTCAGATTCTGGGTCTCTCTCTTTTTCCGGCCCTCCCCTGCTCATGCTTTCTCTCTCTCTCTCTCTCTCTCTCTCTCTCAATCAAACATAAATAAATATTAAAATATTTAATATATAATAGATTTAAGTTTTATACTTTATTATACATTAATTTATACAAAAGTAAAATTAGAATATAAATTTAGCTCATAGCAAACATTTTTTTAAAATTTATTTTGAGGGAGAGAGAGAGACAGCATGCAAGCAAGGAAAGAGCAGAGAGAGAGGGAGAGAAAAAAATCCCAAGCAGGCCCCCAGCTGTCCCCTCGGAGCCTGACATGGGGCTCGATCTGATGGTGGTGAGATCATGACCTGAGCCAAAATCCAGAGTCAGATAGATGTTTACCCAACTGAGTCATCCAGGTGTCCCACAAATGTTTTCTTTTCTTTAATATCTGTTTTGGTAAATGCATTAGTTTCTTATTTCTGCTGTAACAAGTTATCATAAACTTAGTAACAAATATATACTATCCTTATTTTTTTAGTTAATTGTATATGTTTATTTTTGAGAAAGAAAGAGACAGCACAAGAGGGACAGGGGAAGAGAGAGAGGGGGACAGAGGATCAAAGTGGGCTCCATGTTGACAGCAGAGAGTCTGATCGGGGCTCAACCTCACAAACTGTGAGATCATGACCTGGGCCAAAATTGCATGCTTAACCAACTGAGCCACCTAGACACCCCTATATTATCCTTATTATCTTACAGTTCTGTAGCTTAGAAATCTTATATGGGTCTATCTCATGGGACTAAAATCCAGGTGTCAGGAAGACTGCATTTCTTTGTGGAAAACCTAGGAGAGAATCCAATTCCTTGTGTTTTCCAGGTTTTAGAGGCTGCTCACCTACCTTTGATTCCTGATCCCCTTCCAGCATCAAAGTCAATAATATCTGGTGAAATCTTTCTCATATAGCATCGCTCAAGCACTGAAACTTCTGCCTCCCTTTTTCACATTAAAGACCTTATTATTACATTGGACCCACCAGGACAATCTCCTTGTGTTAAACAGTTGATTAGCATGCTTAATTCTGTCTCGTACCTTATTCTTCCTTTGCTGTGTAAGTAACATTTACAGGTTCCAGGGATTTGGATGTGGACATATCTGAGAGATCATTAATAAGCCCTACCATATTGGGCATATGAGGTTGCTCCTTGAAATTTAAATCTAGATTATCAAAGATGAACATGTCATAGTTCATTTACAAAATCTAATTTCATTGTCAACTCTGGTTGCTCTCTATGGTTTAGGTGATTTGTTAGCCCATGCTTGTGGAAGACAAACTCTACTATAAAATTTGAATATGAATCACTGTGACTTTTTAACATGAAAATATTTAAACAAATTGAGTAAAAGAATAAAAGATCTTAATATATCTAGCCAGAAATGCTAATATTGACCTTTATATTTCTGCCTCTGTGTTTACCAACTTGTTCATGGAGATTTATTTCTGTTTTTCCAATCTCCCTGGTTTCCACAAAATAGTTCATAAATATTGTTAATCATAAAAATATACTATTGGTGTTCTAAGACTATAATAATTATGTCAAAGACCTTTGGTTCCTTTATAAAGACAAATTACATTTTTTTACATAAACCTGTATCAATATTTTTTATACTAGATGATTTCATACAGGTGCTTTTAAGAAAAGTATGTTTCCTGAAGATCCCTTAAAATATTTATATCTTGAAAACCAGACAATTGCCACTCTGAAATTTAACTTTTATTTTCAATTTTAGTTAATGTTTACTCAGTTCTAACCTAGACTTGACTAGAACTTCTCAATGAACAGTATCTAATGAGACAAAAGACGTTAAATGAGAGAATTCTAAATTCTAGAAAACCTGTAATAAAAAAGTACTCTATCTACATAATTATCCTAGAACTATTATTACTCAGAAAATGCTGAATAATGTTAGTTTAGGCAAAACTGAACAAGAGCATGTGGGGCTAGCTCTAGAAAAAGCTGTAATTATATTTGAAAATGATAAGTAAATTTTCCACCTTGCTAAATAATGCCTCAGTTTCTGGAAAAATAATTTACCTTCTGTTATATTTTCTTACCCACTGTATATTGGTGAGTATGTGTGTGTGTGTGTGTGTGTGTGTGTGTGTGTATGTGTATACATGTATACATATATTTTTTCCCTACTCAGAAACAGTGTAATAACAATGGTAAGATATTTCATGCCTGCTTTTTTTTCCTTTGCTTCTTTTTCTTTTAATATGGTTCATTCTTTCTGATATATAAATCAAAATGAAATAAAATTCTATTTCCTATTTTTAAATTTTTAACATGTCTTATTTTCATATTTACCTAGGCAAACAAATATGCATATACATTACTATCGGTACATCATTGCAGTGTCTTTTTCCCTGCAGGTTTACATGTTTTACTTGGAAGTAGATTTTCTTGGATCCTATAAAACAGAAGACAAAGAATCTCTTTAGAGGTACCTGCATTCCTCCTCTGCTCTTATCACCTTTCCTTCCCATGCCCAGGGAAAAATAGGTGTTCTTGTTGATAAGTTCCTACCATTGTTAACATTTTATTTAAAAAGTATTATATAGATTTAAAAATCTACATGTCAGTTCTTCTAAAATAATGATTTAAGGGCAATGATACAGCCAGAACTCATCTTGGAGCTTGGAGGGAATTTGCCACACAGCATGCAGCAACTGTATGATCTTATAAAAACCTTGGGGGACGTCCAAAGGGGCACCTGGGTGGCTCAGTCAGTTAAGCATCTGACTTTGGCTCAGGTCATGATCTCATGGCTAGTGGCTTTGAGCTCAGTGTAGACCTCTGTGCTGACAGCTCAGAGCCAGAAGCCTCCTTCAGATCCTGTGTCTCCCTCTCTCTCAGGCCCTCCCCCACTCATTCTCTCTCTCTCTCTCTCTCTCTCTCTCTCTCTCTCTCTCAAAAATGAACATTAAAGTATTTTTTTAAAAAATTAGAAGTGCATCTCTGACCAGAAGAAATGTATTGTGTCTCCTGCTGAGTAGATCCATCCCCGTGCAGCAATGCTATCTCCTTTAAACCTATTTGTATCTCTATAATTACCTTCACCGCTGCTGCTGCTGATGTAGATAATCACTTCAATAGCTTTAAAAATCTGGTCATTTTATGGTATCTAAATTAAACTGGGTTGTAAAAATGAAAGTGGGATGTATCATATTCAGTTATTCACTGAAAGAATGAGTGAGTTTTTTCCTTTCTTCTGGTCTAGATAAGGTATGATAAGAAATTTCTTTTAGTATTGAAAAATACAGAATGTACTTTCTTGTATGTCAAAATCTGGCCCGTAGAAAGCAACGGCGCTGAGTTTCATAAAGGACTTAAGAAATAACTTATTTCTTTTGTTATCTTTTCCTCTACCAATTCATGAAACACATGCTATTAATTACACTTTTTAAAATAAGTGTTCAATGCCTCATTTTCTTTACACATTTCTGTACATGTTTCATGTTCAAAATATTGTATGTTCAAAAATGCTTCTATAAATCCTAAAATTATCTTGCCCTTGCATTGACCATAACTAAAACTTGTTAATATACTGAACAAATACACAAAACGTATTTTGAGTTCTCATTGGAATGATAGATACATTACTAATTCATTCATTCCTCCACAAAATATTTATTGAGCATCTATATTTTGTCAGACACTATTTTAATTGATGAGGATGCTACAATGAACAAAATATATATTGTCCCTATAATGATGCTCAAATTCTAATATGGTGAGAAAATAAATATAATAATACTATAAATGTTAGTTAGTAAATGGCATTGAGAAAAATTAGGAATGTCAGGGGTCTAAATGAGCCTCTGGAAAGGGATTTCTATGTTTATATAGAGTAGTCGGGGTAGATTTCACTGATAAAGAAACATGAGCAGGGACCAGAAAGAAGCAAGGGAATGTGTTATATGGCTATTCAGGGTAAGTGTGCTCCATGCAGAAAGAACAGCAAAGGTGAGGACTCAGGATTGGGAGAGTATCTGGCATGTGTAGGCAACCAACAAATTCACTATGGAAGAACAAGGAGGAAAGTGGTAGGAGATAAGGCCTGAGGGTAGAGGGTTTACAATGAGTGCTATGATAAAATTTGACAGTTCAAATCTCCCTTAATAGTATACATTGTCTTTCAAATAAGAAGTAAAGGGATGCCTGGGTGGCTCAGTGGACTGAGCGTCCAACTCTTGATTTTGGCTCAGGTCATGATCCTGAGATCACCCTTGCATCAGCCTCTGCACTGAGCATGGAGCTGCTTAAGATTCATTCTCTCTCTCTCTCTCTCTCTCTCTCTCTCTACCTCTCCCTCTATCCCTCTCTCTGTCCCATTCCCCGACTCACAAGCCATCTCTCTCTTTCAAATATACAAATAAAATAAGTAAAAATAGAATCAAGAAGTAAAAATAGTAAACAATAAGGAAATATGTGGGATCAGAGTAGAGATCAGCAGTCCACAAAGATAAGAAAATATTTTATATGCTACATGGAACACTGAAGAAGGCAGAAATATAGATAGAATGTAATATTGTTATGTGCCATATGATCATCCCAGACAATCCAATAATGTACCAAAAAATGAAAGAAATAAGATTGGAACAGAATAAAAACTGCACCTTTAGAAAATCTTAACTAATCTAAAAAATACTCCTAGAAATAAAGAGTGAATTTAGCAAGAATGCAAAATACAAGGTTATTACACAAAGATCATTATTTCTAAATACTAGAAATGAAAAATTTGACACATTAAATATAAACACACTATCAGCAATACCCAAATGTGAAATATTTAGCATTAAATTTAATAAAATATGTGCAAGATTAGTACACTGAACACTATACACTTCTGAACTATATGTTTTCAAAGCATAGATAAATACTAGGAAAGAGATGCTACGTTCATGAATCAGAAGACTCAAGAATGTTAAGATGCAGCTAGCCAAAATGCCGAAGCGAAAGAACTCTCCTCTAAAGCAACTCCAGGAAGAAGTCACAGCCACAGAACTGCTCAAAACAGGCTTAAACAACATGACTGAACAAGAATTTAGAACAATTGTCATAAAATTAATTGCTGGAC